>CM060308.1:88564950-88572450 GCA_030674185.1 Monoplex corrugatus
TTACAATCTGTCTACTACTTATCAAAAGAGAAAACACTCTTTACAATCTGTCTACTACTTATCAAAAGAGAAAAAACTCTTTACAATCTGTCTACTACTTATCAAAAGAGAAAACACTCTTTACAATCTGTCTACTACTTATCAAAAGAGAAAACACTCTTTACAATCTGTCTACTACTTATCAAAAGAGAAAACACTCTTTACAATCTGTCTACTACTTATTAAAAGAGAAAACACTCTTTACAATCTGTCTACTACTTATTAAAAGAGAAAACACTCTTTACAATCTGTCTACTACTTATTAAAAGAGAAAAGAAAACTCTTTACAATCTGTCTACTACTTATCAAAAGAGAAAACACTCTTTACAATCTGTCTACTACTTATCAAAAGAGAAAACACTCTTTACAATCTGTCTACTACTTATTAAAAGAGAAAACACTCTTTACAATCTGTCTACTACTTATTAAAAGAGAAAACACTCTTTACAATCTGTCTACTACTTATTAAAAGGGGGAAAAAGGATAAGAAAAAGGAAAGAAAGAAAAATAGACACCGACAAGACCTGGCTAATTTACAAGAATAACAGACCTATGAAAACGCCCTTTGCATAATACTAAGAGAACATAGAATATGCAAAGAAAACCGAGATCAAAATGGACAAACACGATGAAAAAAATGTAACAGGCTAGATGTAGATTGCACTCAAAGTGAAGCATAAAAACATCAGAATGGAGACATCTTATTATCCGTTAAAACTGTTGTTTTTTAGTGTGTTTTTGTTTTTTCGTTCCTTTGTTTCTTTGTTTGTTTGTTGTTTTTTGTTTTTCAGAACTCAGAACTTTTAATGTACATCTACCTTAGACCACACTACAGTGGTCAGTGGAGTGAGTGTGGAGGGCGGAGGTGGGGGGGGGGGGGGGGGGAGAAGTGGGCTTTTTGTCATTTATTACAAATTTTAGAATGCGCATAATTACATCACTGGAAATTGTAACTTTACATGCTTTCCTCAGTTTTTATTCTTCATCGATGTAACAGTCAACAGATCCTTCGTTTGCTGACCTGACCTATCATTTACCGAGGAAGAAAACATAGTAATCAGTACCAGATTATGAACAAGCTTAATCAATGCATTAAAGCCTCAACCATTCAATAAAAAAAATCATTCCATTCCACGATTTACCGCTCAAGCATTCAGTGTCTCAGTGTAGTCAATAGCCAGTCAATTAACATCATAGTCATCAATCGATCAACACCCCTTTTCTTTTTCCTTTTCTTCTCTCTCTCTCTCTCTCTCTCTCTCTCTCTCTCTCCTCTCTCTCTCTCTCTCTCTCTCTCTCTCCAACGGTATAAATGTCGTGTCTTTCTATCTTTGACTCTGTTATAAAAAGGAAACATTATCAATATGGCTTCACCGTTTTTAACTGATGGAAACAAAAAAAATGATTAAATAAGAAATACAACAAAGAGAAGTAAAAGCGAAAGACAAAAGAAAAAGAGGCAGAAAAGGAGAGAAAGAAGAAGGGGAGGAAAGGCATAAGGGGGTTTTGTGAAACCACTTCCCACAGAATTGCCTTGCTTACCAGATGAAGAGGGGACAGATCAATAGACACTGGAACCAGAAGTGAGCGTGTTTCTCTCTGATTCTGACAATCCTTCACTCCTCCCCCACCCCCACCCCCTATTTTCTTTCTTTCTTCTTCTTTCTCTCTTTCTTTCTTGCTTTCTTTCTTTCGTTTATTTTTCTGCTATCCTTCTCTGTTCTCCTCTCTCCTTTCTTTTTTAAACTTTTATTTTTCATTTTCATCCTTTTTTGTTCTTTCTGCTTCTGATGATATTTTATTCTTGAAAGCGTCGTATTCCTCCTCTCTCTCCTCCCCCCCCCCTCTCTCTCTCTCTCTCTTTCTCTCTCTCATATGCTCATGGCTTTAAAACATGAGCGTTACAGTTAGAAATCTGGCAACGTACGTTTGTAACACTCTTAACAGTGAGATTGCCTCGTCTTAAGGTTCTTTTCCATACATGTGTGGCTGTGAAACCAATTCTTATGCTCGTTTTGTATTATTGAAGAATGACTGTGTGACCCATATTGTATTACAAAATTGTCTGAAGTATGGGTTATCTAAGAACGACTATGCATTATATTTTGCGTTCGTATGATGTTTAAGACATGTTCGCATTCGTTGAAATGGCTCCTTGGCTTTAGTGAATACATTTCTGATTCTGAGTCTCTCTCTCTGCCTCTGCCTCGGTGTATGTGTGTGTGTGTGTGTGTGTGTGTGTGTGTGTGTGTGTGTGTGTGTGTGTGTGTGTGTGTGTGTGTGTGTGTGTGTGTGTGTGTGGTGTGTGTGCATGTGCGTGTGTGTGTGTGCATGTGTGTGTGTGTGTGTGTGCATGTGCGTGTGTGTGCGAGCGTCCGGTGTGTGTGTGAGTGTGTCTGTGTCTGTGAGTGTGTAACTTTCTTTCTTTTCCTCCTGCAGTTTCTTTCCTCATTTTCTGTGGTCATTTTTCTATTGATTTATATATTCATATAATGTTGTGGGGTTTTTTTTCTAGGATTTTCCCCTGTTACGTCTTGTTCCATACAGATGTTGGTGTGCACTTCCTCTGTCATATTTCGGGTTTCCTCATCCATTAAACAAATCTAAGAAAAGAAATAGAACTTTAGTATCACACAGATCTGACATTTTCGCGTAAGCGAGCGAATGGAGACAGACAGACAGACAGACAGGACAGAGACAGGGACAGAGAAGAGAGAGAGAGAGAGAGAGAGAGAGAGAGAGAGAGAGAGAGAGAGAGACAGTTAACGTGAATGAAGAAAAAATATTTAAGAGGAATTATAATAGCTTCCACACCACCGTCTTATGTTTGTATTCATGGTATTACATAAAAAGCACACACACACACACACACACACACACACACACACACACACACACACACACACACACATACACATACACACGCATAGATAGATAGATAGATAGATAGATAGATAGATAGATAGATAGATAGATAGATAGATAGATAGATAAGAGAGAGAGTATGATGCATGTGAAAGTGTCCACATGTGTGTGTCAGACAGAGACACAGAGAGAGAAAGGCAGACGGTATGATGCATGTAAAAGTGTGTGCATGAGTTTGCCGGAGAAAGAGAGAGAGGGAGGGAGAGAGAGAGAGAGAGAGGCCAAAGCGAGAAAGAACGAGAGAGATGAGATGAGAGAAGCAGGCAGTATGATGCATGTGAAAGTGTGCGCATGAGTATGCGAGAGAAAGAGAGAGAGGGAGAGAGAGACAGAGAGGTGGGCGAATGGACACTGATGGTGTGATTATTTAGTGGAGATAAATAACCACTGAAGAAGGTTGTGTGGGGATGGTTTTGGGTTTGCACTGTTTAGAATTTGTGTTAAGGACACACGGAGTAGTTCAATATAATTTAACATCATTTTATCGACAGGTAAATGATCGATTATATTTTATTTTTTGTAGGTTGGTTCTTGTTGTTTTTTGTTGTTTTTTTTTTTTTTTTTTGTTCTTTGGTTGTTATTTTTGTTGTTGTTGTTGTTGTTTTAAGAAAGCACAAAACTCGTTAGGTAGGAATGACATAAAGACATGTCCAGTGCGTAGAATGTATTGCAAAGGCCAGTGGCATTGTTTTGGATCCCGCTATAACATGACATCAGAGTTATTGGCATACATGAAATTATCGTGGAGCTCTAATGCCATTTTGGGTAAACTAAGGCTGAAAATGATCTGTTTTATAACGGAATCGTACAGTTTACATTGCCGAGTTGGTGAGAACTTCGTTATGCGAGTATAAATGATTTTAATGAAAAACTGTGAAGTTGTACTGAATATGCTCTCTCTCTCTCTCTCTCTCTCTCTCTCTCTCTCTCTCTCTCTCTCTCTCTCTCATTAGATTTTATTTATTCTGGTTTATTTCTTTAGTACCTGGTTTGAACAGTGTGTGTGGCTTCAGTCTGTACTGAAACCCAATATGACTTTATTAGTTTATGTTGATTTACCAATTTGGTTGCATTGGGGGGGGGGGGGGGGTCTTTTTGGAGTTGTGCTCTCTCTCTCTCTCTCTCTTCTCTCTCTCTATCTATCTATCTATCTATCTATCAGTCTATCTATCTATCCATCTATCTGTGTGTGTGTGTGCGTGGGTGCATGCGCGCGCGCGCTGTTGTTTTGTGTGTGTTGTGTGTTTTGTGTGTGTGTGTGTGTGTTGTGGTGGGTTGTTTTGTGTGTGGTGTGTGTTTTGTGTGGTGCGCGCGCGCACGGCGCGCGACTGAACATACCAAACGATTTATACCAGTTTATTCAAACCAACTTTTTGTCATGATTCATCCAACTCATTTTATACACTTAACCAAATAAAAAATTCTGGTTATTCTGGTTTCCCAAAGAGTTGGGGGGGGGGGGGGGGAAGAGACAGTTTTATAAAGGGTAACAATCATTCTGTTGAAGATTTATAATTAAAGTACTCAGTTTAGGTGCATGAAATCAATTGAAATTGATTGATCAAACCTGGACAATTAAATCTGTTCTACTAAACCAGACAATGCATTTCTTTCAATAAAGCAGACAAGTACACATATTTAATGAACCAATTAGTTCACACAGAGTCGCTAAACTGGATAATTCATTTCTGTTTATCATAATGGAATTATTCTGATATAACAAACCATAGAGTTCATCCTGATTTGCCGAAACCAATTAGTTCACACAGAGTCGCTAAACTGGATAATTCATTTCTGTTTATCATAATGGAATTATTCTGATATAACAAACCATAGAGTTCATCCTGATTTGCCGAACCAGACAAATCATCCAGACAATTAATGTTGATCTGTCAAACTGGATAACTCATTTTCATTTACGCAAACTCGAATTATTATAAATTTATAAATAAAACAGTTCATTCTGATTTGCCGAACCAGACTAATCATCGAGACAATTTATTTTGCTTTGTCAAAACAGACAGTTTAATCGATTTTCACTGGATTATTCGCGTTGATACTTTTTCATTACCAGCTCAGGACATTACGAAGAGGACATGGCGTGAAAACTAGGCCTATTTTAATTACGATCTTTTAAGTGTCTCCTTGTTCGCATTTTTGCGGACACTCTTAATTTCTAATTGTGTGGCCGTTTTATATTGCGTTTCTAGATCGCGTGACTGTTTTCCTTTCGTTTGATATATTGAAAATAGGAAATGCATTGGATTGTGTGCTGTTTATTTTCTTTTACCAGCTTTCTCTATTTTGAAGAAAAAAAATGTGGGTTTTTTTTCCATATTCTTCGTTCACATTTGTTTCGCCTTCTACCCCTTACCTGCCCTACCCCTTCCACCCTTCCCTTTTTCTCTCTCTGCTTTCATTTTTATTCGATTCTACTGTCTCAGTTTCATACACGAAAACCATCCAGACAACAGTAGCAACTACAGCAAGAAGAGGTCGACAGATCACTATTTAAGCCGTGGATGGTGAGGAACAACTGTACCTTTTCTCAGAAAGTAGCAAGTGTCCTGAAGAAGTTCCTCACCAGCCATAACCAGCTCAAAGCCAGTATGAACTGCACCCTGTCCACCAGCATCCTGCATTGTCAACCATGCCAGCAAAGCAAAAATTTAACCCTTTCCCTTACCCTATCCACCAGCTTCCTGAGTTAGTGGAGTCAAGGGGTTAAGTTTTTGCAATTGGTGGACAGGTTGCGGAAGTCAAAGGGTTAAACTGATGCCTTCACTAGCCTGCCCACAGCTGAACACTTACTGCAGCGCTGTCATCTGATGATCTCTATCAAGTAAACTGACAGAAGACATCGCAGACTACAACTTCTCTGATCACCTATCTATGCGAGCTGGTTGGTTCTTTTGAGACAGCCATGGATGAGGATCTGATATCTTGAGTTCAATCACAGTCAGTAACATTAAAAAAACTGAAACTGGCCTGTTTGCTGCCATCTTAACCCTTTGACCCCCGTACCCTGTCTACCAGCATCCTACATTGTCAACCATGCTATCAAAGTAAAAACTTAACCCTTTTGACTCCCTGGATAGGGTGATGGAGTCAAAGGTTAACATTTTTGCAGTTAGCGGATAGGGTGCAGGAGTCAAAAGGTTAATGTTTCTATCATTCTGGTGGTGTCAGCTTAGTGTTTCAAAAGTCTTCCCTCCACCACCCACCCTTCCTCTGTTCAACACTTGTCAGTGCATAGAGTTTTGCGCAGGCTCAGGGAGTCTGCCAGGTAATTACTGGCAGACTTGGGTGGAGCGCATATGGAACAGTCCGAGTTTGATGAAACCCTCTTGAACTCCAAATTACAAATTCCTCTGATCAACAAGGTCCATCAGAGTCCACGGCTGATGGCAAGAACTGGGTAAAAAAAAGCTTGTCCACTATCATCACAAGATGTGGGCTTATTAACCATGCAGACAGCAAACGAAAACAGGAGAAGAAGCACAGTGTGTACAGTTGCAAATCAATATTGAAAGCTGGAGATTTTATGTCGATTTACTGATAACCTGGTTGCCATTTTCTGTTGTTTTTCATTTTCTTGGTGTTGCTGTTTTTCTCCACTGCCAGATTTGGTCATACACAGATTATAACAACAAACATATTAAACAGTTTATTTCAATCTATTTATCGAGCCAGATATTTCATATCAATTTACCACACAAATTGGGTATCCTTTTACCGTTCGAACACTTTATACTGGTTTATCGAAAAGTTTACAATGTTTGATCGATAATTGTATTGACGCTTTGATACTTTGGACTGGTTTATCAAAAATGGTTTACAGTGTTTGATCAATAATTGTGTTGATGCTTTGATACTTTGGACTGGTTTATCAAAAACGTTTAGTGTTTGATCAATAATTGTGTTGATGTTACGATACTTTATACTGGTTTATCAGAAAAGCTAACAGTGTTTGACCAATAATTGTGTTGATGCTACGATACTTTGTACCGGATTTACGAAAAAGTTTACAATTTTTGACCAATAATTGTGTTGATGCTTTGCCGTTACAGCTTTGATTTCAAACGCATGGAATATTACTTTATTGAACCAAGACAATTAACACCAATTTAATAAATTCAGATACTTCTTTACAGTTAACGAAGCTGATAAATATATTCAAAATAAATAAACTATACAAGTGACATTGATTTACAAAAATTATTCATTTTCATGTATTGTATACGACCTAACCTAAATTCATGAACCAGACATTTCTTTCTGATTTACTCAACCAGACAGATCATTCTGAATAAGCAAACAAGACTCTTCACACTGATTTTCAGAGAAAAAAAACAAATTGATTGATTTTTATCAAGATAATAGCGTTGACGCTTTTTCATTACCAGCTCAGGACATACGAAGAGGACATGGCGTGAAAACTAGGCCTATTTTAATTACGATCTTTTAAGTGTCTCCTTGTTCGCATTTTTGCGGACACTCTTAATTTCTAATTGCGTGACCGTTTTATATTGCGTT
>CM060308.1:88582450-88599950 GCA_030674185.1 Monoplex corrugatus
AGAGTGCGCGCGCGCGCGCGCGTGTGTGTGTGTGTGTGTGTGTGTGTGTGTGTGTGTGTGTGTGTGTGTATGTGCTTGGCTATCTGTATGTGTGCGTGCGTGAGCGTGTGTGTGTGTGTGTGTGTGTGTGTGTGTGTGTGTGTGTGTGTGTGTGTGTGTGTGTATGTCTTTGTGTCACTGTGCGTGTGAAAAAGAAAAAGAAAAGAAAGAGAAGGGGAGGCAAGCCATGGGGAGGAGCAGTTTTCCACTGGCTATAAAAATAACATAATATTGTTTTGGGTGGAGACAGTGACTGGGAGAGAGAAAGACAGACAGACAGACCAGGCAAGCAGGCAGGCAGGCAGGCAGGCAGGCAGGCAGGCAGGCAGAGACACAGAGAGACAGAGACAGAGAGATATAGAGACGGAGAGAGGGAGACAGAAGAGACACGGACAGATAGAAATGTAGACAGACACGCAAACAACGAGAAAAGTACACAGATTCAGAGAGCAGAGGAAGAAAAGGAAGCAAATAATATGGTTTTGAGAAAAAACAGAATTCACAATAAATGCTACAGAATAACATACCTGGATATTCACTGTTAGACAGAGACACAGACAGAGAGAGACACAGAGAGACAGAGACACAAAAAGGAAAGAAAGACGGAGAGATAGAAATACAGGCAGGCAGGCAAAGAGAAAAAGACATTCGGAGAATAAAGGAAAGAAAAATATGATTTGGTTTTGAAAGAAAACAGAATTGACAATAAATACTACAGAATAACTGATAACTGGGTACTCAATGTTAGAGAGAGACAGAGACAGAAAGAGGAGACAGAGAGACGGACAGATAGAAATACAGACAGGCAGGCAAAGAGAAGAAGAAACAGACAGATTCAGAGAGTACAGAAAGAAAAGGAAGAAAATAATATGCTTTTGAGAGAAACCAGAATTTACAATAAATACTACAGAATAAATGATACCTAGATATTCAATGTTATCGTGGAACTGAATAACATACGGCACATAAGGCATAAAACTGCTTAGTAATGGCGGCAGACAGACAGGCGAACTCACAGACAAGAGGAGGGGGAAAAAAAGAGGCAATCGTTTTTCGTATTGATCATTGTTAAGTTTTAACCGTTGCTCTATGGTGGAGAATCGAAACACCAGACAGGAACTTGTCACTTGCTAGTCAGTAATCAACAATTATGCCAGCCTGTTTACTCTATTTGGTCTTAGGCAAAAACAAAAAAAATAATAATAAATGTCACTTTTTAAGCGTGCTAGTCAATAACAGGCAATAAAATCAGTGAGTAAATAAACCTGAATATTCCCTCGTTGTGGAAAGTAAAAGTGGAGTTGTTGTTTTTTTTAACTGCCAATATTCATCAATTAGATAAGGCAGGAAGCGAAATGTCGTCTGGCTGAAGAAAAGTTCTGCTTTTTGCGCCATAAATATTGCTGCTAACAAGAATGTGCATAATCAAACGAAACAAAAACAAAAACAAAAACAAACAAAAATCCGTAGGCGGTTCTTTCAATCACAAAACATCACAAAAGAAAGTACTGTGCCATTACGAGTTTCATTCAACTATAAGAAATATTTGTTTGGGTCATAAAATGTGTTCATCGTGCATAAACAGTCACAGCGTTTCCAATAATAAGCACTTAAACAGCGGCGTGGCGATAATTGGTTCGATATATGGAAGAAAACAAAAAAACATCCTGAGATTTTGTTGTGTTGTTTTGTCATTGTTCTATTCTTCTTCCGTTCGCCTTTTACATGGTCAGGCCACATCAGGCCACAAATTGGACGGTGTCTTCAGCTCCTGTCGGCAGCCATGGAAACTGGTGTTCAGCCGAGTTGTTGTCGGCCATATTGCCTCCGCATAGTATGTGCACTGCCACTCCAGAAGGCAATGACAAACCACTGGTTATATTTCTGTCAAAAACCACGTGATCCAGGAGGTCGTCCATAGATGTCTCAATATTGTGACCTGGAGAAAACTTGTGATGTCAAGCGTGGCTCCTGCCGCCGATCCCGGCGAGGGAGAGAGTTGAGGTGAGAGGTGATAACACCTGTCGCTCCATTTCATAGAGGGACATGGCTGCAATGTGCTGAAGCTTAGAGTGTATTGTTCTCCCTTCAAGCTTGACCGTTGATGTGGGCTGGTGATGTGTCTTTTCCAGCTTGCGATTTATGTGTGTGTGCTGAATATGTCGAGGCCGGAATGTTCAGAGTTCCATAGACAGCAAAGAAAACAAACGAGAAAGTCTTGAAGGAGGCAGACACAAGAAGATCATTAATAAAGAAGATTAGAAAAAGACAAGCAACATTTTATGAGGAAAGAGAAATTAGAGCACCTGATCACAACAGGAAAGCTGGAGGGAAAGAGAACACCAGGTAGATCCAGGGAGAAAATATTGGACGGATTGCAGGGTGGCTGAGGATAGAGAGGGTGGGAGATGCACCTGCAGCGACAAAGGATAGATTCGTATGGAGGGCCATGATCGCCAACGCCATGCGACAGGGCACATGATGATGATGGTATGGAGCCTCATCAGGACTACTTACTGCTCTGTGGACAGCAGGTGGTCGTCCTAAAGGAGTGATCTGATGATGCTGCCTCCTCTCGCCGTAGCTGACGCTGTTGTCTGGTTCGTCTTCCTGGGCTGCTTTTTTCGCCAGCTGATCTGCTCACTCGTTTCCCGGTATCCCACAGTGGGCAGGGATCCACTGAAGAGGACTTACTGGGGTTTTTTTAATCGTTTGTTATAATTATGCATAACGAATGCTAGGATTACAGACACACACCGAGCACAAGCATTTGTGCTTTGGTTCTAGAAAATGTCTACGTACTTGTCCTCTCGTTTCGTGACAGTGGGCAGGTACCCACTGGAAGACCCATTGTTTTAAAATAATAGATTGTTAGACACATGACGAATACAGAGATTATAAACATACACCGTGCATCAACCATTTGTGCTTTGATTCTAGAAATGTCGACGAATTATTTAAAATTACTTACACACATACACACACATACACACTCTCTCTCTCTCTCTCTCTCTCTCTCTCTCTCTCTCTATCTCTCTCTCCTCTCTCTATTTATATATCTGTCTCTGTCCCTCTCTTTCTCTCTCCCCCCCCCCTGTCCTCTCCTCACCTCCTCCCTCAATCAATGGTCTAGCAACATTTTATTATGTATTCTAATAACCACGGAATTTAAGCATAATTTCACATCTCTGTTGTTTTGATTCAACAATCAGAAATAAGCACACCATAAAACTGTTGTACTGTTTGTTTGTTTGTTTGTTTGTTTGTTTGTTTGTTTGTTATTTGTTTGTTTGTTCATTGTTTGTTTGTTTGTTTTTTAATGTTTGATTTCATTCAGGACATCTTCAACAAAACTACAACTACAAAAGGATCAAGATAATATTATATTCTCATTCTAGTGGTTAAAGCTCAATCTTGGAGAAGTTCTGGGCGTTGTTGGCAATTACTGAAAAATTACCTTTGAAATTTTGCTATGGCCAATAAAACGTGTGCTTTTGTGACTTCTTTGTTCAGGTGCATTGTCACTACTCCTAGACCGAACAGAACTCTTTCTCTCTGTGTCTCTGTCTCTCTTTCTCTCTCTCTCTCCTGTTACTACTCCTAGACCGAACAAAACTCTCTCTCTCTCTCTCTCTCTCTCTCTCTCTCTCTCTCTCTCTCTCTCTCTCTTCTGTCTCCTGTCACTACTCAAAGGCCGAACTCTCTCTCTCTCTCTCTCTCTCTCTCTCTCTCTCTCTCTCTCTCTCTCTCTCTCTCTCTCCACCCCCCCCCCCCCCCGAACAGAACCACAGGAGGAACCAGGACAAATTTCTTTGTGCAAATATCGATGTGGATAAGGATGAGGACAGACGATGCAGTGGCAGTCGATTCTGGCTTAAAAGATATTGACACTGCTGCATGCTCTGCTTAAAATTAATAGCAGCATAATCTTCTTCGAGTTTAGGCAAACGTGTGTGCAAGTACCCGCAGTGGTTCTCTTTAAAAGAGTGGGCAGCGCATTCAATGTTGTATCCGTGCTGTGTGAATAATTTGTGTCGTTTTCAGTGCTTATCCCTCGTACTGTACAAAGCCAGAACAAGATTGAGGCAGCCGAGATGTGGTTTCTAAGAAGAATGTTGGGAGTTCCATGGACAGCAAAGAAAACAAACGAGACAGTCTTGATGAAGGCAGACACAAGTAGATCTATCACTCATAAGGAAGATTAGGTAAAGACAGGCAACATTTATAGGCCATTTTATGAGGAAGGGGGATTTGGAGCACCTGATCACAACGGGAAAGCTGGAGGGAAAGAGAGTACCGGGTAGACCTAGGGAGAAAATGCTGGACGGACTTGCAGAGTGGCTGGGGACGAGGGGGGTGGAGAGATGCTAGGGGCAACGACAGATAGAGACAGATGGAAGTCCATGATCGCCAACGCCATGCGGCAGGGCACCTGACGATGATGATGACTGTCTCCGGAGAGTTTGTCGAACCGAACGTTAAATGGTCGAATTACTGTAGATATTTCTGCTGTTGTATCCTTTCGTATTGTGTTTACCATACTGTACATCCTTCGTAACATTGCATTGCATTGTGTTGCCCTGTGTTGCGTTGCGTTGCGTTGCGTGCGTTGTGTTGTGTGTGTGTTGTGTTGTGTTGTGTTTGTGTTGTGTTGTGTTGTGTGGTTGCGTTGGTTGTTGTGTTGTGTTGTGTTGCGTTGTGTTGTGTTGTGTGTGTGTTGGTGTGTGTGGTGTGGTGTGGTGTGTGTGGTGTGGTGTGTGTGGTGGTGTGGTGTGGTGTGGTGTGTGGTGTGGTGTGGTGTGGTGTTGGTGTGGTTGTGTTGTGTTGTGTTGTGTTGTGTTGTCACCATGAACAATGTTATTTGTTCGTTTGAGCAGACTGCGCTCGAAACGAAACAGCCATCCAAGCAATGAAAACAACGAACTAGTCTCCCCTTTCCCCCTCTCCAGAGAAGGCAAAGGGTCGCCCGCTCTCCTGGATAGATACTGGCGTCAATGTTTCGGAGATACTTCGGGGATTTAATTTGTAGACATCGTTCTAAAGTTTAGCCAAGCTGCAACCGGAGACTGTTATGCAAATTTGCTGTGGCGACTACGAGATGACATCGAAGTAAATCGAAGTGGATAGCGGGGACCCACATATGCTGTACCAACAAGACAAAATACCCCCACCACACAAACCTGCCATTTCTATGACAACCGTTTTGAATTTGTTGACCATCTCTCCTATCTCTAAGATCGGAGGAACTGAAGTACCCAAACGTCCATCCGTTCTCTGGTCAGACTTAATCCCATCTGACATCTTTTTGTTCTTCAACTTCGAGAAGCGGCCAGCTGGGCAAACTTGTCATTCTGACAATGAAACCATCCACGCGGAGGGAAGATTTCCTGAAGTACAGCCGTAGGAAGAGGTCTGTGAGTGCAGCCGACCTTGCCAGCTCACAGAGTTTATGGGCAGGTCTAAGACACTCGCATGTGTTATGTAAACGAATGTGATTGACTGACTGATTGACTAATTGGTTGACTGGATTGATTGACTGATTGGTTGACTGGATTGATTGAATGATTGATTGACTGACTTATTGATTGATTAAATTGATTGATTGATTGATTGATTGATTGATTGATTGATCATGGTGCAATTTCCCTTTAAGAAAGAAAAATTGATTTGATTTTGACTTTCCTTCAATTACTTCGGATCACGGCAATTGTGGAGTAACGTAGATGGACCTTTCTCAACGCTGCAACATCGTCCTGAACAAACTTCAACTGCAACAAGGGAACAGCTTTATACCCGAATGTGTTCATGAAGCTACAACACTTCTGGAACAAAAACACTGTATGAGTTGCAATTAGCGGGGTGGCGATGCCGATATAACAGGTAAAAAGTTCTGACAATGCTCTTGTTCTATGAGGGTCGCGAACTTTGAAACGCACATGAGATAACAAGCACAGACAGAGAGACAGACGACAGACACAGGGATCAGAGAGAGGGAGAGAGAGAGAGAGAGAAAGAGAGAGAGTTCGGTCTAGGAGTAGTGACAGGGGAGAGAGAGAGAGAGAGAGAGAGAGAGAGAGAGAGAGAGAGAGAGAGAGAGTTCGGTCTAGGAGTAGTGACAGGAGAGAGAGTGAGAGAGAGAGAGCACAAACATAGACAGAAAGAAAGCCGACAGACCGACAGAGACAGACAGACAGACAGAGAGACAGACAGACAGACAAAGCCGAGTGCGCAGACTACTCTTGAAAGAACAAAGACAGATAAAGTCCAACATGCGAGCGAGCACACACATACACAATACATTCACTTAATGATTCATTCATCCCCTCCCCTTCACACACACATACACACAACCACTTACACCCTCTTCTTATACACATTCTCTTCTCTGTCTCGCTCACTCATTCACGTTTTCCCCTTCATATACATCCACACACTCTCTCACTCACTCATTCTCGCACATCCACACACACGTACTTACACACACACACACACACACACACACACACACACACACACACACACACACACACACACACACACACACACACACACACCACTCACTCACTCACTCACTCATCATCCCTCATCTACGCACACACACACATCCATCCATACAGACATCATCATCATCATCATGTCATGCTGCATGGCACTGGCGATCATGGCCCTCCGTACGAAACCATCTTTTGTCGCTGAAAGTATGTCTCCCATCCTTTCTGTCTCCATCCGCTCCGCATATTCGTCCAATATTTTCTCCCTAGGTCTACCTGGTGCCCGCTTTAACCTCCAACTTTCTTATTGTGACTAGGTGCTTAAATTTCTCTTGCCTCATACAATGTCATGTAGATGGGGGTTTTTTTCCTAATCTTCTCCATTAGCGTTCTTTTTGTGTATCTGTTTCAAGACTGTCTCATTTGTTTTCTTTGGTGTCCATGGAACCCTTCACATACTATTAGAAACCACATTTCAGCTGTCTGAATCTTGTTCTCACTTTGCGACTGCCCACGTTTCGATCCCTACAACAGTATTGGTTATATAACACTGAAAAACTCTCGTCCTGATGTTAATTGATAGGCATATGTTAGTAAGAACGCTTTTCATTTTCTTGAATGCTGTTTTAGCTTGGCCACTTCTGCTGGCTATTTCTAATGTGTATTTGCCGTCTGGTGAGATGACTGTTCCCAGATATTTAAACTTATCAGCTTGTCTCAATGTTGTGCCACTTGCTGTTACTTTACATGAGGAGATTTTTTTAAACTGATTACCATGACTTCAGACTTTTTAACCACTTAGTTCTAGTCCTTTATTTCTGCTTTCTATTTCTATTATATTCACAAGACTTTGTAGGCCTTTTCATTTTCTGCTATTAGAACGGTGCAATCTGCATAACGAAGATAGTTTATCATTTTTTCCCCTCCAACCTATATCCTAAAACATTCTTCTAGCTTTCTCATGATGGTTTCACTGTAAAGTGAAAACAAATCTGGTGACAGAACACATCCCTGCCCAACCCCTTTTGATATTTTGGAAACAGCTCACATCATTTTCTACTCTCATTGCTGGTGTTTGTACCCAATACACGTTCCTTATCATTCTTAGATCTTTTCCATCAACATGGAGCTTTTTCAGTTGGTTGATCAGTTGTTCATGTCTTACCCGATCAAAAGCCTTGGTATGGTCAACAAAACATAAATATAATTCCTTATACAACTCAACTGATCTTTCTATGAGAGTTCTTAGAATGTATACGGCAGTAATAGTTCCTTTCCCTTTAAAAAAAAAAAAAAAAAAAAAAAACATTGTTCTTCTATTTCTGTTCCGATTCCGTTCCTTGTCCGTATCATGATTATTCTGAAGAGACTTTGTCACACGACTCATCAATCTGAGTGTACGATGGAGTTCGCATTCTATAGCCCCTGCTTCTTTACGTACATACATACATACATACAACGCACACACACACACATACGCATGCATGCACATGCACACACACACACACACAATACACACGCACGCACACACACACACACACTCGTTCACTTACTAACTCATCCTCTTTCCACATACATTATCTCTCTCTCTCTCTCTCCTCTCTCTCTCTCTCTCACCACACACACACACACACACACACACACACACACACACACACACACACACACACACATTCATACTGCACCCCCCTCCCAACAGGCTCATTCATCCTTAGTCGCTCACCTCGGCCTTCAACAAAATGCTCATACACATACGTACACACATGACATACATACACACAAACACACTCACTCACACATTCATTCACTCACCCCACATACACACACACTCCGCCCCCCCCCCCCCACACACACACACATACTCGCTCACTTACTCATTCCCTTCTTTCCACACACACACACACATACAACACACTCACATTACTTACTCATCCCCTTTTACACACACATACACACACACACACACAGCCACACACACACACAGCCACACACACACACACACACACAAAACACACACACACACACACACACACACACACACACACACACACACACACACACACACACACCACACACATAAATCAACATCGAGAAAGATCTCGCTCGTGACAGGGACCCTATCTGAAGCGTGTACCTTAGAATCACCTAATTGCAGGCTGCCGCTTGTTTGCCTAGACACTTCAGCACGTCCAACAGGTGCAAAAGATCTTGTCCAAAAAAAGTCAGACCCCACCTTCTCACAGGCAAGAGAGCCTCTCCGTTTTCTTTATGTAAAATAGGATCGAGTCGAACCGGGCGATTACGTTGTGCATGTCAATTTTCATTACAAATAGGCCTGGGTCTCCTTTCCAAGTTTCCAACACTTGCAAAACACATGAGACTACACATACGTACGGGCGCGTATAAACAAAACATACGTGAGCGGGGACACACACACACACGCACGCGCGCGCGCACGCGCACACAAACACACACACACATACACGCACGCACGCACGCACGCGCACACACACACACACAACACTCGTCTAAAAGCACATATGTGAATAGATGTTAAAAGAAATAACGAACACACACACACACACACACACACCACACACACACACACACACACACACACACACACACACACACACATTTCACTCACACACACACACACACACACACAAACGAGCAGGGGAAACGTGTGAGGAGGGATACATAGAGTATTCAAGACATTTCCATCTAGCCTCCCCCAATCCCTCCTTTTTCTTTGTTTGTTTGTTTGTTTGGGTTGGGGTTTTTTGTTCTTTTTTCAGTTTTTAGATTTAAGACATATAATACAAACCTGGAGCTTCGGCTGAAGAAATTAAATATACCACCCGCTTTGCCATCTGAACCGTGTCAACACTATAACTTTACTGCTTGTCTTTGTGTGTGTGTGTGCGTGCTTGCACGAATGTGTATATATTTTGTTTGGCTTGATTGGGGAGGGGTGTTTGTTTGGTGTTTTTTTAATTTTTGTTGTTGTTGTTGTGTGTGTGTGTGTTTACTATTACTCATTTCAATACTTATCTTTCAGATATGCAGGAGAAGGTTCTGCGTATTGATGATAATAATAATAATGACGATGATTAGGATGACGATGATGGTATCATCATCATCATCATCATCACTGTTGTTATAATCAGTGTTCTTTTGTTATAACTATTATCATTATTATCATTCTTTTTGTTATAACTATTATCATTATTATCATTCTTTTTTTTTATTGTTAATATTGTTATTATTATTTTTATTATTATCATTATTAAATCATGTTCACGTTTGATGCTGTCGTTGTTGTTGTTCTTGATTTTTGATGATGCAGATGAAGCTGATTGTGATGATGTGCGAATAATACAGACATATGAACTTAGACAATTACGTTCGTATTATGACCCGTTAAACCTAAACAATAAAACTTTTGCCTTTAAAACTTGAGACTGCTTCTGTGGTTGGCTAGTCTATTAACATGATTTTTTTTTCTTTTTGGTAACGTCAGCTACGCAAACACACACTCATTGTTATATGAGAAGATGCTGCTATCACTGATTAACACAATTTCTTGAAAGAAAACTGATCAGCGTAATTGAACCAAAACAACAACTAGCGTAATTAAACAAAACTATGAAACATGTTATCCCTTTGACCCTCGCATTCTATCCACCAACAGCAAAAAAAATTAACCATTTAACTCTCTCGCTCTATCCACTAGCTTTCTGCAGGAAGCTGGTGGATAGGGTGAGTTAGTCAAATGGTTAATTTTTCTCGTTACTAGCATGGTTTTAAAATGCAAGATGCCGGTGGACAGGATGCGGGAGTCAAGGGTTAAGGTAAACGTAGCCCCATACCCTCAGTTGTTAACCGCAGTGAGGTGGTAGAGATCTCACTTTAATCACGGTACGTTTTTCCAAGGTCAGGCCCCATCCCTGGTTTACCTTTTCCAAACCTGAAAAGGGTCAGGTATCTATTCAAAGCTGGGTAGCCTGCAGTGGAAGCCGCCCGCACAAAGCTTTCTCGAGCCAGACTCGAAGTCGTACTGCCTGAGTAGACGGCAAAAGCACTTCCTCTACGCCAAGCCTAGTCACCTTAATTAAACAAAACTAATGGATGTAATTAGATCGTATAATCAACGTAATGAAACAGGAAACATAACTTCAAACGCTGCTCACTTAAAATTTGAGAGACAGTTTCCAACCAGATGCTTCCTTGATGCGGTTTGGCGAGCGCCGGGAAAAGGTCTAAAAGTTCAAGGTTCGAGTCTGTGTATGTGTAGGGGGCCGGGGATGGGTGAGGTGGTAGATGGGAGATGGTATGCATGTGGGTGTTCATGTTCCTCTTTCTACGACGTTAGTATGGCTTTATTGCAAACCACACAGTTGATAATTCATGATGATGATGATGATGAAGCTTTCTGTATGTACCTGTCAGTCTGTCTGTATCATGTTGTCCGTATCAGGCCTTTGTCTGTTTGTGTAATTACTCCTTCTAAGCAAAGCTGTCGAAAACAATCATTCCTTCATCTATCTCATTACTGGACATTGAAATGGTAACCGACATTTCATAAGCCAGTTAACAAAGGCCCACACGATTATTCAAGCCTTTTCTGTCCTCTCTTTGTCTGTCTCGACTCTTTCGCCCTCACCCCTTTAGACACTGTGTCTGTTCATGCAGCTGTCAGCTTCAAGTGCACATTTCCACATCACTTTTATATAAACGTTAGCCTACACCTGTCACGCTCAATCAACCCCCTTTATATTTCTTTACTGCCGCAACATTTAAAGGATTTGGTGGTGCAGAGGCAGACATCTCCCCTTCCGTCTGACTGCACGGATTTGAACTTGCTTTCAAGGCATGGAAAATGCGAGCACACCGCACACCCACACTCGTCCACCCTTCACCCCCCCACCCTTCACCCCCCACCCCCTACCCCCCCCCACACACACACACATAAGCGTTATATGGCTGGCGCTGCACTGTGGCGACGTGCCCATCTCCGGGTATAGCAGTCTTGATTTCACTGTTGCTTATGTGAAGAAAAATGTCAACTGAGCATGTTTTAACCCTTTGACTCCTGCACTCTATCCACCAACTGCAAAAAAACTTAATCCTTCGACTCCCTCACCTTATCCACCAGTTTCCTACAGGAAGCTGGTGGACAGGATGAGGGAATCAAAGGATTAAGGTTTTGCTTTGTTAGCATGGCTGACAATGCAGGACGTTGGTGGACAGGGTGCGGGAGTCAAAGGGTTAACGTTAATCCCTGATCATACAAGAATATAAAATGAATATGGAAACTGCATTCTAAAAGTCTCCTTTGAGTCATCAACTTTCTTCTCCTAAACTCGTGTAAAAAAAATACAAACCAAAAACGGACTTGACATTACGAACCTTCTCTGCATTCTGATAATCACTTATCATCCTGGGTACGGAATTTTGTCACTCGTCAAGGGTGCGATAAACAATTTCCTCCCACTATGGCATGTATAGATGATTTCCTACTGGTCGAAGGGCATTACTTAAAAAGTACATTTACAACATACGACAACATACGATTTTAAGTAGTTTCATCTCCGAGCGCACGCGCGCCTGTAATTCCACATCATAAAGCGTAAAAGAAACTTATACGCTCTGCGTCCCATATACACACAAGCGCGTAAGCTCAAGACATTCGTCCAAAGACCAGAAGTCAATGATGACTGAAGTATTCAACCTCGTTCTTCTTGCACCGTGAGGCCAAAACGAACACTTTCTATAGCTGGGTGCGTTGCAGAAAAGAAATAAAAACAAAAACAAACAGTAAAACGAACAGACGGTTCTTGGAAAGTCAAACGTAACCAGTGAAGTTTCTACACACACACACACACACACACACATACAATTATAACAGGTGAAATGGAAAAGTTCTCAATGTTAGGCAGTTTCCAAATGTCAAGGGGGGGGGGGGGGGGTAAGTATAAGGTCTGCTCCAAAGTAGTGGCACATAAGCTGTTAAAAATAGGCCTGTGCTTTGCCCTGTATCTTCGAGAAACAAAAGCGGACCTTTCTGAATCATCTGCCATTGAAGCTGTTGGCAGATATGAAACGGATAGCAAACAGAAAGGGGAAAAGAGAACTAGGGAAATTACAAGAAGGTATGTCCTCATTTCCCTTCAGTCAATCTCTTCTGAACAACTGTAAAGAGAAAGAGAGACAGACAGACGGAGACAGACAGAGAGAGACAGAGGCAGAGACACAGAGAGACAGAGAGAAACAGAGACAGAGAAATATTTCAGTTATGTCCGTATTTCCGCTTAAAACGCAAACAGGAACATATCCAGATCAATGGCAGCTGAAACCATGCCAAGACGAAACAAAAAAGTTACCAAAGTCACGTTTGTTTCTTTTCCAAAGAGCAGACAGGGGGGACCCCTGAACGCACAGGCTCTCCACCACCCAGGCATGCTATGCTAGGACTAGGAGAGAGCGTGAAGAGGGTTGGACTCTAAAGGCCGAGAGCTGCACGAGTGTTTTGACGCGTGCTGAACCGCCCCATGACAAAAGATGACAGCCTAGGATTGACGATCGTCCCCCCTTGGAGTGTCGTGTTTGTCTGGTAGTAAGTTGACGGCGACTTGGGTTCTCTCTTAATTGGCCAAATATTGACCCACATCCTACAAGGGGGGAAGGATCTGTCGGGGGTCCTTGCGTGAAAATGACCGATTGTTATTTGTTCCGGCTTGTTCACAGCCCTTGTGTCAAGACGACGGCACCGGAAGTAGCTGTGGTCTTACACCGGTGTTGACCAAAAAGCTTTAAGCCGATGTGTCCCACACAATGGGATGAGGGTTTTCTGACCGATCATTGCGATGAGAGGTTGTAGATAACAATGCCTGTGGGTTTTTTTTTTTGTTTGTTTGTTTTTTGGTTGTTGGTTGTTTTTTTTTCCTGTTTTGACCAGAAAAGAAATATCTGCCAAGAAAGACACTAAAAAAAAAATGACTAAAGAAGAGCATGAAGAGAACACAAAACGCAGCAAGCAAGACTGTTCCCTGTTTCGGAGAAAAGCAATTCAAACAATCATTCGTGGTGCACTTCTTGCGACAGAAAGGAAAGAAAAATCTTGCTGACGAGAACTTTTTTTCTCAGTGTTTTGCAATGTTATTGTTCTGAAGTAAGCTTGTCACCGGTGGTTTACATCAGAAGAGGTCAATTCTGACAACTCTAGTACAGACCCTCAAAACAATGGCTTCTGATAGTGCCAAAACGTAATCTTAAAAAAAAAAACCTACGAGCGTGCTTTGTTTCATTGCATTATCACCGCCAGCTGAACCAAGGGAACTGCCGATCCTTTCGCGCTTCAAATCACACTGAAGGTCTTCTGTTATTATTGATATCATAACTGCTCGTTTACTTCCAATTCAGCGCTTAGATTTGATTTTATCAAGATTTTGCGCTATATAAATATTGTAATTATTAATTATTATTATTATAATTCTACATGATCTAGTATAGTGTGTTCTATTCACATATATGTATACGTTTATCATCGTATATGTGTATGCAAGGTAAAACGTTAATATGCATTCATATGTGTATCTTTCTTTATGTGTGTTTTTTATGTCTGTGTATTTTAATGAAAGCTTTTGTGTAACGTGTCACTGCTTCTGTATGTAATACACGCTGTAACTTTTAAATGTGTAATATACAGTGATTCCAAATGAGTTTGGAGAATAACGTTCTGTACGAATGGTTTATTATCATCATCATCCTTACTTTCCTTTAATGTTACCATCATCATTATCACTATCAGGATACGTATAAGTATTAGTACATAATTCCATTCTAGCTATTCCTTTCCGGTTCAGTTTCAGTATACTGTAATTTTGTCGAGAATAACCAATGATATCGATGCACGCACATGCGCCTATTTGCATGCTACTATTGATACTATTCCTCTCCCCAATATAGGTATCTACGCAGGAACACGCGCGCGAATGCACATACAAACTCACACACACACACACACACACACACACACACACACACACACACACACACACACACACACACACACACACACACACACACATACACACACACACAAAATCATCCGTTCCCTCCTTCATTCTGTTTGGTTGGTTGGTTGGTTGGTTGTTTGGTTGGTTGTTTGTTTGGTTGGTTGTTTAAAAAATGAACGACTGAAACTTGGTTGAAACGCGAATCACCCGTATAAAACAGCAACAACAACGACAACAACAACAACGACAACAAGACTCTCGCTACAATCCCGCCACATAACAACGAGAATAACGTGAAGGACTAACCGTGGGCCAATCAACACGTCCCTTTCAGTTCTACCCCACACCTCGCGGCCATTATTACATAGTATATTGCCCTTCTCACACACCACTACGCCTTCTCTCCCTCGGTGGCATCCAGTCGGTCATTTGTCCTGTCTTCCCCCTTCTCTGGCACAGAACAAGAGTGGGTAATGACAGGGTACCGAGACATGGTCACACCTCTGGGCGGTTCAATGGTACCATGGGAGCTTTTGCCCACCATGCAAGGAGGAGGTTAAAAACTTTGTCTCTGGCCTTTGGAAGGCCCTTTCTGTCTGTCTGAGCGAGTTGAAATTGTGTGTGTGTGTGTGTGTGTGTGTGTGTGTATGTGTGTGTGTTTGTGTGTGTGTGTGTGTGTGTGTGTGTGTGTGTGTGTGTGTGTGTTCGTGTGTGTGTGTGTGTGTGTGTGTGTGTGTGTGTGTGTGTGTGTGTGTGTGTGTTCGTGTGTGTGTGTGTGTGTGTTCATGTGTGTGTTCCTGTGTGTATATATGTGTATGTGTTTGTGTTCCTCTGTGTGTGTGTTCCTCTGTGTGTGTGTGCCTCTCTGGGTGTGTGTGTGTGTTTGTGTGTGTGCGCGCGCGCACGCGTATGTGTGTGCGTACGTGTGTGTGATTGTGTGTACGCACATGTGTCTCACTCCCTGTGTCTCACTCCCTCTGTATGAACGTACGTGTGGAGGGGGGGGGAGGGGGATCTGTGATCAATAGCATGATGGTAGCTTAGCTCATCTGCTCATTTTAAATCTTCGATCAATAGCATGATGGGAGCAGAGCTCCTAACTCATTATGCAAGGAAGAAATTAAAAACATGTCTCTTTCGCAACAGGAATTTCTATAGCAGGCAGTCTCCTCTCTCTCTCTCTCTCTCTCTCTCTCTCTCTCTCTCTCTCTCTCTCTCTCTCTCTCTCTCTCTCTCTCTCTCTCTCCTGTCTCACTCACTCACACTGTCAAAACTGAAGTTATTCGTAAGTTCTCAATATACTGGAAGGACCTATCGTTCTCTCTAGCTTCCTTCTTTCAATCACTAGTGTCTGCCTGAACGGTTTCTATTTCGTGTGACTTGTTTCAAACAGGACAGTTACGTCTGCCTTGTAAAACGTCGCTTCTGCTCGCTTGTTCGTCTGTTATTCGGTTGGTTGGTTTGTTTGTTTGTTTGTTTGTTTGTTTGTTTGTTTGTTTGTTGTTTGTTTGTTTGGTTTTGGTTGGTTGGTTTGCTTGCTTGCTTGCTTGTTTGTTTTGTTTCTTGATTGTCTGTCGTCTATTTGTTTGTCTGTTTGTCCATTGTTTGTTCTTATAACTGCAAGGAAGACAGCTTGGTTTCCCTTTTCTTGGGGCTGAGAACCACCTACTTGCATTTTACTCTTTATATTTTGACATTATAATGACATCAAATATAAAAGTCGTAGGCAAAAATTCCAGGCTCTTGTTCGTCTGATTGCAGCCATGGGTGTTGGTATAATGTATACATTGCATGCACGTCTCTTTTCTGGTTAAATTCTTGTCAAAATACTTACTACTGTATTATACGAAAATTACGGAAATGAGTTGTCGTTGTATTTGACTGGAAGGTCATTATTGTTGTTGTTGTCGGTAACAGTAGCACTGGTAGTGGTATAGTAGTAGTAGTAGTACTGTAGTAGAGTGGTAGTGGTGGTAGTGGTGGCGGTGGTAGTGGTACTTCTTTTCTCTCATTTTCAGCTGTTTGGTTTACAAATTAGAATCCATTAGAAGAATGCTGTACTAATCTCTCTCTCTCTCTCTCTCTCTCTCTCTCTCTCTCTCTCTCTCTCTCTCTCTCTCTCTCTCTCTCTCTCTAACACAGACGCACGCGCTCGCGCACAGGCACACACACATACGCAGACCGCACACACATACACACTGGTACAAAACTTTTCTGTCAACTCCACCCCACTAACACAGCCCACTTTACTATTTTTTTCCTCTTTACACCAACTTTCGTCCTTCACGTCATCTTTTTTTATGAAAAGATACCTGCAGCGAGGTGACTATGAAGAATAGAAGGTAGAAGTTACGACACGTATCACTTGTGTGGGGAGGGGGTTCCGACGTGGAACAAAATACATTTTTCCCTCAATTGAGAAAAACACAGCCGGACACATGGCTAGAAAGACAGGCAACTACCTCTATCACACTGAGTGTCACCCTGTGATAATAGTCGCCACGCTTTACCATGGAGTTTAGGAACACAGAGCTAAATACCATGGCTGTGTCATTCGGTTCGCTTCAATTTTAATCAGTGAAAAGTTTATGTTATTATAAAAGCAAAGATCATTAGGATGATAAGCCATCAATTTTTTAAGTATTCTGAACGGAGATATTTACGATAAAAAAAATTCCCTACGCTGAAACAGAAAAACGAAAGATTTGAGATAAACCCCCCGTCTGTGTCTGTGCCATCCAAATAGGAGCAACATATGGTTACCATCAATACCAAGGTTTTTCCGTGGTACACAGACATTAATCCGATAAAAATATATATCAAAAAATTTAAAATATTAGAAAAAAACAGCAGAACTGATTCTGAGGCTATCAGAGATCAGAATTCGCTGAGTTGCCAATCTCTGTAATTATGTCTGTAGCTCAGCTTACTTTGTGGTGACTCCTGCAG
>CM060308.1:88604950-88617450 GCA_030674185.1 Monoplex corrugatus
TGAGACACACTAGACCACTGCTGGCCATCCACTGCATCGCGTTATATCTCCAATCGTCTCGACTTTGTCTTGCCGTAGGGTTCAGATATAAAGGGACGAGAAAGTGAGGCTGACGTACTTTGCTCCCTCAGTTTGAAATAAAGTTAAGCGCAAGTCATGGCTGTACAACGAGCAATTAGCGGTAGCCTACTATAGCCGACGAGGTTTAAACCGCGGAGTGATTAGTTATTGCTCGTTGAGAACTAAAACAGTCTAAGCAAGCAAGTGAAGAAATGCTTAACCATCCAATGGAATGCGATGTAGACTTTTTTTTGAATAGGTTATCATCGTCATCATGTGTCCTGCCAAATGGCGTTGGCGGCCATGGCCCTCCACACGAATCTATTCCTTGTCGCTGCAAGTACATCTCCCACCCTCTCTGTCTTCACCCACCCTGCAAGTTTGTCCAATATTTTCTCCCTGGGTCCACCTGGTGTTTTCTTTCCTTCCAGCTTTTCCTATTGTGACCAGATGCTCTAATTTCTCTTTCCTCATTAAATGTCCTGTAATTAACTGAAATAAGTAGAGATAGACAATGTGTTAATGTCTACGGCTGTACAGCGAGCAGGTGGCTGTAGCCTACTAAAGCCGATGAGGTTTAAACCGCGGTGTGATTAGTTATTGCTCGTGGAAAAACTAAAACAGTTTACGCAAGCAAGTGAAGAAATGCTTAACCATACAATGGAATGTGATGTGGACCATCTTTTGGATAGGACGATAAACCAAAATGCCGTGTGTAGCATCGAGTTTGGACATGTTAATTAAAGAACATTTTGTAAATTGTTCTTTATTCAAAGCCCAGCCGACCGTGCAGAGCCATATCAAGGTTATAACCATTTCAGTACACACACAATACTTCAACAGGAAAAAGGGAAAAGAAAATTAAGTACACGTATCAATGCATTCGCGCACATAATCTAAGGGCATGTCCCTGGCGTTGACCGCTCCGTCCAATTCATCACTTCAGGGGATTTAAAAAAACTTACCTGAATACAAATTCAAACATAACTAAGGACACTAAAACATATATAAAAACAGGCCTAAAGTACCTAAAATTGCTTCCGCATATCTCATTTCCCCAAAGCCAAAAATGCGTTCAAATACATGTACTCAATTATCAATCCTAAAAGAAAGTACGCAAGACGTTATCGAACACATAAGATGAATGGAGCAGCAAGGCAGAAAATGATCAGAATAAATGACAGAAAGCAAAGGAATAAGACAGAAACAAAGAGAGTGACAGAAAACAGGAAACTTCTAGCATGGGAATTTCTTGAAGGAGGATACAATTTATACTGAAAGAGCCCCCGGCTTCCCCACGGGGTGAATTAAAGAACTCACGGCATATGTACCATACAATTTATAATCATTTGTATAACGGAATAGTGCACAGATGGTCTTTCGATCGACTAACCTAAATGTACACGCTTTACATGATGGAAATGAAATGACATTATCTTCTAATTAGATTTTGCTATCTACAATGCCATATCGCAGTGTGTTGGAGTGTGTTTTTATCGCAGAAAATTTCGCTTTGATCAATTAAAATGTTCAGACATATTTGTTCAGATAATTATCGAAATTAGTCAATATATCTGACTCATCAAAGTACTGATTTGTTTTGCATTTGGTTTGGTTTGGTTTGGTTTGGTTTGGGTTTGGTTTGGTCTGGTTTGATTTTGGTTTTTGGTTTGGTTTGGTTTGGTTTGGTTTATATCCTTCACAAACTGTTGTTTCTTTTGTCAAATCTTGCCGAGACAGATCTGTTGTGAAATAATCTTTGTTTATGCACAAACACGCTTAAATCAAAATCCTAGGAACACTAAAGATGCAGAAGTTAATTTTATCACAAAACATTTGCTCAGTATAATTTGCCTGCGAGGACGATATGTGAAGAACACGGACTGTGACGTGAACTTCGACGTGTATAATTTAGAATATGAGAAAACAACAAAATCAGAAGACAGGCGCACGCTTTCGACATAAGTGCCTTTATTGTGAAATCAAAAACTTAAAAAAGAACTGATCTTGTTAGACAAGATAAATACCTAAATCATAACAGAATGGGAGACGAGAATAAAAATCTGACGTGGCCTAATTGTGATGAATAGTAACAATGAAATATCTTTCGAAGCAGAAATGGCCGTTTTTTTTCTTTTTTTCAACTTCGTTCCTATTTTTCTTCTTCTTTGCAATTTCTCGGATGGACATGCCTAGCTCTTCCGGTGAAAGCCTTCGAGACTCATAACGCTTCCAGACCGATTGGGCTGGATTTTTTTCCTCCCGGAAATTTTCCGCAAAAATGCGGCTTTCCATCCCCAAGATGAGTATGTTGCCATAGTGCAGTTGTTTCTTTTTCTTCTCTTTGTTTCGTTTCGTTTCTTTTTTTTTTTTTTTTTCTGTTCTTTCTTTTCTTTTCATTTGCTGTTGTTTTTCGTTTGTTTGTTTCTTTGTTTGCTTTTAAAGGTATTTTCCCCCATCCATTCATGCACGATTTTAATGAAAAACTGAAACTGTACTGTATAACCTCTCTCTCTCTCTCTCTCTCTCTCTCTCTCCTCTCTCTCTCTCCTCTCTCTCCTCTCTCTCTCTCTCTCTCTCTCTCTCGAGCGCTCGCTCGCACGCTCTCTGTCTCTCTGGTTTATAGTTAATCAGATGTGACTCACCGAGTACCTAAACTTACAACCATGTTTGTAAACATACAAATCTGTACACCCAAACGACCTTCAAGCGGATTGTTACTTTCTGAATCATCTCTGCCTGCCACACAAACAGCAACAAAAAGCCAGGTTTGCCAGGAAAGCAGACCTGACAAATCGTTCTTCAACCAAGGCCAGCATCACACGGAAAAGAACACTGAGCTAGCTGCTTGTTCAACAGCAGGATCTCAGCCACTGAACGAAGCAGTTGTGTAAAAAGTCTTGGGCCAAGAAAAGCTGTACCGCTAATGGGGGTGAGTTTGCGATAAGCGGGTTTAACAAAGCAAAGCATCTGGTTCTCAGGTCTGCCCGGGTAGACAGCGCTGAAAACACCTTAACAAGACTTCAAACAAACAAAACCTGGTCTGAACTCAGCGCTTCTAGTCTAAAGTCAGACTTTCTGAAACATTTTGTAACACATCTCGAATAAGCCACTCTCGAATGCAGAGATCTAACCACATCAGTGAAGGAGATAAAACAAACAACTCTGATGTGAACTTACGTGCAAGTGTAGAGAAAACGCCACAATGGAAGGCCTTCTCCGTTCCCTTTTTGCTTTTAATCTTTACAATGTAGAACATGCTGTTTTCCGTGGATTTTCGTTTTTTTGTTTGTTGTTTGTTTTGTTTTCTTTTCTTTTTTTCTTTTTTCTTTTCTTTTTTTCTTTTCTTTTCTTTTCTTTTCTTTTCTTAATCTGAACAATGTAGAACATGCTGCTTTCCGTGGATTTTCGGTTTTCAATCTAACCTAATTCTGTGCGAATTAAAAGTAAAACAAAAGGAAGAAACAAGCAAAACATCATTAACGGAATTAATACGGGAGATTAAGCCATCAGTTTTGTTATTTCTTTTCTTATGACAATAAAGAACAAGATCGACAAGCCATGTGTCTTCCTCATGTGGCACAGTAAACATGATTATCCGCCTTTATCTTGCACAAAACAAAACAAAATATTGCGTTTATGACAGTATTAACTTTAATTAAGGTACTTTTTCGAAAGGACAACAGTGAAGAACACAGAGAGAGAGAAAGAGAGAGAGAATGGGAGAGTGGATATGATTGATGAGCTTAAACAAACAAGGAAACAAACAAGTCAACTCCATTATGTGTTATATGAGGCAACAAACACATTTTAACACACAAAATAAAACAAACAAGATGGTCAGACCACTCTAATAATCTCCCTGTTTTCTGGAAAAAATAGGCACTCATCAGATCATGGGAAGTAATTGCTAGACGACTCGTACATAGTTGCTTCCCTTATGGTCAAAGACACAATTTGCTGAAAAGAACCTACACCGTTCCTTTTACGTTTTTCAAACTTTCACGGTTAACCTCTTAATATATTGTATGTTTGCTTTAAAAAGTAAAAAAAAACTACTGACAAAAAGTCGAGAAATTCTGCTCAAAAGGTTTCCACATTCTGTGTCACAGATCATGCCTGTTAATTTTCATACCAATCTACTGATTTTGGCTGAGCCGGATGATGTGTCTTGTTCAAGTTAAATGAGAATCCAACAGAACAATCTTTAAAGCAAGGCAGAAAAAAAAAATGCTACTCGCGTTGATATGAAGCAGGCAGACACACCAACGCAGAGACTTCCACCGTGCGTGCGATATGAAACAATCTCCTTTTAGTAATGCAACAATGTATAATCAGAAAGAGACAAACTCTAATCTTCCCAAGGTAGAAGGCTTTTCGTTTAAAAGATACACACACGCGCGTGCGTACACACACACACACGCAACACACACACTACACACACACGCACACACACACACACTCACACACACACACACTAACTCACACACACACACACACAGACATGACAACGAACAATCAGAAAGAGACAATCTCTAATCTTCCCTAGTCCAAAAGCGTTTGTTCAAAAGTCACACACACACACACACACACACACACACACACACACACACACACACACACACACACACACACATACTCACACACACACACACGACAACGAATAATTAGGAAAACAACCTCTAATCTTCCCTGGTTAAAAAGCGTTTCGTTAAAAATCCCCATGCACCACACACACACACACACACACACTCTCTCTCTCTCTCTCTCTCTCTCTCTCTCTCTCTCTCTCTCACACACACACACACACACACACACTCACACGCACACACGCACGTGCGCACACACACACACACACACACACACACACACACACACACACACACACGACAACGAACAATCAGAAAGAGACCATCTTTAATCTTCCCTTGTTAAAAAGCGTTTCGTTTAAAAGCCTCTCTCTCTCTCTCTCTCTCTCTCTCTCTCTCTCTCTCAGACACACACACACACACACACACACACACACACACACACACACACACACACACACACAGACACAGAGAGAGAGAGAGAGAGAAAGATAGAGACAGACAGAGGACAACGAACATTCAGAAAGAGACAATCTCTAATCTTCCCTGGTTAAAAAGCGTTTCGTTTAAAAGCCTCTCTCTCCCACTCTCTCTCTCTCTCTCTCTTCTCTCTCTCTCTCCTCTCTCTCTCCACACACACACACACACACACACACACCTGTGTCAATGTGTGGCAGTGGGCTGTCAAAGGGAGAGCACCGGCCCCAGGTGTGGCGGGTGAGTGGGCAAGGTGTTGCTAGCGGGGCGACTCGTGTGGAGGATCAGCGCTGACAGCCGACTTGACACCTACACCCAATACCTCCCACTTACCCTTTTCCCTCTGTCACTCAGTGCTGTCAGCAAGCCGTGCTCGAGTGGCTGTCTCTTGGAATCAGTGTGTCAGTATACAACGCACGCAGTCACAGACTCCCCCCCCCCCCCCCCTTTATTTAATTTTACATCATTGCAAAATTGCAAAAGGACACTACAGCATGTCTAAAAACTGGTCAAAATTTACGTAAAATTGCCTCTGCGTATCTCATTTCCCTAGAGCAAAAAAAATGCATTTAATACATGCACCCAATTATCAATCCCAAGAGAAAGTACGTAGATCTAAGACTTTATCGAACACATACATGTGAATGGACCAGCAGGGAAGAAAAATGACTGGAAGAAATGACAAAGGAGCAAGGGAGAGAGAAAAAAGAGTGACAGAAGAGGACATTTCCAGCACAGAATGTGCACGTATCTTGCAGCCCCATGAAGGGTAAAGTTGGGTTGTCTCCCCGATACACGGGCCTACTGGCTGACTGCTCGATTTGTATCAACGGATTATTATTTGGTTACAAACGGTCACTGTTTTACGGCTGATTCTTTAACAGGTCAAGGAATACCCGTGTCTAACAAAACGATACAAAGACCCACACATTCTCTCTCTCTCTCCTCTCTCTCTCTCTCTCTCTCTCTCTCTCTCTCTCTCTCTCTCTCTCACTCTTTCACACATACACACAAACACATCATGCACACACGCACGCATGCACGCACGCACGCACGCGCACACACACATACCACACACGCATAGTTTTTGTTCTCTCTCTCTCTCTCTCTCTCGCTCTCTTGTATGAAATCTCTCCTCTCTCTCTCTCTCTCTCTCTCTCTCTCTCTCTCTCTCTCTCTCTTGTATGAAAGCTCTCTGTCTCTGTCTGTCTGTCTCTCTCTCTCTTGTAAGAAAGTTCTCTCTCTCTCTCTCTCTCTCTCCTCTCTCTCTCTCCTCTCTTTCCGCGCGTGTGCTTGCTTATACGGGCGGCCGCGGGTGTGTTTGTGCACACAGTTTTTTTGTTTGCTGTGTGTCAATCCACATAATCTGTGTTTATCTAACTTTTGGTGCGTGTGCGTCTTTTGAGACCCGGTATTTTAGAGTATCTGTGACAAAGAGGAGAGAAATGTCCATGGTTTTGCACCGCGTGTATTATCTCCTTCCCCTATGGATTACAGTAAGAGGGTCCCTGCAAAGCTGAGTGGATCAAAATTGTTCATTTATTGTCTATAATGCCTGCTCGATTGGCAACAGTCTCTCTCTCTCTCTCTCTCTCTCTCTCTCTCTCTCTCTCTCTCTCTCTCTCTTTCCCTCTCTCTCGTTCTCTCTTTCTCTCTCTCTTTCGCTTTTTTCTACGTATGTTATGGGTGTTATAGTGTAGTTGTATTAGTGTGACCCTCTATGTGCAAAGACTGGATACGAAAACGCATTATTCTTCCTGGGCCACTGCCCTCGAAAACAAACATTTATTCTCTCTCTCTCTCTCTCTCTCTCTCTCTCTCTCTCTCTCTCTCTCTCTCTCCTCACTCTCTCTCTCTCTCTCATATCAATATTCATATTGTATCATCTTCAAGTTGCTGTCTGCTATAGGTTAGATTTCTATCAGATCCAGAATAACAGACCGAGGAGATAAAAAATTTCATTATTAATGGTTTATTCGGGAAGACCATGGCCCCTCGCAACAAAAAACAGAATCAATTTTAAAAAGCCATAGCTTCGAATTTTAAAACGAAATTAAAACAAAAAACAAAAGCAAAAGAAGATGAAATACTGTGTGATTAACATTAAGCTGTACTTTGGGGTTATGCCATCGGGCTAAAACCTCTGGGTTTAAATTATCTGGTTTAAACTTGGGGGGAAGCTGTTTGGCTGAAACCTTTGTAGTTAACCTATCCGACTGAAACATTTGGGTTTAACCTTCTTGGTTTAAACCTGTGGGGTTAAGCTATTTAGCTGAAACCTTTGGCGTTACGCAGTTTGACCTATACTGCTGTAGCCTACCTGTGTGAGCAAACGATCAAAGCCAAATGTTAGTCGACTGATGATTACTTAATGTATTTACATAAATTTCTATACTAATTATAAATTTTTTTTTAGACAATGTGAGCTCAGGGTGTTGAACCCGTTCAGTCTTTTGATATGCAAGGTTAAGAGTTGTCCGATATCCGTACATAAGTCTTCGGGGTGTGATATGGGAGAGACCTCTCTTACTGTGCTGAGCATACACAACTAGAGATGAACTTAGTGGACGACTGGCTGCACGCATTTGCCTTTGCTGGATGCTTGTTTGAATGATTGGCTGATGTTGTTTTTCAAGATAAGGGAGTCAGACACGAATTCGTGCGACTGAACTGCCAGACTGACGTTCTGCTTCTATCCATGTAGTCCCTCCAGCCCTTCTTTCACCAGCTGGTCGAGTTAATCCAGAGGTGAAGAAGACTTCCACAGAAACAAGGCTCGTCCACCATACATACTTCCCTTTCAATTCCGTAGCGTAGCCGAGAACACCTACCGCTTCTTTTAAAAGTCCTACTATTGACTGGATCGGAGGGGGGGGGGGTGTGCGGAGGAGAGGGGGGAAGGTGAGGAGGGGAGAGATTCTCCGAACAAGATTTTCCATTACCTCTCTACACACACACACCGTTATCGGCAAAACTGTTAGCGCTCTATTGGCGTTCGCCGCGTGTATAACGGTTCCCAGCCTGGGCCTCACTGGGACTGTGACGGCCGTCACCGATAAATCGTTATTTTGACGTCTTCCGCTTTCCATAATCACCGCTTCAAGCTCAGGATTGGGTCCGAAAGTGCTGAAACAGAGTCCTAGTGATAATATGCGATTGACTTAATAGCCACGGGAGGGGAAGGGGGGGAGAGGGACAGGGGGGAGGGGGCGGAGGAAGTGTGCTGGGGGAGTAGGTGAGGTAGCGAAGAGAAGAAGCCTTAGAAATCTTTCGTCTTCTTGATATTTTTAGGTTATTTATTATTTTTGTTTAAAGCCCCGCCGACTGCGCACAGGGCTATCTATCATCAATTCAATACACACACACACAATACTTCAACAGGAATCCACAAAAAAATTAAGTACATTAATATCAATGCATTCAAGCACATAATCTGAAGTGATGCCCCTGGCACTGACCACTCCGTCCAATCTCTCACACAGGGGATTTGAAAAACATACCTGAATACAAATTTAAACACAACTAAGGACATTAAAGCACATATACAAACGGACCTAAATTACCTAAAATTGCTTCCGCACATCTCATTTCCCTACAGCCTAAGAGAAAGTATGTAAGACTTTATAGAACACATCCGGGTGAATGGACCAGCAAGGCAGAAAATGACAGGAAGAAATGACAGAAAGCAAAGGAACAAGACAGAAACAAAGAGAGTGACAGAAAAGAGGAAATTCCTAGCACAGGATTTCTATCTTGTTCTTGATCTTGTTTTGTATTAACGTCCCATCGTGTTCACGATTAGGGGTTTTCCAACTGGTGGGCATACTATTTATACTGAAAAAGCCCCCGCCATCCTCACGGGAGGATTTTGTCGTCTTGATAGCCGGGATCTACTCGTCATTCGTTGGCTACATGGTCAGTCCAGCACGTACGATAACTGAAGGTAAACTAAGAGATACCAAGTGAGAGTTCTGAAGCCTCGAAAGTGTTTTTCAAGTTTATCCCTTAGGTGTTCTCCGATTCCTGAGTAGGGTGGAGCGGGATGGAGGGAGGGAGGGAGGATGGTGAATCAGCTTGACGTTTGTACTCAATTGTAGGTATTGCAGATAAGATAAATCTGTTGACCCATTTGATTACCGGCGGGCCGTAGTGTTGAAACAGCCGGCCAGTGCCGTATGTCAAACAGGGAAAGTTGGCAAAACCCTCCACAGCCTGGTTTGGCATGTTCACGTACCTAGCGAGATAATAAAATTTGTAAACTTTCCTTTTTTTAAATACGTAGGCCATCGTCCTGCTTGTCAGTGAGAGAGAAGAGAGAGAGAAGAGACGGAGACAGACAGACAGACAGACAGACAGAGACAGAGACATAGAGAGAGAGACGAAATATGAAATTTATTCGAGAAAAGGCCATAACCACATTTGAAGAAGGTGGATTTATTCAGTGTGTAGTACATTTGGTAAAGACATATTTATCATTTTTTCATGCATGTATTCCCATAACATGTACACATACACACATATACACACACAGATATATATATGATATACATAATGATGATGCATATACAGAGGGAGGAGAAGAATGAAGACTTTTGACCCTTTAATGACTATCCTTTAACAAAATAAGCCACTACAGGCAGGGATTATGGGGCGCCTAGGCATAAAATGATGAAGTTTATTTTGAAGAGGATAATATACTCTTAGACATTTTACTGGTCGTCAGTGAAATAACCCATCAATGCTACCATGCGGGTATCTATATAGAGAAGTGCAAGTCACACAGTGCGAGGAAAGCACGAGAAAGAAACACATAACTTGAAGAGGAGGGAAAAAAGTTCATGCGGGTAATGTACAAGGGTTATTTTTTTTCCCATCCTCCTTCTTCTTCCTTCTCTCACACACCAGGCTTGTTATCAAGATGGGCTACTTCATGGAAGGGGGAAAAAAACGAAATAAAAGTCAGATTAATTTTTGCACGTTGAATGAAAAACGACGAGGGCACATGCCTAACGTTGGTTCTGAACCATTAAGCGCATCCCTGACTTTATCCAAAGACTTCCTTATGTGCCCGCCTGCATGCTTGGTGATTAGTTCACACAGGTGACAGCGTCCCCGAAATACCTCTTCATCAACTTTATCCCTGTGAAGAGTGAGAGCGAACGGAAGAGAACGAGAGAGAGAGACAGAGACAGAGAGAGAGAGAGACAGAGAGAGATAGAGACCGAGAGAGACAGAGAGAGAGAGACAGAGAGAGATAGAGACCGAGAGAGACAGAGAGAGACCAAGAGAGAGAGACAGAGACAGAGAGAGAGAGACAGCGATAGAGAATGTTGTCTGTCTGTCTGTCTGTCTGTCTGTCTGTCTGTGTATACATGTGAAAGAGAGACAGAGAGAATGGCAAGACAAGAACAGAGGAGAAGAAAGGAGGCAAAGAGAATGAAAGCGAGAGGAGGAAGGAGAAGAAAGGGTCAATGGGGCAGGATGGATGGAGGAGAAGATAAGATGAAAAGGGAGCAGTACAGAAAGAGGGACAGACAGTGACTGACAGAGAGAAGGGGAAGATAGAAATGGGAAGAAAAGTACTGGGGAGAGAGAGAGACAAAGACAGACAGAGACAGAGATGCAGAGACAGAGACAGCTTCATATCTGTATCGAGACAAAGACAAATAAAAAGACAGAAGTTGGCAAGACACACAAGAGACAAAACAGAAAATGGGTTAAGAAGACAGGAAGAGAGAGCGTCAGAGAGAAAGAGACAAACACGAAGAGAAAGAAAGGCTCGGGTAGGCGGGTTGGCAAGACAGAGAAGAGACAAGATGGAAGGAAAGAAGAAAAAGGGTTAGAGAGAGAGAAAGAAAAGACAGACAGACAGACAGACAGAAGAGAAAGAGCCACCAGTTGTGTGACAATCTCACAGGCAGGTGAAGTGTGTGGAGGGCGAGAAGGGAGGGGCAGGAACTGGACAAAGTGGGTTTATTGAGAGAGGAACGAGCGGACGAGGCGAGAGCGAAGAGCGCGCGTGGAAGAAAGAGATGGCTTCTTAATGGGGCCCTTGAAGGTGGGCTAGCAAGACAGGCAAAGCCCCCTCCGACCGGTAATCCACATAATGCCACGGTTTCCCTTTTAATTACCGACTCCAGTCTCCCTGCCCCCTTGTAACCTCTACACCTTGCGACAAGAGGCGTAGCCGCATGTAAGAAAGTTTCCCTGCTTCATAACTTCCCCCGGGTATTTTTCTCTCCGGTCGCATTAGCTAGGCCCCTGTGTAGGACAAATGTACTCCTTTCTTTTTTTCAAAGCCAAACGCACTTATACTTAATGCACCCCCCCCCCCCCCAGAAAGATGACTTTACAAACTAAAGCCACCCTTTCTCCTTAATCATCTTCGTTTGTTCTTTTGAATTAACCACTCTTCCATTAACCATTTGACTCCCGCACCCTGCCCATCAGCATCCTGTATTGTCAACCATGCTAGCAAAGCAAATACTTAACCCTTTGAATCCCTCACCCTATCCACCAGCTTCCTGCAGAAAACTGATGGAGTCAAAGAGTTAAGTTTTTGCAGTTGGTGAATAAGGTGCGGGAGTCAAAGGGTTAATGTACCCCTATACAAAGAAAACCTTACAAACTAAAGCCATCCTGTCTCCTTCTTATTCAGTAGTCAGTAGAAGTGAATATCGACCCCAAACTCCCGGGAGTCACAGATAATATTCTGATTTTACCAGAGACCTGTTCTGCACATCCTTAGATGAGCATTTAATAGTCGAGTCCTTCCCTAAAGAAAAGATTATTTGGGGACAGATGTCCAGTACATGCTTCAAGTTCACAAAATGTTGTGTCAGTTGAAAAGAATGTTTTTAACAAAGCGTTAATAGTCTGTCATAAACTGTCCTTGTTGCTATCCTACAGTATTTTACACAATGAATGAATAAAACCTTGCTTCATCGAATGGTCCGATGCAATGTTCACACATTTCTGGAATTCGATTGTTCATCCTATAGTGGTTTCAGTATTTGATGATCGTTCTGGAACGTTAGGCCACATAGATTTATAAAAATTTCTTTTTTTCTGTGCCGTTAAATTCATACTGTGTAGGAATTACCTTACAGATACGTAGCTGAACCTTTCGACAGAACGTAGTACCCACTGTTAAGTCAAAATCTTTCCAAAAACGGCTGAAGAATCCATGATTACAAATTTTCTAAGATGGTTCACACTCAACCAAATCTGTGTGTATTCGACTACATTATGTGTCCTAAGTTAGAATTTATGTCAAATACATATACACAAGCACGAAAACGCTGCAAGCCAACTAAACTTTATTAACCTTTTTAAAAAAATTTAAAAAAACTAATGAAGGGAAGCTGTTTAAAA
>CM060308.1:88622450-88624950 GCA_030674185.1 Monoplex corrugatus
CCCACCCTCTCTGTCTTCAGCCACCCTGCAAGTCCGTCCAATATTTTCTCCCTGGGTCTACTTGGTGTCCTCTATCCCTCCAGCTTTCCTGTTGTGACCAGAGGTGCTCCAACTTCCCTTTCCTCATAAAATGTCCTATAAATATTGCTTGTTTTTTGTTGTTGTCGTTGTTGTTGTTTTTTTTCCTAATCTTCTTTATTAATGATCTTCTTGTGTCTGCCTCCTTCTAGACTGTCTCGTTTGTTTTCTTTGCTGTCCATAGAACTCTCAACATTCTTCTTAGAAACCACATTTCAGTTGCCTCAATTTTGTTCTAACTTTATGTGTATGAAGATAATCTTGATGATAAAATCTCCCATCGATCTAATGATGAATAAACGTACTGGTCCTCAGGGCCTGGTGTGATTTTCAATTCTGGAGGCACATGCTTATCCGCTGGCGCTGCATAGGAAAGAGTTCCGCTGCCCTGGGTTCTGCTTCTGCCGATCTGTCTTCTGCTCAACAGCAGCTGTTCTGCGCTACTCAAATCTGATCGTGCCTTGTGTGCACTTGTGTCGCGAGCATGGTCTGTTGTGAGCAACGTCTTACCAGTGGGTGGTGTTGATGCCACACTGATGAGGTTGGCCTTTAGACTATCTTTCTATCCCTTTAGTAGTCTTTCTTGGTCACGGCGTCTTTGCTTCAGCTCTCCATACAGGGGCATCTTCTGGACGCAGTTGTCTTCCTCGTGGACTGTTTATCTTGTCCAAGAAAGCTGACATTTGATAAGTACACATTCAATGCTTACACAAGCCACACTTACTTCAAAACTCGGACCCTCGATCCTGCCTAGTGATGCTACAGATCACACGTTCACATCTATAGTGGAACTATTCCAGCTGTGAAATGTGTCGTTGGTAGATAGTCCAAGTCTCGCAATAGTACAGATAGGCGCCCAGGATTACACATCTTTAATTTAAACAAGCAAACTTTGTGACAAGCCTGATGCCATCATGGTCGTGTCACAACCTCTTGGTCGGCTTTTCAAAGGCAGATGTAGCCTTAGAGATGCGCAGAGTCACTTCTGTGTAAAGAGATCACTGCTGCTCAGTTTTTTCTTCCTCCTTTTTTAGGGGAAAATCAGCGCTGTCCCTGGAAAGGGATACTCTGTCGCAATGGGAAGATACGAGCATCTGCTGCAGATCTGCAGTTAATGACAATCATCCCAATTAACAAGAAACACCACAAGGGTACGGAGGGACCTGGAGCACCAATGCCTCGCCATTCTCAGGACAATCACCTCCCAAGCTCCCGACGCCAATCGACAGTCATTTCATCAAGCAAAGCGTGGTGGGGGGGGGGGGGTGACCATCACCCCATAACCATCTACGTGAAAGTCATAATAATGATAAATTATGATAATGATAACAGAAACTTAATGCAGCGTCCTCTGTCTGTCCCTGTCATCACTTCTCCATCGCTACAGGGCTGTCTCATGGTTAGTCATGAACTGCCTTGTTCTTCCGGTTTGTATGCTTGACCATCAAAGGGAAGTTCTGAAATGATGGGGGACATGCAATCCTCTCCCCACTTTCTTTCCTATTGACGCTCGTAGTTCAGCAGGTGCAGTGACTGCCATATGTATAATGACCTCTTCAATGACATCATAGTCACTTGACAACTATATGATGCTTGGCGACAATTAGAATGTTTATGTCACGTTACAACAGACCACATAATTAAACATCAGCAATGTTTTTGTTTTGTCCCTTTTTTTTTCTTGTAGTTTCATAGTTTTTAGCTGTATGACTACGTACACAAACATGCGCGCTCACACATTTTCTTTATTTGCACTCATGTGTGATAGTTAATGGGTACGTGCACACATTCTGCATCTGTGAGACAGACAGACAGACAGACAGACACAGACAGACAGACCTCTTATTCTTTTTGCTGTTTTGACTTTTTTAAACTTTTATATGACCGTTGTCAACTTTGCTTACAGTTTATCCTGATCCACGATGTTTTTATGGCGTAAATTTGTGCATCACAACGAACTGCTTTGAACTGTCTGATTTATGACAATTCTAAAACATGCAGCAATGCTTTTGTATGTTTCAATTCAATAACCTTTACTGCAGTAGAAGTTTTGACCTACATGTCTGTCCTACTGCAGTTAATTCTTTGTTTAATCTTTCTCATGTGCAATCCCGTTTGCATAAATAGGATGCTGTTGTTTTTCGTCTGTTGGAATATCGTGCGCGAGCTAAAACACACACACACACACTAGCGCGAGAGCACCCATATCATAACAATTTTATTTCAATTTGTATTGCTTTGCACGTCAATGCGGTCAACAGTGGAAATGACTTGAACTATTGTATGACGTTGTCAGATATCGTCGGTTGAGGGCAGGCAGAGGGCTGGAGGTATACTGTCGAGAAAAAACTTTCTAAGATTATTTCTAAGGTAAAAAACAAACAGTCACGTATATTAGGGTGCTTATTACATCGCAAGCCTT
>CM060308.1:88629950-88634950 GCA_030674185.1 Monoplex corrugatus
TAGTGCGTGGAAAAGCGAAAAGTCAGAGGATCAGAGGCAGAGCGGAGGGTAGTGAGGGAACATAGATCTCAAGTAGGCTTGACAGGTAATCGGGGGCTGCGTTATTGAGGCTTTTGTAGCACATGGTGTCTAGTTTGTACTGTATGCGCTTTGATACAGGGAGCCAGTGAAGTTGTGCCAGGAGAGGAGACATGTGGTCAGCTTTTTTCTTTTTGAGTACAAGGCGTGCAGCATTGTTTTGAATGCGCTGTAGGATGTGAATGGTGGAGGCAGGAAGACCAGACAGGAGTGAATTGCAATAGTCAATGCGAGACATTATGAAGGAGAGAACGAGTTTTGCAGTTGTTTCGACAGAGAGATACTTCCTGATCAGCCTTATACGATGGAGATGATAGTAGCAGGATCTGGCAGTTTGAGAAACAAAGTTGTTCATGGAGAGGGTAGAGTCAATGCAGACACCAAGGTTTTTGGCTGAATCAGAAATTGGGACTGATGTGTTACATAATGGGAGAGAAAGAGGAGGCAGCTGAGAAAGTTTCTGACGGATGCCAATGAGGATAGCTTCTGTTTTGTCGTCATTAAGCTGAAGTCTATTGTGTGTCATCCAGTTCTTAATGTCCGAGTAACACTCAGTGGTGCGAGTCAACAGGCGCTGTATATTATCAGGTGAGTCACTGTCTTGAAGTTGGGTGTCATCAGCATAGAAGTGGTGTTTTATAGAATGGGAGTTGATGATGGTGGACAGGGGGAGGTGTAAAGAGTGAAAAGAACAGGGCCAAGGACAGATCCTTGTGGAACACCACAGGTCAGGTATGCAGGTTGAGAGTAAGTGCCATTGATGAGAACGGTTTGTTTTCTGTTTGATAGGTATGAAGTGAACCAAGACAGAGCAATGTCAGAGATGCCAAAAGTATGATGAAGTCTAGAAAGGAGAATACCATGATCAATGGTATCAAAGGCTGCAGACAGATCAAGGAGTGTGAGGAGAGAGACTTTGCCAGTATCAGTTGCAAGGATGAAGTCTTATGTTCATTATCTTCACAACATAATCACCAGGAAATTCATTTTTAGTTACCAAAGTTATCAAGAAACACCCAAAGGTACCGGGTTGGACTCAGAGTCAGAGCAACAATACGTCATCACCAGCCAGCCAATCACCTCCCGACCCCGCGACGTCGTAGGATAGGCATTTCGCTTCTATCCGGAAGACCGAAATAGATGTGAACGAAACAAAACAAAACAAAACAAAAACCTGGACAAAAACCGTCATTACAGAGGATTTATGTATCTGTTTCGAGGCCATTGCTTTGAATATAATTTCAGAGCACCATGCAGCCAACGTAGGGGTTGTGGGTTCGACCCACAGTCAGGTCACAGATTATATAGGCTGTCTGGTTCTTTTGATAGAACCGTGTAATTGTGGGGGCATCCCGTTCCGCCTTTTCACATTTCACCTTTTCCCGTTTTTTCCTTTTCCCGTTTCTCCTTATCCCTGTTCGCCCTTTCCCGTTTCTCCTTTTCACGTTTCTCCTTATGCCGCGTTTCTCCTTATGCCGTTTCGCCTTTTCCTGTTTCTCCTTTTTCCCATTTCTCCTTATCCTGTTTCTCCTTACCCGTTTCTCCTTTCCCGTTTCATGTTTTCCCGTTTCTCCTTTTCCCGTTTCGCCTCCTTCTCGCTCTCCCCTTCTCCCCCCCCCCCCCCCTTTCTCTTTTTTTTTCCCCCGTTTCTCCTTATCCTGTTTCCCTTTTTCCCGTTTCTCCTTTTCCGTTTCTCCTTATCCCGTTTCGCATTTTCCGTCTCGCCTTTTCCGTTTCGCCTTCGTTGTCGCCTTATCTCGTTTCGCATTTTGATATGTCACTGTTTTAATTAGTCCCATTTCCCCATAAAGACAAAGACTTATGCATTAAATTATTTACACGTTGACACCTACATAAATCAAACACAAATGATAAATGAACAAGAAGATATTATTTTATTTTTATTCATTCTCCTTTATCTCCCTTTCTCACAGACTCATGCACTCCTACTAATCGAATATTCTCTCTTGTCTGTGCTCAGGACGTAAATACGTAAATAAGGCGAACTAGCACAAATGCTTAAAGCAAAACGATATCTTCGTCAGTCCAAAGTTTCACAGCCTAAATCAGCATTAACTGAAAACGCGAATTGGGAAAAGGCGAAATGGGATGTTATCGTACTCTTTTCGTTTCGTTTCGTTCGCTAAGGTTTAAGGCCATACCAAACAAAGTGTATGCAAGGACTGGCTACGATATTTTTTTAAACGATGCAAGTGAACCTTAAAATATTACGTCCACCTTCCCTGACGAGCTGAACCCTGAGGGAGGGGAGGATATATATATCTGTTGCCGTGTACTCAATATCTATTGTTATTGTTATTGTTATTGTTATTGTTATTGTTGTTTAAAGCCCAGTCGACCGCGTAGAGCCACATCAGGGTTTCAAAACATACAAAACTTCAACAAGGAAAAAAAAAAAAAGAAAAAAGAAAATTAAGTACACATATCAATGCATTTGCGCACATAATCTAAGGATATGCCCCTGGCGTTGACCACTCCGTCCAATTTATCGCACAGCACACCTGAATACAAATTTAAGCATACCTAAGGACACCAAAGCATATATATAAAATCGGGCATAAATTACCTAAAATTACTTCTGCAATCTCACCTCCCTGGAGTCAAAAATGCACTTAATACATGTACACAATTATCGATCCTAAGAAAAATTGCGTAAGATTTTGTTGAACACATAAAGGTGAATGGACCAGCAAGGCAGAAAATGATAGAAAGAAATGACAGATAGCAAAGGAGCAAAGCAGAAACAAAGGGAGTGACAGAAAAGAGGAAATTTCTGACGCAAGATCTCATGTGTCTAGTTTAGTTGCATACCACAAAACAAAAGTTCGCTTGATCGCTACCCATCTGAAGGCTTCAATCATTTTGGTAATGTCAGTCTTTCATAAGTTTCGTTACCATCTCCACTTCAAGACTTTGCCAGCGTATGGCATATGAGGTTTTGCGGAGAGACTAAAGAACTGGGTACAGCGCGTAGGGGGGGGGGGGGGGGGGGCTTTCGGGTGTGATGAATTCGTTGTGAACAAACTCCAAACTCCATTTTAGAATAGATACCAGAGACTGAACGTAAAGTAAAGTAAATGTATTATTTCTCAGTGAGAAATTAACCCATCATTAACGCACGTTCAAAATAACATAATAACAAAAGTTAATCCTGAGTTGAAGTTATCCCTTTGTGTTCGCACACGTCGAAAATAACATAATAAGAAAAGTTAATCCTGAGCTGAAGTTATCCCTTTGTTCGCAGAACGTCAGTGCACGAAATCCAGTTCAAATGCGGTTAATGCCAGCTTACAGTAACAGAATCACCACAAGAGTAAATCCCCTGTTACTTGTTGCATAAGCGTGAGACGAACCATCCCGGAGATTTTTCTGATCCAGTTTTTACGTCAGCACCCATCTCTGTGATATAGTCGACGGGGATAAATATCCAAGGGAAATAGAGTAAGGGGGACTTATCTGATCCTATACGGACTCCACCAGAACAATAATGATGTTAAGATGGGACAATGAGAAGGCCAGTTTTAGTGTACCTTGTAGGTACCAAAAATTAACTTGCCTCTATCACACTGCATACTATTCAGCTAGGTGACAATATCATTCCTCTCTCTGATTCTGTCAAGAACCTGGGTATGACCTTGGACAACACTCTTTCTATGCAAAAGTTTTTGACCCAGATCTGGCAATCATACTTCTATCAGATTCGACGCTTTGGTAACATTCAAAGATATCTTTCAATTGAGGCTGCATCTAAGCTTGTGACATCTCTCATTTTGTCTTGTCGTAATTACTGTAATGCTCTTCTTACTGGGCTGCCAGTTTCTTCTGTCTTGTGTCTGCAATGCATACAAAACAGCTGCTCGTCTTGTCCTCAAAAAGAAAAAGTTTGATTATATCAGTCCTCTCCTTCGCTGTCTTCGCTGGTTGCCTGTCTTAAAAAGAATTGAATATAAGCTGGATAGATTGTGTTACAAATCTATTCACCAGTCTGCTCCATCGTATCTTTGCGACAACATCAACATTTATAGGTCAACTCGCACCTTGCGCTCAGCTTCAGACACTCTTTCCCTTCAATCCCTAGATTTTAAACTATCAAGTGTTGGCCAGAGTTCTCTTGCGATCTCGGGACCGTCAGCCTGGAATATACTTCCGCTATACCTTCGCCTCACACCCACCCTTTCTGCTTTTGAATCCAATTTAAAACCCAACAATGAATTCTACAACTACTTCTTTCTGTCAGTCTGTGTATTAAATACTGTAAAGTAATCTTTGTCGATTGTATGCGTATGCCTGGTGCATGACTGCGCTTTGATTTGAATTGTCCAGATTTGGCGCCCTATAAATACTGTAATTATTATTATGATTAGCGCACTCCGGGATTCGAACCCACAACCATTAGCATGTGAATCCGACGCTCAACCAATAGAGCTACTGGGTGAGGCCCGCATCAACCCGGAGAATCGTGTTCACACTTTTGTAGACGAAACAAAGCCTGCAAGAACGGAAGAAGCGTGTTCCAAGCCGGTCAGTAGCGAACATGTCAAACACCTCATTTTCGCTGTGGTTTAACTAATCACTGACCCGTCGCTATCGTCACTGTAGTATAATCGAATTAACTAACCAGTCTCCAGTGTCGAATTTATTTCTGACCTTCCGCCGTGTTAAGCCTGTCATTCCTGTCACCCCATCCACCAACGTCCACCAACTTCCTGCACCCTATCCACCAGCGTCCACCTTCCAGGAAGCTTATCGACGCTGGTGGATAGGGTGAGGGAGTGAAAGGGTTAAGCTGATGGACGTTGGTAAATAGGGTGAAGGAGTGAAAGGGTTAAGCTTAGTGTTCATTCGGGGATATGGAAAACGGGAGCTGATTGTCCCTAATGTTCGTCTGACTATATGTGCGA
>CM060308.1:88639950-88647450 GCA_030674185.1 Monoplex corrugatus
ACACACACAACACACACACACACACACACACACACACACCACTCACACACACACACACACACACACACACACCACCCCACTCACACACACACACACACACACACACACACACAACACCACACACACACACACACACACACACACCCCACACATACACTTTGAGTTTGAACGAGAGGAGCTACCGTACTCGAACTCAGACAATTCCATATGTGCTCTGTCCAAACTTACCAAAAATTAACCTGCAGAATCCCTGAGCCTGTGCAAAACCTTATGCGCTGGGGACCCATGAAACGCTAAACTGACGCCTGTTAACGCCCTATCGGTATACTCAATCCTATCAGTATGGAACGGAAGCAGGTGTTTTCCTTTCCACACATCCTAACAACTCCTCCCCAGGAACACTTGGCACTGGCAACCGGATCTGTTACATGTATCTCATCACTGGCACCGGTGGTCAGCCAGCGCGCATATCCATGCAAACATTAATAAATACTGCTTCATATTTGATGTACATTCCTTCCGTTTTAAGACATCAGAAACTTGTTCATGTAGAATGAATTTTTTAAAAAAACAGATTTTCTTTAGTGCACATTAGATCGAAATATCGAAATATGACTGTCCATCTAAATGATGAAATGGCTTTATCGAAATGATGAAATGGGTTTGAATAATCTGTTAGGGGTGTAAAAATGTACATCATCGTTTGCGGTAAAAGCAGACGAAACCGAAGCAGGTCGGGATAGGGAGGCCAAATTGTACCAAGAAATTTGAAATTAGTGTATTTCAAACTTAATCGGTAGCCTACTTTTATATTTTCATTGTGTATACATCCATAATCTTCTGAAGAAGTATTCTGAAACGTTAAGCTTTAGATTTCGTAGATATTGTTATGTGTGCTTTTTTTCAGCGAAATATACCGACAGGGCTGAGTATACTGATCGGGCGTTAACAGACTCCGCTGGAATGATATTTTCAGTTTCAGTTTCTCAAGATGACGTCTTCGCGCTCGGAACGAATTCCATATGCACTAATGTCACAGGTGCCACGTGTATGGTGACCAGCTGGCCAGGTCCTGAGGCCGTATCTAGACTACGTTTTACCTAGTCTATATTTTAAACTGTATTTTATCCGCCTACCACCGGAATAATCTTTGCTGGAATGATAGAAGCACTGAGATGGACAGGCTAACTTTAATGTCGCAGGCTGTACTAATAACCCGTGGCCCGCATGAAGGTCTAAACCCACGAACTCCGCGTTATTACTATGGTGCTCTTAACCAGTGAGTTAACGGGGCCACTGAAAGACAGAGATTTTATTAGTGTTATTTTTGTTTAGAGCCCAGCCGACAGCGCAGAGCCATATCAGGGCTATAGCTGTTTCAATACTCACACAATACATCAACAGGGAAAAAAATATAGCAAAGACAGGGAGACAACACAACACGAAAATGCGTGCACTGGGTACACAGACTGTTTAAATTGCCCGAGAAGCTCACTCTAGCTTCAAAACTTACCAACTAGGGTTTTAATTCCTCTTGGTGATGATGTTGTTCAGGACCATCTTCACGAGCTACCAGCTGGAGGAGTTGGAGAAGGCCTTCAAGGATGCCCACTATCCCGATCTGTACGCCAGGGAACTGCTGGCCCTCAAGATTGACCTACCGGAAGACAGAATACAGGTACCTTTCAATATGCTTTACTTCCTGTAACCCGTTGATTCCCTCGCCCTATCCACTAGCATCCTGCATCATCATCAGTGATAGCAAAGCAAAACTTAACCCTTTGATTTCCTCACCCTATCCACCAGCTGGTGGACAGAGTGAGGGAATCAAAGGGTTAATTTTATTCTGGTGGATAGGGTGAGGAGATCAATGCTGGTGGGTACGGTAACTGGGTCAAAGATGTTTTTGCAGCTGGTGGATAGGGTGCGGGAGTCAAAGCATTAAAATAGAAAAAGGAGAAGGGAGATTGGGGACGGGGGTGGGGAGGAGGAGGGAGGTTGGATGATAAATGATAGAAACAAAGAGCATCCGCACTACAACCGCATGTGAGCATGTATGTGTGCGTGGAATGTGTGTGCATGTGTGTCTATGTCTCGTCTTTCATCGTACCGTACTCAACGTTTCATCTTAACCCTTTGACTCCCGCACAATGTCCACTAGCATCCTGCATTGCCATCCATGCTAGCAAAGCAAAAACTTAACCTTTTGATTCCCTTACCCTGTCCTCCAGCTTTCAGCAGGAAGCTGATGGACAGAGTTGGGGAATGAAAGGGTTACGTTTTTGCGGTTGGTGGATATTCTTCCGATAAGATGCGAGTCAAAGGTTAATTAAGAGCAAACAATAACAACTAGCTGTTATGCAATGGGAGCGACTGGGTGATAGTCTTCGTGCTTTAGCATTTGTTCGAGATGGATTCAATACACTCGCACGATTCCATACACGTTTCATCTAAGTCTGCCATAAAAGATTCAAGTAAAGGTCTATGGAGAGATGCCCACGTGTCTCCACTGATCCAGCCAACTACACACCCTCATATTATCCAACAGCAACAAAAAGAAACAACATAAGAAAGAAAGGAAGAAGGGAAACAAAAAAGGAGAGAAGGGGAGAAAAAAGAAGAAGAACAATTCGAAAAATATGTGAACAATAGCAACGGCAATAGCAAGAGGAATATCAAGAAGAGGAATAAAGAAACAAAGTCAGCGGGGAAAGGATGGGGGGTTGCGGGGAAAGAAGAAGAAAAAGAGGAAAATTTTAATAATAATTATGATAACAACAACAACACAACAACACACACAACAGCAACAACAGTGAAAGCAACAGCAACAAAAACAAAACGAAGAAGAAGGAGTAGAATGAGACGACGAAAAAGATGGTCACAAAAGAAGATTTCTTTATTAAAGAAGAAGAAGAAGAGGAAGAAGAAAAAGAAGAAAATCACTTCCTTCTGCACAGTCTCCCTGTCTAGATTATGGCTAGTTCAGACGCCAAAGGATTATTAAGAAAACAAAAAAACAAAACGCCAATGTTTGCTCTACGGCCGACGCCTCTTATCTCGAAGAGAGCTTCATCTCACACTGCAACCTTCTCCATAGTTCTCTCCCCTGTTATTTTTGAGCGGTTATGCTCCCTTGACGTTTGGAGGCCATGTTTGTGAATACATGGCTTTAGAACGATATCCGGTTCCCGTCTGTTTTCACTATAAATATCGATATATAATTGAGAGATATGAAAGGAGGCGGGGGCTGAATGAAAGAGAAAAAAACGGCAGGAAGGAAAACACATAAAGAAGAAATAACGAACAAAAAAAAATGAAAAAAGGAAGGAAGAAAGAAAGAAAACAGAAGGGAAGGAAAACGATACAGACAAACCCTACAAAAACACAATTCTTTATCTGATAACTTCCATTCCCATATACTTTCGAAACAAAATTGACTATTAGTGTATAACTGAGATGTGAAAAAGGAAAACTGAATTCAATGTACAACTTACGAAACAATAAATGAATGAATAAGTGAAGGAAGGAAGGAAGGAAGGAGGAAGGAAGGGATGAAATGAAATGAAATGAAATGAAATGAGATGACATGATCAAGCCAACTACGAATAAGACTACCTCCTATTTCGGTACCACTGATTCTTATCTATTTTCATTAAGCCTGCAGATACTGCTTTATATTTGGGAGGTGTAGAAGAAATGAGAACCGAAGACAAAGAAGAAAAAGAAGATGACCAACAACAATAACAAAAGGAAAATAACTAAAACTCCCACCATCACCCCAAGTCAACAAATAAATAAACAAGTGAATAAACTAAGTGCCTGGCTTGTCTGATTATGTCAAATACGGGTTCTGATTCTATTTTCGTGTTTTTCTGGTTCTTGTTTGCTTGAACGCGGGCAGTCGCGCTTGTTTTGGAACTAAAACTCAAATCAAACCACGTTGACGATAGCTTTGACATAATTTGCTCAAAAAACTCTTTTTCAATCAGTGTTGTTCAAAATTAATATTGTATCCATGTCACTGAGCCCAAGACCGACCCACCTCGCTACCTTCTACCCCTCCTCTTCACTTCCTCCCACCATAACCCCAAGTCAACAACAAAAATAAATAAGTGAATAAACTAAGAGACATCTCGTTCGTTTTGACTTTTTGCGTGTGTGTATGCAAAAACAGCAGTAGTTAATTTTGACAATTTGATGTGTGTGTGTGTGTGTGTGTGTGTGTGTGTTGTGTGTGTGTGTGTGTGTGTGTGTGTGTGTGTGTGTGTGTGTGTTGAATTATAAACATTTTTAAGGTTAAAACACACTTTTAAAGAATGGAACTTAATGTCGTCAGCATTACGTTTCATATCCGAGTGCCAATTTTGCTTGAAATTTGCGATCAAACGGCCTCTAAATTCATCAGTAAAATAATTTTCAAAACCCAGCCCTGACTCAACTAGACGACATCAAATCCATGTTCGATTAACGCTTTCTTCATCTGTGACATTTGCTAAAAGACAGTCAGTCAGACAGTCAGTCAGACAGACAGACAGACAGACAGACAGACAGTTGATGCTTTACAGTACTTAACAACAAACACCAACCATTCCATCCCCAACATGAAAACAGAAGAGTCGGTTTTCAAAGTTTAGAACCAAAACACTTTGCAAGAGCATGCCCTCCACTGAACACGGCGGGAAAATGTTGATCCAGCGAGTCAGCTTACACCAAGCAGTTAGTTCCTGTTGTTCATAACCCAACCGATCGCTGAAGTCGTACCAAGGTTAAGTGAGTTAATTAATAAGTAACTGGGGGTGTAATATCGCACGTCCACCCAGAAGCTGATTTCGGAGACGGACTGAGAAAATCTAGATCTGGAAGCGGCAGACGAATGGTAGAAGTGAGAGGTATCAAGCGAGAGAAAAACAGAAGCAACAAGATAGTTTGGATAGAAAGGATGAACACTAACGAAAACAAGCGCCTGCCATTCCAAGGACAAGAAGTTTGGTGAATGGTTTTTAAAGACAGAAGGGAGAGAGAGAACGCAGCAAGGACACGAGAAGACTATAGAACGAATAGCAGAACGGACAGACAGAAACAACTGAACAAATGAACTCTAGATTCAAGGAAAAGGATGCTGGTGTATGGATCACTTACTTCATTACTTTCTCCTTCGCATGTGCTGGAAGGTATTGCAGGAAGATGAAGTTGGTGGTATGCGGCTAAGCGGGAAATCAGACATAGAGCCATGTTGTAGATGTGGAGTGTGTCTGCTACTCCATCGGCGATATCCAGTATCATCATCATCATCATCATCATCATCATCATCATCATCATGTTCCCTGCTGCAGGGCGTTGGCGATCATTTCCCTCCATATGAATCTATCTCTAGTCGCTGCAAGTACATCTCCCACCCTCTCTGTTCTCAGCCACTCTGCAAGTCCGTCCAAATATTTTCTCCCTGGGTCTACCTGGTGTTCTCTTTCCCGCCGGTTTTTCTGTTGTGACCAGGTGCTCTAATTCCCCTTTTCTCATAAAATGGCCTATAAATTTTGCTTGTCTTTTCCTAACCTTCTTTATTAATGATCTTCTTGTGTCTGCCTCCTTCAAGGTTGCCTCTTTGCTGTCCATGGAACTCTCAACATTCTTTTTATAAACCACTGTTCAGTTGCCTCGTTTTGTTCTGACTTTGCGTGTACTCGGCATCGCCGTGGTCTTTCTCAGGTTCTGAAGCCCGAGCATGTGGTGTTGAAGCTTGAAGGACTGGCTGGTTGACTGGTGACGTCCTGGTCAAGTTACCAGACTACTTGAATCGTTGTATGATGTAATGGTTGACAGCGTTGTTCCAACCATCTCTCTGATCTCATCGTATCTGTCTCGTTTCGTCCTGCCTGTTATTCTTGTCACAAACATCTTAAATCACAGATTATGATCCTTCTCTCAAGTGATTTGTTTATTGTTTAGGTCTGGTACTGGTAAGTCAGTGTGGGTACAAACATACTGACATGCATGGCTTTTTGTTTCCACTCGAATGCTGGGGTGTTTTAGAACGGGTGAAAGCTGGTAGTTCACAGCACTTGCTATTTAATTAAACTCTGGTCACTATTTCTCTGTCCAATTCTCTATTTTCAGTACAAGGTTTGCAAGTATTTAAATTCTATGCTTTTATGACTTTTTTTATTCTTATGTTCGTTCTTTGATTTAACGTTTTTTCACTATAAGTGATATTAGACGGGGGAGGGGGGAGGGGGGAATGAAAAAGGAATAAATAACATAAAATGCATAACGATAGTTGGGCAGGTTGGATTGGGGCAGAGGGGAGATAGAGTAAAAAGACATAAATAGGTGGGAGAATAGGAAAATGGAACGAAAACTTAACTCTAACAATTAACTTCAACAATATGAAGGGAAATTGTTAACACTAATACACAAACCGTATAAAGTTAAAGTAATGCGTTAAAAGGACTGTGAACTAATGATTCTGAAATTTTAACTAATAAAGACTGATCTGATGCAACTTTTTGGAAATGAGTTTCAGAATACTTTTCTTGAGTAAACATTTTTGGTAAAAAGGAACGTAGCATTTTGCAGTAGAATAAGCAGTGAAACAGTGTGAACTGTTCACCGCAAGTACACTTGACATTTTTACAATATTTTATTCTCAACGCGTTTAGCTGAATACGAAAACGAACAGCAACAACCGATCTCAAATGATACATGGAAGAATACTGCAATTTTTTACAAACTTTTTGAACGGTAAGTTTTATCATTTGTTGTGACACAAACTGTTCATTTAAATGTTCATAAAATCGAGACCATGAGGTTGATTCGAGCAAGTTGCAAGCTTCTTTTACGGTAGGAACATGTAATTCTATAGAATTGTCAGAATTCTGCGCGCCTTGCTTAGCTGCTCTGTCAACTGCTTCGTTGCCGTGAAGACCAACGTGAGAAGGCACCCAGCATAAACTGATTATCTGTACCTTTGACCCTTAAACGATGTATAAGATGATTTGCCTCAATAATTAAATCAGGTCTTGTGTCGGTATCAAAAGACCGTAAGGCATATAATACAGATTTTGAGTGAACAAAGAGAACTACTTTGAAAGGCACGGGTTTAAGATTTACTAGATAATGTAATGCTTGTATAATAGCGACTAATTCCGCTGTAAAGATAGATATGTTTGCCCCAACGAAAAATGACTTTTTTGTTTTAAATTTTGGAACATAAAACCAGCACATTTATTTTCTAAGACTGATCCATCGGTAAAAATATAAAGGTGGGTGCGATATTTTTCACATCTTGATATGGGAATTCCACAAGGTTCAGTGATAGCACCGCTTTTATTTAATATCCTTATACAGGATCTTCCTAAAGCACTCTCAGATCGTGTTGTTTTGGCACAATACGCTGATAATAGATCTATATGTATTTGGATGAATATTACTTTAGAAAAAACAACTCCACAGAGAGCGCAGAATTACATTAGGAAGTTGTATCAATCTGATCTTGATAATCTT
>CM060308.1:88652450-88692450 GCA_030674185.1 Monoplex corrugatus
ATGTGTGTGTGTGTTTTTTTAAACGATAATCTTCTCACAAACTTACAGTAGCCAATGCGAGGTATGATTTTAAATTACACACAAATGAACGAACAAACGATTAATATACTAGGCATTTCCACTTCTAAATACCGGTAGATCGTGTGGTATCGTGTATTCAGTCTGAGCGTACGTTCATGACCACAGGTATAATTATGTGTGTGTGTGTGTGTGTGTGTGTGTGTGTGTGTGTGTGTGTGTGTGTGTGTTGTGTGTGGTGTGTGTGTGGTTATACATTGTTAATATATATCTATTTGTGCACATGTTTTCATGTGTGTATTCTGATGTGTGTGTGCCTGCCCATGTAATATATTTGTGCTTCTGTATGCACTACACTCCCTGTGTCTTATAAATCTGTGTAGACTCTAGTACTTCATCAACATCATGTGCCATGCCGCATGGCGTTGGCAATCATGGTTCTCCATACGAATCTTTTGTCGTTGCAAGTATATCTCCTACCCTTTCTGTACTCATCCACTCTGAAACTATCTAACATTTTGTCCCTGGGTCTAGACCTATCGTGTGCTCATTTTCTTCTATCTTTCCAGTTGTGACTAGGTGCTCTAATTTGTCTTGCCTCGTAATGCGTAGTTAAGTCCAAAAGAGTTCGGAGAACCATGCGCTATTAAAGAATAATTCCTTATCACTATAAATTAGGCCTAGTATTCCCTCTCCTCTTCCCCCCCCCCCCTCCCTTTACCCCTTGTCCTTGTTGTCTGTTGTTGTTGTTGTTATCATTTTCTTTTGTTTGTATGTTGGAATTCTTTTATAATTTCTTTCTTCTTGAATTTCTATGTTGTACTTCATGCTTTTTTTTTTTTTCATATCTGTGTGCTTGCATATTCGTAGAATAGACAGGTCCAGTGGACGTAACGCTATTTTCTTGAATTATAAAGTGTTTTCAAATTTCCATCTATCTATCTATCTAATCTATTTATCTATCTATCTAATCTGTCTAATCTGTCTATCTATCTAAATGTCTGTCTGTCTATCTATCTATCGATCTATCTATCGATCGATCTATCGATCTAACTTGCTATCTCTTTATCTACTTCACCACAGTGACTGAAGCGTAAAATCTCGAATCGTAGCACAGACACCTGCCTTCGTTAGTTTGCGCACTTTCATTCATTAACACTGTTACCACCTTTTAACTGCTGTCAAACAGGAAACAGCAGGTTTTTTGGGGGGGGGGGGGGGGGGTTGTTTGTTTTTGTTTGTTTGTTTGTTTTTTGCTTTTTTAACGATTTGAAATCTTTACTCGATTGTGTCACTCGAAGTTAAATCATTTATGTAACTGACCGCTCAAAAATGCGAAAAATCTCTCTCTCTCTCTCTTCTCTCTCTCTCTCTCTCTCTCTCTCTCTCTCTCTCTCTCTCTCTAAAAGAAGGGTCTGTTCTGTAAACTGAGACAAATCTGTCTGATAGTGATAAGATTTGTCTTTAACCATACAACTAATTCAATCTCCAGCTCGATCCGGTAACTAAGCACCTTTCACAAGCAAAATTTCATTATCGGCTTGTCTTGAAGACAAGATTTTCTTCATCCAGGAAAATTACGCCAGTACTGATAATCCGAAGTTATTTTGTGAAATGATTAAAAGACAAAGTTTTGATTCAACAACCTGATTCGACATAAGCGTACGTGATTTGCTGAACTATAGTACAAATAGCCTTCATTTATCTTGAAAGGGAATTTGGATACCAACAATTACGGTTAAGGAAATGTGTCAATTACACAAGGGTCAAATATAAAAAAAAGAAGAAAAGTCCAGACAAGATCAGAACAGACAGAGAAGCAGACAGAGAAGCTACTGCCGCCTAAATGTTTATTCTGTACTTCAGTGGGAAAGTAACTTACACTAATTATTACCATCACCAGGCAGAAATAGGTCTATGCCGATACGTGTAGTCTAACTGCGGTTCAGAACAGGAATGTTAACTACATGCTTAGATTTGATTTTATCAAGATTTTGCGCTATATAAATATTGTAATTATTATTATTATATTATTATAAGATACTGACACAGTGACAGTGATCCGAAAAATGTTCGTTGCGTGAAACAGAAAATGGCGACGATATGTAGGATGTAAAGTTTTGCTTATGCATCGTAGTTAAGCAGAGATTGATTTCACTCACTAGACCTGTATGTCTGTCACACAGCATTTAAAAAATGTCCCTGAAGGATGCGTTTGACAAGCAAATCTAGCCGCGGAAACTGAAGTGAATCGAGAATAACACGCAGCCTTCACATACCATAGGAAAAAATATTATATATGGTTTATACTTCGTCATAAATATCTACCAGGTTTTATCGTTTGTCTTGTGTTGGGGAATAGAATTAATCATTTAGAACGAGTAGAACCTACTCAAGGTGAATTTTCCAATAAAATGTTGCAATGAACATGGGCGTATCCCTGCATAGGCGTATGAATGACGGAATTTATTCGGAAATCAAACCAACTAATAGGCCTAATCATAAATTAAATAATAAAAATGAAATATTGTCTCATAAATTAAAAGAATGAGAAGAAAAGAAGAAGAAAGAAGAAATTACAGTTCGTTGCAAATACTACTTTTAGTTCTCCATTAATAAAGCTGATTTGATAACATCCTGAAATATGTGCGTGTGTTTCTCTTCGCTATAATCATTGCATTCACACCCACTAAAAACAACAGGAAGTAGTTTGTTCAATGAAATACCTGTTTTTCTGTGTACAGGTATGGTTCCAGAACAGACGAGCCAAGTGGCGCAAGACAGAAAAAACCTGGGGCAAGAGCAGCATCATGGCGGAGTACGGACTGTATGGCGCAATGGTACGACACGCCCTCCCACTGCCAGATACCATTATCAAAACGGCTGAAAACGGAATCGAAAATTCGGCAGCTCCGTGGCTTCTAGGTGAGACTGGAAACTGCACTTAGCAAACAGACTCATGTCAAAACAAAAACAAACCAAAAACAGCAAACAAAACAAAACCAGGAACCCAAAAGCAAAACAAAAACACACTCAGTCAAAACAAAAGCAAACCCGGAACCCAAAAGCAAAACAAAAACACTCTCCAAAGCATCAGAACCAAAGCAAACAAAACAAAAAGCAAACCAGGAACCCAAAAGCCAAAAAACAAAAGCAACCAACCCAAGTCAAAAACAAAAGCACAAGAACCAGGAACCCAGAGTTCAGAATTCGTTCAAGAGGGATTCATCACATTCGGAAAATTCCGTATGTGCTCCATCCAAATATGCTGGTAATTAGCTGGCAGATTCCTTGAACCTGCGCAAATCCTCAATGCACTGACATGGTCATAAAACTGGGAAAGGGGAGGAGGGAGAGAACTGAACCTATCAAACTGGAGGCAAACTCTGAAGTCACACCAGCGGAATGATTGGAGCTTTAAGATGGGCAGCAAACAGGCCAGTACGTATGTATGTTGCAGGTTGGGACTGAACTCGAGAAATGAGATCTTAAGTCAATGCTTCTATCAAAAGAGCTAACTAGTCTGCAGAAAGAAAAGAAAACGTCTCTCTCTCTCTCCTCTCTCTCTCTCTCTCTCTCTCTCTCTCTCTCTCTCTCTAGTGTGTGCTTGTGAGTGTGTACTGTGTTGTGTGTGTGTGTGTGTGTGGTGTGTGTGTGTGTGTGTGTGTGTGTCTCTCTCTCTCTCTCTCTCTGTATGTGTGTTTGCACGGGATGACTAGCTCCTTCAATAAGAACCGCAGACTCATGACGATGTCATGTCTCGAGTTCAGTTCTAGCAGGCAACTTGAATACTGGCCTGTTCGCTGCTCATCTTCATGCTTCGGCCACTCTGGTGATGTCAGTTTATTGTGTTTCATGGGTCCCTACCACTCTGGTGATGTCAGCTTATAGTGTTTCATGGGTCTCTACCACTCTGGTGATGTCAGCTTATAGTGTTTCATGGGTCTCTACCACTCTGGTGATGTCAGCTTATAGTGTTTCATGGGTCCCTACCACTCTGGTGATGTCAGCTTATAGTGTTTCATGGGTCCCTACCACTCTGATGATGTCAGCTTATAGTGTTTCATGGGTCTCTACCACTCTGGTGATGTCAGCTTATAGTGTTTCATGGGTCCCTACCACTCTGATGATGTCAGCTTATAGTGTTTCATGGGTCTCTACCATTCTGGTGATGTCAGCTTATAGTGTTTCATGGGTCTCTACCACTCTGGTGATGTCAGCTTATAGTGTTTCATGGGTCCCTACCAGTGATGTCAGCTTATAGTGTTTCATGGGTCCCTTCTCTTCCCGTCCATTCCCATTTCAAGAACTTGTCAGTACTTAGGGTTTTGCACAGGCTCAAGGTTTCTACCATACATAAAATCGCTGGCGGATTATGCTGGAGCGTATATTAACGCCTTTGACTCCCGCACCCTCTCTATCAGCATCTGCTTTACCAACCATGTTAGCAAAGCAAAAACTTAACCCTTTGACTCCCTCAACCTATCTACCAGCTTCCCACAGGAAGCTGGTGGACAGGGTGAAGGGGTCAAAGGGTTAAGTCTTTGCATTTGAAGGACAGGGTGCGGGAGTCAAAGGGTTAAAACTATCCGAGTGCGATGATTCCTTCTGGAACAAATTCCAACCTCCTACAATTCTCAGTCTCTCCGTCATAAGTGTGTGCGTGCCTGCCTGCGTGCGCGCGCGTGAGCATGCTTGCGCTTTCATCGACCGATGATGATAGCACTAATGAATTACAAGCATGTCTGCGTGCCAACATTGTGTACAATCAATAGGCCAACGGACGAATATCTGTCTGACTTTTAGTTTTATGTTAACCAGCTGACACACATAATGTCATCTCCCTTCAGACAGTAGACAAGGTTACTCGAGTCAAGGTATTCAAGGGCACGCTACATTGTAAATAAAGATAACACAATTTAAAAACATAGACATTTGCTCATCTCAGTAGTCTGATTCAAACGACGTAGTTTTAGACATTGGACATTTGCTTTGACTAGAAATTATTAATTTAAATGTCGTCTTAATGTGACATTTCATTGTATATTACTCATATTTCTATCTATCTTGCCTCTTGCTGGGTATTTGCTTGCTAGCGTCGGTGTTTCTTCCTGTTTTATCAGTTCTCGAAAATCTATAGACGTTGAGCTATTTATTACGCCATCAAAGGGACAAGACACCTTCATGTTATAAAAAAAACCGAATAAATAAATAAATAAATAAATACACGGTTTACCAATGTTCTATGGCGTGAATTTGTACAAAATCGTTCCAGTTACGTCTAGATCTAATGTGTGCTTGCCAATGCTACCCGCCATGCGACCCTCTGACATTAATAAATGTGCCATGTAAACACGTAAAATGCTTGTTTTACTGTTGTTTTCTGTGATTGTAGTTTGTATCCAACAAATCCTAAATTCAGATTCCAACTTGACTGAAGTCACGCGTTTATAAAAGAAATTGATGGCAGGTAAACCTAATTTTACATGTATTTGTTCCCCTAAACTACATTGTTACGTTTGTAACAATGACCGTCAGTTTCATATCATTAGATCTAGATCTAGATCTTTTACTACTTAGCTATAGGTTTAGGTCTGGACTATATTTTCTCTACTGTCTGTTGTATCAATTTCATTACAAATTAAAGTTGGTTTTCATTTAAAATGTAACTGGTAACTATCTCACCAATTTCCGTTCTGTTTTCTCAGGAATGCACAAGAAATCCTTGGAGGCATCGAAGAAGATGAACGAAGAAGAATCCGCAGACGACATTACCAGCGACGGAAAGACAACTCGCAACCGAGACGAGTTCAAGTCGGAGAGTATTGCCTCCCTTAGAGCCAAGGCAGAGGAGCACAATGCCCGTGTTCTGCAAGCTCTCAGCAAGGACTCGCTCTGCGATTCCACCTATGTGGGCACAATGTATCAAGGCCAAGGACGCCACGATGACCGGAATTCTACAGTCAGTGGCAGAATGGAAGGGTCCGGATCAGATATGGACGGAGACTGCCGATAATTCTACAGCACTATCATTACTGACTAGATTTGTGTTGAACAACCCATTGCCAATTGCCAACTGTTGTTTTTGTTCTCAGCATTTTTTTTTCTTTCCTTCGTGGCATGTGAAGTGAACTCGTCAGTGATTTACCCCAGCGTCAGTGATTTGAATCTTTTTTTTTTTTTCTTATACTTTTTTTTTTTTAATGTGACTCGTATTTCACCATTTTGACGGACCTACAAATATTTATGTATAAATGTACACTTTTTTTCGGACAGAGAGGTTGGGAGATGTACTTGCAGCGACAAGGGATAGATTCGTATGGAGAGGTACATGACCTTCAACGCCATGCGGCAGGGCACATGATGATGATGATGATGATGATGATGATGATGATGATGAAATGTATTCTATGGAGGAGAGAGAGAGGGAAACGCCGACTTTGTTTTCAGTGAAGTCGAAAGGGCTGATCGGTTCTTTTGATAGAGGCCATAAACAGAAAATCCGATATGTTGAATTCAGTCCTGGCCTGCAATACAACTGGCATGTTCGTTTCCTATCTTAATGCCTCAGTCATGCTGATGCCGTGTCAGCTCAGTGTTTCATCGGTTCCCCCCACCCCCAACCCCATACCTTGAAACCCCCCCCCCCCCCCAATTGTTCAAGACCTTGCCAGCAGGGCGTAAGGTCTTCCGCGTGCTCAAAGAGTTTGCCAGATAATTACCGGCAGGTGTGGGTGAAGCGTTTATGGAACTGTCTGGGCACGATAAATCCCCTCCCTCTGGAGCAAGTTCAGACTCCAAAAGAGAAATATCTGTCATTGTCAGAGTTCAAGTGATTCTTTTATATACACACACACACACACATACACACTTGCACACACACACACACACACTTACACACACACACACAATAACATAAACACACACACATACATACACACACACATACACGCACACACACGCACAATACACACACAGAGTACACACACACACACACACACAGACACACACACAAACACACACACCACACACACACACACACACACACACACACACACACCACAACACACAACACACACACAAACAACACACACACACACACACACTCAATACACACACACACAGAACACACACACACACACGCGCGCGCGCATCTCCGGTTGATTTGATTAGTTCTCAGTCCATTTATTGTCTATTGGGCCTTTTGACTTTTGTGATCAGTCTTCTTTTCAGACGTGGAACACAGTGAATTGACTGTAATGCTTTGTAATACATCGTACAACTGATTCTGTAGTAGCCTACTGATCTCAAGTTTTGACTTTTTATGGTATTGTATGGCACAGCTTTTGTTTTCGTGTCTGATGATCCTTCATTACTTGTGCGTGTATGTGTGTGTGTGTGTGTGTGTGTGTGTGTGTGTGTGTGTGTGTGTGTGTGTGTGTGTGTGTGTGTGTTGTGTGTGTGTGTGTGTGTGTGTGTGTGTGTGAGCGTGTGTAAAAGAGAGAGAGAGAGGGAGAGAAGCACTCAAAGAGAGACAGACAGACACGAGAGAGAGAAAGAGAGACAGAGCAGACACAAAGAGACAGACAGACAAAGTGCGAGAGAGAGAAAGAAAGAACAGACAAAGACAGAGAGAGAGAGAAAGAGACAGACAGACAAAGAGGAGAGAGAAAGAAAGAACAACAAAGACAGAGAGAGAGAAAGAGACAGACAAAGAAAGAGAGACAGACAAAGAGAGGGGAAAGAGAGAGAGAGAGTTGTTATTGTTGTATTTCAAGTGACTGATTTTGGTATTTCAATTTGTTCAAGTTTGTTATAAGTGTACAACCTTTATCTATGAATCGAATTTGGAGAAAGAGACGGACCTTGTCGTTGTTCCTATATGAACATGAACTAGTTGTTTTCATTTTTCGCTACAAACTGAAGCCAATGCTGTCTAGTGTTCTACAAAAATGACCGATGGAATGTCTTTTTTTTTTTATGGTAAAGATTATTGTTTTATGGTGGTTTAAAATTGCATTCATTCAGAGTGTGAAGTGACAAACCGTGTTATGATTGTTTAATATGTTTAATTGCGTTCTAATGACACTGTGAAACGAGTAACTTGTGCGCGGGGTGGGGGGAAGGATGGTTGTCAATGACAAAACATGTACCTATGTTGTTCTTTTTGAGTTATATTTGTATCCTGAAACTGTTATTGACTCTGACACAGACGTGGCTGTCAGTCTGTGTTGTTTTGTTGTATGCGTAAGTTTGTGTTTCAAAACTACACTGAAGTGGCGATAACGATTCTGTTCATGTTGCTCGTTTCATATTTTTTTCGAGATACTTGGATTTGTGTTGCCTTAAACTATATTCTACACTTGTCTTGTTTTTGTGTGTACGTCCGTGCGTGCGTGTGGCGAGCAGAATGTTTCTGTTCTCAGGCCCATGTTCGTCTGACAGATCGCTAACATGTGATTCTGTTTGTGTATGGTGTCATGGCACTGATAACTTGTGAAATTGATGAAAATACGGGGGAAATAAATCGTGTCCATATTCTTATCGGTCCTTTTGTTTGCAACAGAGCGCCATTTTCGCACGCTGTTTGAGTTAGCTCTTAGTATAATAGAGCTGAAGGGGTTCACATATGAAAAAAAAAGATAATAAACACAAAGCTTGAGCGTCGGATTCACATGCTAATGGTTGTAGGTTCGAATCTCGGGTTGGGCTACATTAAAACTGGCCTTCTCACTGTCCCATCTTAACATCATCGTTGTTGTTCTGGTGGTGTCAGTATAGGATTGGATAAGGACCTCCCCCCCCCCCCCCCCCCCCACTTCCCTGGGATGATTATCCCCGTCGGCCATATCACCTGAGGTAGGTGTCGACGTAAAAACTGAACCAGATCAATCAATCAACAAAACCGGTTGTTGTTGTTGTTGTATGATGATGAGGAGGAAGAGGAGGAGGATGACGACGACGACGACGATGATGATGACGACGACGACGATGATGATGACGATGATGATGTTTTTATATCAGTGCTGATGATGCCTGTGCTCGCTCACTCCGTTTCGTGATTGTTTGATTGACTGACCTAAACCAGTTGTTCATTGTGACAGCATTATTGTTTATTTGTCGTGTGCTATAAGCACTGATGTGTTGTGATTGCCTTGTGTTCGGTACTGATGGTCTAATGGAGGAAGAACAACTGTTTTCCCCTGAAGCTGTTAACGCTGGGACTCCCGCACCCTGTCCACCAGCATCCTGCATTGCGAACCATGCTAGCAGAGCAAATATCTCAACTTTTTGACTCCCTCACCCTATCCACCAGCTTCCTGCAGGAGCAGTAACCTAGTGGATAGGGTGAGGGAGTCAAAGGGTTAAGTTTTTGCAGTTGATGTTTGACTTGACAGTGCGTCTTGTAAAAACGCCAAAAAAAAAAAAAACCAAAAAAAAATCACACAAAACGCCAAACGTACCTGTGGGATTTGTATGGACTGGAAAAGAATAGGAAGACAGATAGAAAGATGAAGAGTGTTGAAGATTGCATGTAATAACTTGTGTTCACAGTTTTTTAACCCTTTGACTCTCGCACCCTATCCACCGATTGCAAAAACTTAACCCTTCGACTTCATCAACCTATCCCCCAGCCTTCTGCTTGTGTTCACAATTCCATCGCCCGCTTGTCACGCTTTTAACCCTTTGACTCTCGCACTCTATCCACCGACTGCAAAAACTTAATCCTTTGACTTCCTCACCCTATCCGCCAGCTTCCTTGGAGGAAGCTGGTGGATAGGGTGATGACGTCAAAGGGTTAAGTTTTTGCTTCGGTAGCGTGGGTTGACAATACAGGATGCTGGTGGACAGGGTGCGGGAGTCAAGGGGTTAATTGACGTGTAAAGGAAAGGTACTCTGCTCACCATAGGACTTGACATAACACTAATCGCAGAGAAGACACTCACCAACCGGTTTCGAGTTTTATATATTCAACAGGATTAACCCTTCGACTCTCGCACCCTGTCCACCAGCATCTTGCATTGTCAACCATGCCAGCAAAGCAAAAATCTTAACCCTTTGACTCCCACACCCTATCCACCAGCTTCCTGGTGGATAGGGTGAGGGAGTCAGAGTGTTAAGTTTTTGCAGTTGGTGGATATGTTGCGGGAGTCAAAGGGTCAAATTCCACATAGGTTAATCCTGCGAGCTGTTTCTTTTTTGGAAAACGTGTCTGTATGTTGTTGTTGTTGTACCCGGTCAAAGACCCACCTGTCGTCGAAACCAGTAAGTCTCTCGTTCAAGTCCTAAGATAAGTACAGTACATTCCATTTTCTTACCAATTCTCGTCTCACCTGTAATCACGCTTTTTTTTTTTTTTTTTTTTTTTTAACCCCATACGTTTTTCATTAACGTCACATATTACTGTGTGTTTGTTAATAATCACAGCATGAACGTCCCTGCTTGTGCAATGTCACTTTCCAAGACTGAGTCAGAGGGTAGCTGACCAGTTTCTTATCTAGCAGTTACCACCCATATAGAGGAATGCAGTCATGTTCTCCTCAGCTTAAAAGTTCTGCTTTGCGTTTCTTAGGCTCGGAGTTTTGTTTGTTTGTTTAATATTTCTGTCTGTCTTTCTTTCTGTCTTTCTGTCTTTCTGTCTTTCTTTCTTTCTGTCTTTCTTCTTCTTTCTTCTTTCTTTCTTTCTTTCATTCATTCATTCTTTGTTGTAGTTTTGTCGGCGTTTCCAGCAGACACGCTTAAGCTTAGGGAAATAAGCACACACACACACACACACACACACACACACACACACACACACACACACACACACACACACACACACACACACACACACGCACGCACACACACACACACACCACGCATGCACACACACACACACACACGCACGCACGCACAAACACACATACACATACACATTAGACAATCCCACAGCTAGTCTGAGATGACAAAAACACAACCGTAGTGTCACATTTACAACAGCGATAATACATGTATGTATCCCTTCTTTTCCTCTTAGGAAAGATATTTCTAATCTGATATTAAACACACATGTACATTTACATAATTCGACGCCACAATGAAAACACGCAGAAGCGTTTGTTGGATCAGTTGATGAATGTAAAATGCTTCCAATTGATAAACATGCTGGAAATGATGTATTAAAAACGTGTCTTGCCTTAAGCAGCAAGCAACCATAAGCGAAGTAGTTGACGGAGTCCAACAAATAGGTAATACCTGCCGCGCCTTTTTGATTGCATATTTTTTTAGCCCTGCGGCTTTAAAACGCCCGAGTAAAACATACGGTTTCTTACAGCAAACGTCACAAAAAGCCGCACTTAAGAAACGCATTGCTGGTATGTGTATTGTTTTGGGTGTTATTGTTGTTGTTGCTAAATAGCGCGACCCCTTTGCCAAATCGGGTTGGCTGGCTCAGTTAACCCTTTGACTCCCGCACCCTGTCCACCAACATCCTGCATTGTCAACCATGCTAACAAAACAACAACTGAACACTTTGACTCCCACACTCTATCCACCAGCTTCCTGCAGGAAGCTGGTGGGTAGAGTGAGGGAGTCAAAGGGTTATGTTTTTAGGAAGCTGGTGGATAGAGTGAGGGTGTCAAAGGGTTAAGTTTTTTGCGGCTGGTAAGTAGGGGGCGGGAGTCAAAGGGTTGATACGGCCTTGTACTTAAGATGTGATATCTGGAGTTCAATTTTAGCCCGCGACATAGCAGTTAGCCTGTTCATTGACCCATCTTCACGCTTCCATCTTTTCCTGTGGTGTGTGCATAGTGTTTTCATGCTCACACACCCCAACGGAAGAGACGTGTAGTCTCTTGGCCACAAACCCCGCCCATCCTCTCCCATTTCAAGACTTTGCTAGCGCATAAGGTTCGCACAGGATCAAAGAGTCTGCCAGGTCATCACTGGCAGAATTAGCTGAAGTGCATATGGAACTGCCCAAGTACGATGAATCCTTCTTAAACAATTTTTCTTTTTTTTTTTCTTTTTCTTTTTTTTTTTTTTTTTTTTTTTTTTCCTTTAACATCAATGAGTTTGCTGGGCTGTCACGGAGCCAGACGACAATTGTTGCAGTTAATGAACTTGCTGAATTTGAAAAAAAACAAACCACTAATTTAATCCTAAGTCTAATTCTGATTCAAAGTCTTTTTGCAATACTTTGCATATTCATGTAATTTAAATATTGCTGTATGGACGAGATTAGTATAAAACTTGTTTATCCGATGTCTTTTAGATTAATAATTCCGCTACGGTCTCTCAGAGTAAAGACATGTGAAAAGTTTTTTTGTAAAACTGAATTGGCTTTCGGCAGAACTGAATGCATGATGACATAGACTAAGATGTCTCAGTTGCGTGTATGGGTACGTACGTGTATGCGTTTATGAGCTCGTGTGTGTATGTTTGTGTGTAGCAGGCGCGCGCGGGTGTAAATTTTTTCAAACGTGTCACAAAATAAGCGACGTACAATCATGATATTACGTGTGCATTGGTTGAATTTAAAGCAGTATTTCATTCGTGGTAGATTCATGTCCGATCCATGGAAGTAAGATTTTCAGCGGTACTATTTCCCATTAATTATGTGCTGTGAAAAGTGTGCCTTGGTGTTGAAATCTAGATCTAGATATTTATTCTTTTGTTTGCTGGCTGCATCGTCAGGCTGTATTCAGTGATGACTCTCTCTCTCTCTCTCTCTCTCTCTCTCTCTCTCTCTCTCTCTCTCTCTCTCTCTCTCTTTCCCCTTCCCCCCCTCTCTCTCTCTCTCTCTCTCTCTCTCTCTCTCTCTCTCTCTCTCTCTCTCTCTCTCTCTCCACCATTGTAGCTATTTATCTATCCGTCAACTTCACACAGGTGATAAAACAACGCCGTAGGCAACTGTAGACTTTCTGACGGTGTTGAATATCATTATGTCAGTTTGTAATGTTTTGTATGTTCTCTCTCTCTCTGTCTTTCTGTCTGTCTCTCTGTCTCTGTCTGTCTCTATCTGTCTGTCTGTCTGTCTCTCTCTCTCTCTCTCTCTCTCTCTCTCTGTCTCACTCTCTCTCTTTCTTTCTTTCTCACGTTCGCGCTCGCTGTCACTCCTCTCTCTCTCTCCTCTCTTTTCGTTCGCTCTCTCTCTCTCCTCTCTCTCTCTCTCTCTCTCTCTCTCTCTCTGTCGCTGTCCCTCTCTCTCTTTGTCTGTCTCTCTCTGTCTTTCTCTGTCTCTCTCCCTCTCTTTTTTTTTTTCTCCTCCAGTTCTTGATAGCTACCATAGAGCTTGGTGGTCAACAGAAAGTGAATCACGTTTAAGAGTGTGACTCGGCGCTGAGTCCTCCACCGTGAAGCGACCTCAGAGTGAGAATGCCGTTCATATCTGATGTAGATGACAGTGTAGACATTTTCATTACATGTTGCACGGTATCGTGGTTGGTTTGTTCGAGGGTGCTGCAGGCCTGTTGTTACCTCTCACTTCATGCTTCGCCTCTCGTCTTCTCCTACCTCTACTCCCCCGTTACCTGGACTTTTTGTTACTTCTTGATGAGTTATACTTCACACACGCACGCAGTCATACACACACACGCACACACACATGCACAAATAGACACGCGCCAAAAAAAAAAAAAAAAAAAAGGAAAAGGCAGGCAAAATAGCAAAGGATAAGAGTAGAAAATGAACAACAAGAGACTACGTTCATAAGTTCATATTGCTTTTAGCCCAGTCGACTACAAGAGCCATATCAGGGCTAACACCACGTCAAAAAACAAGAGACTAAAGTCTCCCTCACAGAGGTGAATACCTTCATCAAGTCTCTGTTTAGAATGCCTCAGACGCATGACAAGTCACCATCACCCGCTAAAATCAGAACAGGTGGTCATCTTGAACTGGGCACAAAAGAGAGAGAGAGGCAGAGAGGGAGAGAGAGGCAGAGAGGGAGAGAGAGAGAGAGAGAGAGTTGTGCCTTCCCCTCTGCGTCCTTGTGGAGAGGCAGATCAAGACACGAACCACATCCCACAGGTCTGCAGGAATCTCCGCCTTCTCAGGGAGGAGATGTGGCCGAACCCGACTATCCTGAGGAAAAACTGCACGGGCCTGTGGATGCTTTGCAGACCACAGCCAATGTTACGGTATCTCAAGAGCTGTGAATACGTATTTAATTAACGAAACAAGATAGGCGAGAATTTTCGGCCCGATTCAGTAGATTTAGGACAAAATCAACAGAGCAGCTAAATTTCCTTGTTTCGTTCAGCCGGAGAACGTAATCTGGGGAAGATGAATATTAAAAAAAAAAGTGAAATAGAAAATAAAACAAAATAAGCAGATAGATAGGCCTACATGAATATCCTCAACAAACCGAGATTGATACCTGTTGATACATAATATATGTCAACCAGTACATGTTTTGTTGTATGTTATACCATGTGGTTTACGTTAACCCTTTTGGTTCCCTCAGCCTGTTCAACACTTTCTTGCATCATCAGCCAAGACAGCAAAGCAAAAACTTAACCCTTTCACTTCTGAAAGACCTAACCCTTTCACTTCTGAAAGAGTTAAGTTTCTGCAGCTGGTGAATGGTGTGAGGAAGTGAAAGTATTGAAATGAAGAGTCTGTGACTTTTGTGTGAAATGTCAATGAATATTGAATGTATAAATATATATATATATATGATGACATTTTGTGTCAGTGTTTCGTTGTTTTGTTTTTTGTTTTTTCACTATCGCCATGGTCTTGTTGTCATTTGAAATGTGGACTGACATTGTGAAGTCTTGAAATAAATCAGATGTTAAAAACAATTCTGGAAGTGATATTTTTGTGGAATGCTGTGGTTATTGTCTACTTGTAGTCTCTCTCTCTCTCTCTCTCTCCTCTCTCTCTCTCTCTCTCTCTCTCTCCTCTCTCTCTCTCTCTCTCTCTCTATTTCTCTCTCTCTTTTTTTTTTTTTCTTTCTGTCTTCGCAGCATTGCGTTCTAAACTACTACGCTAATGGCCTAACTCTTTATCTTACAACACACCTCACACACACCAACACACGCACACACACACACACACACACACACACACACACACCACCACCACCACCACCACCACCACCACCACCACCACCACCACATCACAATATACACACACATCACACACTCCACACACAAACACACCAAACATACGCAAACGTGGGCACACACAAACGTGCACGCGCGCATAGACACTTAATTTAAGTGGATGAATGGACGGACAGACAAATGGATCAAACGATGAATGAGTAGATGTGCTCACAGATAACAATTTCATTTGAGCGTGTTTCCCCGTGGGGATGCCAAGGGCTCTTTCAATATGAATATTAGTAGCCCCACCCTCTGGAAATTCTGTGCTGGAAATTTCCTCTTTTCTGTCACTCTCTTTGTTTCTGACATGTTCCTTTGCACTTCTGGAAATTCTGTACTAGAAATTTCCTCTTTCCTGTCATTCTCTTTGTTTCTGACATGTTCCTTTGCACTTCTGGAAATTCTGTGCTAGAAATTTCCTCTTTTCTGTCATTCTCATTGTCTCTGACATGTTCCTTTGCTTTTTGTCATTTCTTCCTATCATTTCTGCCTTGCTGGTTCATTCATCGCACTCGGACAATCCATATACGCTCCACCCAGATCTGCCGGCAATTATCAAGCAGACTCCCATCTGAGCCTGTGCAAAATCTTATGCACTGGCAAGGTCTTGAAATAAAGAGCAAAAAGATGGAGGGGGGAAGACCTTTGAAACACAAAGCTGACACCACCAGAATGATGGAAATGTTCAGATGGGCAGCAAACAGGCCAGTGTTTAACCCTTTGACTCCCTCTCCATCAACTGCAAAAACTTAACCCTTTGACACTCTCTCCCTGTCCGCCAGACTCCTGCTGGAAACTGGTGGATAGGGTGAGGGAGTCAAAAGGTGAAGTGTTTGCTTAACTAACATTGTTGAAAATGTAGGATGCTGTTGGACAGGGCGCAGGAGTCAAAGAGTTAATGTTGCTGGCTGGGACTGAAAAGACTCAAGATGTCAGATCCCAAGTCCACGGCTCTATCAATTCCAATTGTGGATGAATAAAGGAGAAGTGAGTTGAATTGAACTGTACTGAATCGAACAAGGAGGCACACGCATCAAAACGCCTTCAAAAAATGTAGGTCTAACGTCACTGGTTACTGTGACCGAACAGCTGGGCCATAAGCTTGATAATGTGAAAACGTCTTAAGTTTTCTTTTTTATCAGAATTCTCACTGATCTGGATTGACGTTGCAAATGTGGCAACGGCCCATCCATAATGACATTTCATCCATAATGAGATTTGCATCTTAACACCCAGAAATCCCTGAGGTTCTACCTGCTATCTTTGGATTCTATGTTAAAAATAATAACAATAATTACAGTATTTATATGACATAATGGCTACCTGGTTGAACCTGGCTCTCAGTTACAAAAAAGGCTACTTACTGCGTAGCTTTCATTGGCGATCCAGCCGACTTCTTCAGCGCAACTGCTGGATTGAGAACTGGCTTCAGTGCGCACCGCCGTGAGCGAACTCACGACAGTGCGACTGAATAAGTGAGGAGTACACCGATGGCAGGTTGTGTCGGTCCCGGTCACGGTTGAGGGTGGGGTTCCTTGCGGCGATGTAAACTGCCTCTTTTACTCAGATTAAAGAGCACCCTCGCACCAGACACAGGCATGCGATTAATGCAGACCACCTTAGTACACACGAAAATACACACACACACACATACATACACGCGCACGTACGCACGCACGCACGCACGCACGCACACACATACACAAACACACACATACACACAAACTAATGGAAGGAGGCAGCTGCAGAATTCATTGTCGAGAAAAGAGATAGGGTTTTTAACTGGATTTAAAAGCAGAAAGAGTAGGTGGCAGACACAGGGAGAAAGAAAGTTTATTCCAGGCAGATTGTCCCGAAACTGCAAAAGAACGCTGGCCGACTGTTGATATTTTAAATCTAGGAATCTAAGGGGAAAGAGTATCTGAAGCTGAGAGCAAGGTACAAATTGGCGTATAAACATTGATGTTGCCACAATGCTATGATGGTGCAGACTGATGAATAGCAGGTCTCCTAATGACAAATGAAAAAAAATCTCTGGAAATCTACGTAAATTTTTTTTTTTTTTTTGATATTGATACAAAATAGTGCAATCTGATGCAATCTGATGCTATCTTGCACAACTTTGGGCTTGTTTATGATCCTTTGTACCGAAGCAATATATACACACTTATGTCAGGTTTCAAAAAAATCATTTGGTACGTGTTTTTCAAATGTGTACTCCAACAAACATTAAACAACAACCTACAATGAACAGCTTCAAGGTTTTTTGCAGTTTTCTGCCTCATCTGGTGCTTTTTTGACTTGAAATGGTCTGAAAGTTAATGGATGCCTGCTGGCGCGCAACTGGCCGAACAGCGAGTGGCAAGGGCGAGAAGAAAAAAAGTATGCCATGAAACGGACGCGAGGTAGATGCAGATTTTTTTAGGCAATGTACAGCGTTTGTTTTACAAAAGAAGATGGAATCACTGTATAATACCTCCAAATAAATGCATTTTTATTTTTGGTATTATTAAACCGGAGTATGGTAGGGTAAATTCATGCATTATAATTTCTGTCATAGATCTAGATGATTTTGTGTCGTCCGCTAGCATATTAGAGTTGTTCCCCTTGGGTTGAAAATGTTGGAATATGATTCTAATAAATTTACAGATTATTTTATTTTTATGACATTATTATTATTCGAAGTGAATAAATAGGTTCAAATTTGCTAAGATTGAACTAAATTGATGATTGAATAATAATTTACGGAGCCGATAGCGATTTCCCATGATCCTCGGAATATCTGTTGAAAACCGTTGCCAGGTTGTCGAACAGCTGGGAGGCTGAGCAGAGCCGCGGCACTGAGTGCCCCGAAATAGTAATCCTAACTCAGGTATAGTTTAGTCTAGACACTTTCATTCTATTCTTCCAATTTAAAAGGAAATGTATGAAAGCAGCACTTTTATGTTCAGAAATAAGGATGCGTTTATTTTATTCCTGCAAGGTTTTCAAGGATTTATTCAGCCTCTAAGAAAAAAGATATAAGAAGAGTGACAAGGTATAGAAAACATTGAAAGCCTATGATTAATGTGTTCTAATAATATTTGGTGTGTCTTGTAAAGGATAACAAATGTGTTGATAGGTTGTGAAATTTAAGTAAATGATAAGCGTTGATATTGGACCTAATGTTTGATTTTGTAATTGTCTTTGAAACCAGTTTATTTTATTATCCTAGTTGGTTGTATAGTATACTCAATTATACCAGTTATATAAATTGTTTGTACTGTTTTGATGGATTGCATAACTTTATTAATTCATTATAGTAAACTATGTGTCAAGTTACTTTGTTCTATTATTTACATGAATTTAACAAGAGATGTGTGACTAATTTTGCAATAGGTAATATTTGCTGTTTGTTGTATGCACTATAAGGACTGGTGGAATTGTTTAATTTTGATAACACCTGAAGGATTGGTGGGCTTTTAATTGATGGATATAGGCCTATGGCTCTAACAAGTTGTTAGGAGATAACAGAGATTTTGGGCCTAAGCATGTGGCATCTCTGGTAGGACATGTTAAGTTTGTGAAGAACTTAATAAATGATATGTAGAGTAATTTAGTGGGTTTCCTCCATTTGGTAAGCCTGGATCAAACTAAATCTACTATCATTGAATCATAAAGGGACAAAGCAAAGTCTTGTATAGCTTATTTGATGGTAAATTAGATAAGTTTACCAGTAATGAGGTTAGTACTTTATGGCTAACCAAAGTCACACAGTTCCTTATTTAAGACAAAAGATGTATTTTGTTCATTTTAGGAGAATACTAAAATGTTGTATATAAGAAATCCTTAGTTGTTGTTTTTGCTCTGTCTTATCCAGGGTTACTTCTGCTGTGCTTCAGCTGGATTGTAGCTGGACCATACTTGACATTGACAGTCCTTGTAATGTAGACTGTATAACATTGTATTTTAATATTAAGATGTATTGTTGTTCTTTTTTTGTTCTTGTTTAAATAAAATTACTAATTGAATCTGTGGTCTGTGGACTCCATTATTTAACTTAAGAAAGAATCACGTCTGGACTCATACTCGTTACAAAAAATGGCGCCCCACGTGGGGCTTGATTCAGTCTTAAGAATTTGGAGTTAAAAAAAAATCAATAAAATAAAAAAAAAATCTTACTATTCTTTTTAGTGTCTACATCATGAGTCGACCTGACAATGTACAGGACATTGACAGTAACTCTCCAGATGAAAGTGAGCAGCTGAGAAGAAGGTTCACGCACTTGGAGAGGGTTGAAGAAGAAAAACGCCATTCTTCGCCAGAAACTAAAAGAACAGGGAGAAGCAAGTGAGCGGGACCTCGCCGCTGCTTTACACAGACATATACATGTGTCTGTAAACACGCCATCCATGGTACGTCTTGGGACCTTCTCAGGATAGAGCGCCAGACTCCACGGCGATGTCAGCTATGAAGAGTGGACCCGTCGTGTCGAGTTTTCTACAAGAATCCCCACCTGACGCATTAAATAAAGTCAGAGCTAGCCTCCATGGCCTTGCTCTGGAACAAGTTAAACACTGTGAAAATTATGAAAAAAATTATTTCTACTTTAGGTTCAATTTATGGAGAAGTAAAAAATTCTGAAGATTTGTATTTAGAATTTACCCAGAGTCAAATTGAAAAAAAAGAAAAACCCTCCAGTTATCTCATTCGGTTGTGGGACAAATTAAGTCATTTGAATAAAACAAAAATATATGATGATATGAACATGTCCCTGAAAATTTATCATGTTTACCAAAGGAATCAACAATTCCCATCCACTTTTGGCATTAGAGTTAAGAAATGCCTATGGTTTGCCAGGGGTGACTTCTCCATCCCTGAGTCAATTGTTACTAAGATGCCGTCAGCTGGAGGAAAATCTGCCATGTCAGGGTAAGCCTGTCACCTGTATGGCAGCATCTGCAGAACCCCCAAATATAGATTATGATCTACTGGCCAGTAAAGTGGCTGAAAAGCTTAAATTTCCTTTGCCCGACAGTGGCATAAGGAAACGCATTCCAAGGGGACCCTGCTATAAATGTGGTGTTCTGAATGACCACATACGTCAAAATTGCCCCAACTCCCCGGACCCCAAGAGAGTGGCTCAGGAAATGAGCAGACTCGGGATTCGAGACCCTAGAGGTTTGGGAAACGCCGATCAGTCATCAAGAGTGAGCCGATGGTGACTGAAAATAATCAGGCTCAACTATACAGTACAGTGGCCGATTTTGTGCAGGAGGGTGGATTAAATTTACATGCTGTAAGACTCCGTAGTCCTTTATCATTGTCATTGTATGAAAATGAATGTGTAGAATTAAGAGGTTCTTTGGAATGTGATAGTCAATATATAAATGAGTTAAGCATCCTTCCTAGGTCAGGTGAACATTTACCAGATGGCTTGCAAGTAACACATGCTTCTGTGATTCCAAATGTAAATGCTGCAGAAACTCAAAATGTTTGTTTGCAGTTAACGCTGAAAAATGTTTCAAAACATTGTGTAACTGTCAATAGTTCAATTGTTTTGGCTGAACTTAACATTGCAGGTTCTTCAAGTAGTAACTTGATTTTGGAAGGTTTGGTAGGTCCAAGTTGTGAGACCTTGTGTACTGTAAATGGTGTGAAGACAAACTGTTTACTGGACAGTGGATCACATGTAACAACAGTATCTGAGAGTTTTTATAAGGAACATTTATCTGAATGCCATTTGAAACCCCTGGATATTGGTTTGACTGTCACTGGTGCTGGTGGACATTCTGTACCGTATATGGGTTATGTACATGTTGATTTATTATTACCTGAAAATGTTATTGGTGTTGATGAAAAGGTAAATGTGATGATGCTTGTTTGTTCAGACACTGTACTGTCTGAAAAGATTCCTATTATTGTAGGAACCAATGCTTTTCGTGCTTTTAAGGAAAAGTGCAAGCAGTCCGCTGGTACCTCCCATTTTGCATCTTCATTACCAATGGCTAAGGAAGTTTTCTTTGCATATGAGGATTTAACTTCCAATCAGGATGGCCGATTAGGTTGTGCAAAACTGATTGACAAAAATATGGTTGTCCCTGCAGGTGAAACAGTTGAATTGAAATGTTTTTCCAATGTCCATGTTTCTCGAACACGAGATTCTGTTTTGGTACAAGAGCCAACTATCCAAAAGTAACCTGATGGTTTACAGGTGGTGGGAAGTAAAGTGTCTGTCAATTCTTTGCCACATTTAAAAAATTTTCTTCGTAACTGTTCTGATCAGGATATTGTTTTGAAGAAAAGACAAGTGGTAGCTGATATTTTCCAGCTACAGTGTGAATATGAAGTGGAAAAGGTTTTGCATGTACTAGCTCCTATCTCTAAGTCAGACACAAAGATTGAAAAGAACATGTGCTCCCCTGTCCACTGTGGTAATCTTTCAAGTTCTTCTCAAAATTCCATATCGTATGCGAAAGATATTCAATTCAAGTTTGGAGAGAACATACCTGTAGAGTGGCAGGAAAAATTCAATAAAACTCTTCAAAGTTTTCAGGATGTTTTCATTAGTTCTGACTTTGACATTGGGAGGGCAAAGACAAATGACCCTTTTGACATAGAACTTTTGCCTGGTCCAGTTGTCAGGGAAAGAGCCAGACCTCTATCTCCAAAAGATTTTGAGGATTGTAGACAGCACATACAAGGGCTACTAGACGCAAAAATCATTAGACCCTCAAATTCACCTTTCGCTAGCCCTATTGTTTTGTGCAGAAAAAAAATCAGGTGCTCTAAGAATGTGTATTGACTACAGAAAAATAAACAGCCGCACTGTAAGGGACAGTTACAGCATTCCCAAGATAGAGGATTTGTTTCTAACTTTGAGTGGAGCAAAATTTTTTACAAGTATGGATTTATGCAAAGCATATTATCAAGTGCCCATGACTGACCATGCTAGCCGTATATCTCAGCATTCATTACACCCTTTGGTTTGTTTGAGTGGGACAGGTTAAGTTAAGGATTAGTAAATGCCCCTGCTTGCTTTCAACGGTTGATGGAGACAGTTTTTAGTGATATGAACTTGACTGAATTGATCATATTCCTTGATGACATTCTCATCCATGCTAAAACACTTGATGAGTTAGAAGACCGTACCATACGAGTTCTTGAGCGTTTGAGGAAATTCAATTTAAAATTGGATCCGAATAAATGTATCTTTGGTGCCTCTGAGATATGTCATTTGGGATACTTGATTTCTGAAGGAAAGATTGTTCCAAACCCGGATAAGATAGAGGCTGTAAAATCTTGGCCACGCCCCACTACCATAAAAGAAGTAAAAAGCTTTCTGGGTTTTACTGGGTTCTATCGGAGATTCATCCCAAATTTCTCAAGCATGGCAAAACCTTTGAATGATTTGACCATAGGATATATTCCAAATAAGTCCAAGAGGAATGAAGGAAAGAGAAGGGCAAAAGAGTCTCTAAGCCTTTCTTCTGGTATAACCCATTTGTGGAATGAAGAACAGGAAAGATCATTCAAATGTTTGAAAAATGCATTGACCTCTGATCTTGTGTTGGGTATTGCTGATAGATCAAAACCTTTTATTTTGCATTGTGATGCCAGCTCCACCGGATTGGGCGCTGTTTTATACCAAGAACAGGAATCTACAGGGGGAGTACGGGTTTAGCCTTTGCTAGTAGAGGATTAAACAAGTCAGAGCAGAAATATCCTGCCCATAAACGTGAATTTTTGGCATTAAAATGGGCAATGAGTGATAAGTTCCGTGATTACTTACTAGGAACTAAAGTGACTGTGGTGACAGATAATAATCCTTTGTGCTATATCTTAAAAAATGCAAAGCTTGATTGTACCAGTTACCGCTGGCTTTGCTCTTTATCACTTTTTGATTTCCAGTTGAGATACAAAAAGGGTTCTTTGCATACTGATGCGGATGCTCTTTCAAGGAGACCTCATACTTTTTTAGAGGTTGATGATGATGAATATAAAATGCAAATGGAAAAGATTGCATTCTTAGTGGAGAAGGCACGACAGTTCAGTGAAAATGAAAAAGATCTAGTGACTATTTCACCTGATGCCATTCAAGCTATTTGTCAACTACATAAAATTAATGGCTCAATGTATTGTTACGCTCAGACTGCAAGCCTTGAAAAAACTGATAGTACTTTTGCTGATGTACATTCTGATGATGATAATGATGTGCTTCCAATATTTGAATCTGTTGTAAGAGATCCAGCACTTATTAAAGATGACATTTTGGATCCCCCTTGCACTGATCTTCCTATCTACTCAAATTCTGACTGGAGGAAGTATCAGTCAGCTGATAAAGACATTGCCTTAGTTAAAAACTGTATCAAGAATGGTACCCCTTTAGAACAGATCCAAACTACCAGTTCAGATTTTAAAGTGTATATGCGAGAGCAGAAAAAACTAAAGTTAAGGGAAGGAATTCTCTTCAGGAAAACTGCAGATGAGAGGGGCCAAGTAAGGTGGCAACTTGTTATTCCTGTTTCTCACAGGAAGGAAGCTCTATGTGGAGTACATGAAGGGTTGTATCATACTCATTTTGAAGATGCGGTTACCCAATTACGCATAGATTCTTTTGGCCATATATGGCCAAGGATTTAGAACGGAAAATGAAGAAATGTGGTCGGTGTATAAGACGATGTGCAAAACTTCAGACCGCACCCATGCGTAATATTCTTACCAGTTTTCCTCTTGAGCTGTTGTCTATTGATTACTTGACAATTGAAGTAAAGGGTCAGAAGCAAAACATCCTTGTTGTTTTGGATCATTTCACAAAATTTGGTTCTGCATTTTGTACAAAAGATCAGTCTGCTCGAACCATTGCCAGAACCTTATGGAAAGAGTATTTCATGGTTTATGGTTTTCCCAAACAGATTTTGTCAGATCAAGGTCGTGACTTTGAATCACAGTTGATAAAAGAGCTTTGTCAAATTGCAGGCATAAAAAAGATTAGAACAACCCCATATCATCCCTGTTCAAATCCTGTGGAGCGATGGAACAGGACCTTGATCAGTATGATTCGAAGTTTGGAGGAAAATCAGAAAACAGATTGGAGGAAAAGTTTGCCTAGTATTGTACATGCCTATAATTGTTGCATTAACCAGAGTACTGGATATAGTCCCTATTACCTGTTCTTTGGCCGTCACCCAAGACTCCCCATTGACTTAGCATTTGGGATTGATCTTAATCAGAGGACAAAAACCACATCAAAGCAGTATGTTCAGAATATGAAAGAACAGCTCAAAAATGCATACCAGTGTGCAGTGGAAAAAATGAAAAGTATGGGTTTGAAGAATAAAGTCAGATATGATACTTCTGCCCATGCTGCTGAGTTAGAGGCAGGTGAACGTGTCCTAGTAAAACGCCTGGGACATAGATCTACATCAAAAATTGCAGATTGATGGGAACAAGCGGTCTATGTAGTAAAAGCAAAATCTACAGATTTACCTGTTTACACTGTATGTGATGAGCAAGGGATAGGACCAGACAGAACATTACATCGAAATGTTTTGTTACCCATAGGTATGCTTGATGTGGAGGGAGAACAAAAGAAACCAGTACCCAAAAAACGTACTATGTGTAAAGACCATAAGCTCTCTTTCAAACACATTGATGATGATAACAGTGATAACAGTGAAGATATGAAGTGGGAACAAATTGCTCCTTGTGATATTGATGTCATGGAAAGTAAACTGAGGGCTGAAGCTCCTGAGTATTTACCCCTTGAAAAAGAAATGCAGAGACATTTGGATGAGGTGGTATCATCCCCTTCTGATCCCCATATACCTCATAACAATGAAGGTGAAAACCCTTCAATCTCAAATGACTCAGATATCAGTTTGGAAAGCTCAAATTTATCTGAGTCAAAGCAGGAAATCCCTGAAAGGGATAGTGATGACCATGCTGACACAGTGAGAATCTCCCCACCCACACCTGCCATTAGGAGGTCATTACGAACAAGAAAACCGGTAGATCGGTTAAATCTGGCTCACACATGTCTAAACATGGGAAAAGTGCTTGATGAATGTTTAACTGACTCTGTGATACAGAGGCTGTTTGTCTTAAAGCAACAAGTTGTTGATGTCTCCAGAATTTGTATACTGGAGAATGTATTAACTACTTTTCTGGAAGTCTCGAAGCTTCATGATGAATAAGTAGGCCTATATATTGTTTGTAACATTAATGTATTTGTATGAAAAAATGTTTTGTATGGACCAATGATTGTAAGCGAAAATAAGTTATATTACGCTATGATGTAAGTCCCATTGGGTTGCCGGGGACTCTTTCAGTATGAATGGTATCCCCACCTTCTGGAAGTTCTGTGCTGGAAGTTTCCTCTTTTCTATCACTCTCTTTGTTTCTGCCTTGTTGCTTTGCTATCTGTCAGTTGTACTTGTCATTTTCTACCTTAATGGTCCATTCATCTGTATGTGTTCGATAAAGTCTTATGTACTTTTCTTCGGATTGATAATTGGGTACATGCATTAAGTGCATTTTTGGTTCTAAGGAGGTGATATGTGGAAGCAGTTTTGGGTAATTTATGCCTGTTTTTGTATATGTTTTGGTGTTCTTATGTATGCTTATATGTGTATTCAGGTGTGTGTGTGTTTTTTTTTATCTCCCCAGTGCGGTAAATAGGGCGTAATGGTCCTACGCCTGGGGCATGCCCTTGGATTGTGCGCACGAGTGCATTGATATATGTATTTCATTTTCTTTTCTTTTTTCCCTTTTTGATATATTTTTTGTGGTTTGAAGCGGTTATAGCCCTGATATGGATCTGTACCTTATGTTCTCAAGTTGGCTACCAGTGGCCAACAAAATACAATCCGAACATGATGATTATTTTTGAAATATTATAAGATTGGAGTTGTACTATGAATGACTCCAAATTGATGCCATATGTTCTTTTTGGAAATGTTCTACTATGTGAATGACTATGATTACATGTAGAACATTTTGTTGCCAAGGGAGGGTATAATACCTCCAAATAAATGCATTTTTATTTTTGGTATTATTAAACCGGAGTATGGTAGGGTAAATTCATGCATTATAATTTCTGTCATAGATCTAGATGATTTTGTGTCGTCCGCTAGCATATTAGAGTTGTTCCCCTTGGGTTGAAAATGTTGGAATATGATTCTAATAAATTTACAGATTATTTTATTTTTATGACATTATTATTATTCGAAGTGAATAAATAGGTTCAAATTTGCCAAGATTGAACTAAATTGATGATTGAATAATAATTTACGGAGCCGATAGCGATTTCCCATGATCCTCGGAATATCTGTTGAAAACCGTTGCCAGGTTGTCAAACAGCTGGGAGGCTGAGCAGAGCCGCGGCACTGAGTGCCCCGAAATAGTAATCCTAACTCAGGTATAGTTTAGTCCAGACACTTTCATTCTATTCTTCCAATTTAAAAGGAAATGTATGAAAGCAGCACTTTTATGTTCAGAAATAAGGATGCGTTTATTTTTATTCCTGCAAGGTTTTCAAGGATTTATTCAACCTCTAAGAAAAAAGATATAAGAAGAGTGACAAGGTATAGAAAACATTGAAAGCCTATGATTAATGTGTTCTAATAATATTTGGTGTGTCTTGTAAAGGATAACAAATGTGTTGATAGGTTGTGAAATTTAAGTAAATGATAAGCGTTGATATTGGACCTAATGTTTGATTTTGTAATTGTCTTTGAAACCAGTTTATTTTATTATCCTAGTTGGTTGTATAGTATACTCAATTATGCCAGTTATATAAATTGTTTGTACTGTTTTGATGGATTGCATAACTTTATTAATTCATTATAGTAAACTATGTGTCAAGTTACTTTGTTCTATTATTTACATGAATTTAACAAGAGATGTGTGACTAATTTTGCAATAGGTAATATTTGCTGTTTGTTGTATGCACTATAAGGACTGGTGGAATTGTTTAATTTTGATAACACCTGAAGGATTGGTGGGCTTTTAATTGATGGATATAGGCCTATGGCTCTAACAAGTTGTTAGGAGATAACAGAGATTTTGGGCCTAAGCATGTGGCATCTCTGGTAGGACATGTTAAGTTTGTGAAGAACTTAATAAATGATATGTAGAGTAATTTAGTGGGTTTCCTCCATTTGGTAAGCCTGGATCAAACTAAATCTACTATCATTGAATCATAAAGGGACAAAGCAAAGTCTTGTATAGCTTATTTGATGGTAAATTAGATAAGTTTACCAGAAATGAGGTTAGTACTTTATGGCTAACCAAAGTCACACAGTTCCTTATTTAAGACAAAAGATGTATTTTGTTCATTTTAGGAGAATACTAAAATGTTGTATATAAGAAATCCTTAGTTGTTGTTTTTGCTCTGTCTTATCCAGGGTTACTTCTGCTGTGCTTCAGCTGGATTGTAGTTGGACCATACTTGACATTGACAGTCCTTGTAATGTAGACTGTATAACATTGTATTTTAATATTAAGATGTATTGTTGTTCTTTTTTTGTTCTTGTTTAAATAAAATTACTAATTGAATCTGTGGTCTGTGGACTCCATTATTTAACTTAAGAAAGAATCACGTCTGGACTCATACTCGTTACAACTGTCAAACACAGAGGCGACATGCACGACCGCCATCTTAACCTCGCTGGCAAGACCTTCTCGATGCTGCTTAGCCTTACGTAGCGAATACCAATCATCATCGTCATCATGCGCCCTGCCCCATGACGTTGGTCTCCATACGAATCCATCTTTTGTCCCTGCATGTACATCTCCCACCCTCTCTGTCCTCAGCACCCTGCAAGTCCGTCCAATATTTTGTCCCTGGGTCTACCTGGTGTTCTCTTTCCTGTTGTGACCAGGTGCTGTTATTTCTCTTTCCTCATAAAATGTCCTATAAATGTCGCCTTTCTTTTCCAATCTTCTTTATTAATGATCTTCTGCCTCCTTCAAGACTGTCTCGTTTATTTTCTTTGCTGTCAACGGTACTCTCAACATTCTCTTGCCTTAATGCTGTATACCTAACCACAGTGAAACAAAGAAACGCTGCTACTTCGTGAAAACCTCGCCTCCTGGTGTGCAAGAAAACGGGCCTCTAATGTACGGAGTAGTGTAGCTGTGCACATTTGACAACTAGTTAAGCGGAGTATAGTCATCGCGAAAAAAGGAATAGGCCACCATTATCAGACGTGTCAGGGAATAATGACTTCACTATCAGGGATCATGACGTCATTATCTCCTGATAATGACGACATATTCAAGATGACTCCCAAAACGGCGGGCGGAACTAGTGGCCGGAGACAAAATGGCGGGCGGAACTCGTCATAAATCTAAGAAGGCGGCCGAAAAGAGGAAAACTGAAAGTCAGTAAGTACGGATAACAACTCTGCGGTCATTTTATGACATTTTACATTTAAATCGATCTTTTTTATGTCTTTGTCAAAAATAAACCTCAAAAACTAACATTATAGAAAGAAATGACGTCGTCATGGCTGAGTGTAGAGATAGACGGTATGTTACAGACAGGGGGGAGGGGAGGGAGAGTGGGGGGGGGGGAGGCGTAACTCTACTGTTTGCTCTTTGACTCAGACGGGAGGTTATAAAAATGTGTACGTTTTTGCAACGAGGCGAGAAATAGGCCCACCTAGTTTTGTTTTCTTTTCTTTTCTTTTCTTTTCTTTTCTTGTTTTGTTTTTGGGTTTTGTTTGTTTGTTTGTCTGTTTTAGGTGTCTTATGTTTTCAGGCGTCTTATTATTTTTAGACGGCTTGTCCACTGTGACTGAAGGCCTGGAGATGAAGCCTATCGTCATAAGCCTGATGAGACAAAACTGGATGTCAAAACAGTGTTTGTGTGTGTGTTGTGTGTGTGTGTGTGTGTGTTGCAGACATCGGGGATAAGAGAGAGTGAGATGTCATTTTTAACAAAAGAGAAATCGCATACGTGCTGGGGGTGGGAGAAATAAGAATAAATTAATAATAATTACAATATTGACATGGCGCGATATCTTGACAATTCAAATCAAAGCGCACTCACGCACCAAGCCATACGCATGCAATCAATAAAGACTAGTTTACAATATATACAAAGAAGAAGAAGAAAACGTACACAAACTGAAGGAAACAACTAGTTGTAGAATTCATTGGTGGGAAAAGAGGTGAGTTTTGAGTTTTTAAATTGGATTTAAAAGCAGAAAGGGTAGGTGTTAGGCGAAGGGAGAGTGGAAGCTGCTCCAGGCAAATGGTCCTGAAACAGCAAAAAAAAAAAAAATGGAAGAAAAAAAAAAAAGAGAAAAAAAACACTGGACAACAGTTGGTAGTTTAAATCCAAGAACCTGAAAGGAAAGAGTATCTGAAGCTGAGTGCAAGGTGCGAGTTGGCGTATACATATTGATGTTGTCCGTTCGAGGGTCAGCCTGGAGACAGACTGTGCAGAAAGGTCTCTCCAAGTTCGAAGACACACTCTCTCAGCAGCACGAGGAAAAGCGAATGAGAAGAAAGGCTGCAGCCCAGGCAGACAGACCAGCGTCAGACTTCATCTGTGCCCTCTGCCACAGGGACTGTCATTCCCGCGTCGGACTGGCCAGCCACACCCGACGCTGTACCAGAATAAACACCTAGAGTGCAACTCCATAGTCTTCCGAGACTGAAGGATGCCTATATAGTGATGTTGTCGCAAAGATATGATGGAGCAGACTGGTGAATCATCATCATCATCATCAGGTGCCCTGCCGCATGGCGTTGGTGACCATGGACTTCCAACCATCTCTATCTCTCATTGCCCCCAGCATCTCCCCCACCCTCTTCATCCCCAGCCACTCTGCAAGTCCGTCCAGCATTCTCTCCCTGGGTCTACCTGGTGCTCTCTTTCCCTCCAGCTTTCCCGTTGTGACCAGGTTCTCCAAATCCCCCTTCCTCATAAAATGGCCTATAAATGTTGCTTGTCTTTTCCTAATCTTCCTTATGAGTGATCTACTTGTGTCTGCCTCCATCAAGACTGTCTCGTTTGTTTTCTTTGCTGTCCATGGAACTCTCAACATTCTTCTTAGAAACCACATCTCGGCTGCCTCGATCCTGCTCTGGCTTTGCTTGCTGACTGTCCACGCCTCGCATCCGTACAACAGTATTGGTTCTATATAACACTCAAGGACTCTCTTTCTGATGTTAATTGATAGGCACTTGTTGGTAAGAATGCTTGTCATCTTCTTGGATGCTGTTTTGGCTTGGCCGATTCTGCCAGCTATTTCCGATGTGCATCTGCCGTCTGATGAAATGACCATTCCCAGGTATTTGAACTTATTAACCTGTGTCAAGGTTGTGCCATTTGCTGTTACTTTGCATGAGGGGATTTCATGTTTTTTACTGATCACCATGACTTCAGTCTTCCTGCTGTTTAGTTCCAACTCCTTACCTTTGCTTTCTGTTTCTAGTATATTCACAAGGTTTTGTAGGTCCCTTTCATTTTCTGCAATTAGCACGGTGTCATCTGCGTACCGAATGTTGTTTATCATTTTCCCTCCAACCTTTAATCCAGGGTCTTCTTCTAGGTTTCTCATGATGTTTTCGCTATATAGTGAAAACAGATCTGGTGACAAAACACAACCCTGTCTGACTCCTCTTTTAATGTTTTGAAAAGAGCTTATATTGTTTTCTATTCTCATTGCAGCTGTTTGTTCCCAGTACATATTCCTGATTATTCGTAGATCTTTTCCATCGACATTGAGTCTCTCCAGTTGGTTGATCAATTCATCATGTCGTACCCGATCGAAAGCCTTGGTATAGTCAACAAAGTATAAATACAAATCCTTATTCGTCTCAATTGACCTCTCTATGATAGTTCTTATGATGTATATGGCATTAATAGTTCCTTTCCCCTCCACAAATCCACACTGTTCTTCTGCTATTTCTCTTTTGATTCTATTCCTTGTCCTCATCATGATTATTCTTAACAGGATTTTTGTTACATGACTCATCAAACTGATTGTGCGATGGAGTTCGCATTCTATAGCCCCTGTCTTCTTTGGAAGTGCAATGAAAATTGATTTTGACAGATCTTTGGGGATTTTTCCAGTGTCATAAATTTCATTTAGGAGGACTGTTATTTTTTCTATGCCAAATTCCTCCAGGGCTTCAATCATCTCTGTAGTAATGTTGTCTGGTCCTGGGGCTTTTCTTGGTTTCATCTTTTTCAGTGCTGCTCTAACTTCATCTTTCATTATGGGTGGTCCTTCAAAGTTCTTTTTTATAATTTGTTCTTCGTTTCTGTCATCCTCAAAAAGGTCTTTAATGTACTCTCCCCATCTGTCTAATATTTTGTCTTTTTCCATGATAAGCGTACCATCTTTCGATTTTAAGCAACCAGTTGATGTGCATGTATTTTTCCTGTGGACAATTTCTTCAATTCGTCTGTACATACCCTGAGGATCCATTTTGTGTCGTTCTTCTATCTCTTTGCATTTTGTGTTCTGCCAAGCTTCCTTAGCTTCATTGCACCTATACCTGATTTCTTTGTTTATCTTCCTGTATATCTCCTCGTTTCTCTTTGCCTTCCTCCTTTCCTCCATCAGGTCCAGAATTTCATTAGTCATCCAACTCTTTTTTGCTTTTCTATTTGCCTTAGGGATTTCTTCACAAGCTTCATTTATAGAACTTCTCAACTTTGTCCATTGTTCCTCACTGTCACCAACGTCTTCCAGAGCACTGGATTTGTTTTGAACATGTACATTAAATTTTTGACGTATCATTTCATCTGACTTTAAGAGTCCAAGGTTTAGTTTGATGTTGCTTTTGGTCTGTTTCCTTTTCCTCAATTTCAGCCTAAACCTTCCCACTACAGGATTGTGGTCACTGTTGCAGTCTGCGCCTGGTAGTGTTTTTGCTGAAAGTAAAGTATTTCTAAATCTTTTGTTGATCAGGATGTAGTCAATTTGATTTTGGGTATTATCTCCTGGACTCATCCAAGTCCATTTTCTTCTGTTAGGCTGCTCAAACCAGGTGTTTCCTACTATGAATTCATTCATCTGTGCCCATTCTACAAGCTTCCCCCCTCTTTCATTTTGTGTACCAAGGCCATGAGGTCCAACTATATCCTCCACCCTATCCTGTCCCACTTTAGCATTAAAATCTCCCATTATGACTGTAACTTCTTGTGATTTACATTGGACCTTGGCCATCTCTAAAACTTCGTAGAAGTTGTCGATGTCTTCCTGAGTACTTGCGGATGTTGGTGCATACACCTGTATGATGTTGATATCAAAAGGTTTGCCTCCGAATTTGACCAGTAAAACTCTGTCGGACACTGCCCAATCCCTTAACTGCTTTTGATTTGTCTTTGTCCATTATGATGCCTACTCCTCTTTCATGTGAATTACCACCAGTTAAGCGACTGGTGAATAGATTTGTAAAACAAGATGGACTATCCAGCTTATATTCATTTCTTTAAAAAATAAAAAAATAAAAATAAAGCGCATGATCAAACTTTTTTTCTGATGACAAGACGAGCAGCTGTGTTTTGTATGCAATGCAGACAGAGGAGAGAAGTAGTCCAGAAAGGAGAGCATTGCAGCAATCAAGACGAGAGGAAAAAAATGAGAGCTGTCACAAGCTTAGATGCAGCCTAAGCTAAAAGATATCTTCAAATGTAACCAATGCACCAAATCTCACTCGCTGCTGTCGCTGAAGGACGGCGCCACCGGAAGTTGTTTTTTTTTAAATTCATAACGAGAGAAGGAGAGAGAGGGTGGTGGTGATATTGTGACCATTCACATGGTGCGTGTACTTGATAATGGCATCCACACTGTGAGAAGGCGGTCTCTTTTACTGCATACTCTGCATACACTATGTCTATGTCTTGGGTGTTGTTTTGTTTGTTTGTTTTCTTTTCTTTTCTTTTCTTTTCTTTTCTTTTCTTTTCTTCTCTTTTCTTTTCTTTCCTTCTCTTTTCTTTTGAAAGAAATAACGTCATCACGGCTGAGTGTAGCAATAAGCAGTGTGTTACAGACAGGGGAGGGAAAGGGGGGGGGGGGGAGTGAGACGTAAATTTACTGTTTGTGCGTCATGTTACAAATATATGTGCGTTGTGTTGCAAATATATGTACGTTGTGTTACAAATATATGTACGTTATGTTGCAAATATATGCACGTTATGTTGCAAATATATGTACGTTATGTTGCAAATATATACACGTTATGTTACAAATATATGCACGTTATGTTACAAATATATATACGTTAAGTTACACACAAATATATGCACGTTATGTTACAAGTATATATACGTTATGTTACACACAAATATATGCACGTTATGTTACAAATATATGCACGTTATGTTACAAATATATGTACGTTATGTTACAAATATATGCACGTTATGTTACAAATATATGTACGTTATGTTACAAATATATGCACGTTGTGTTGCACATATATGCACGTTATGTACAAATATATGTACGTTATGTTACAAAATCTATGTACATTATAATACAAATATATGTACGTTATGTTACAAAATCTACGTTATGTTACAAAATCTATGTACATTATGATACAAATATATCTACGTTATGTTACAAATCTATTCACGTTATGTTACAAATATGTGTACGTTATGTTACAAATCTATTCACCAGTCTGCTCCATCATAAATTAACTCTGTACTTCGACACTCGATGGTCCGCAGTGCAGTATACACACACACACACACTAAAGGGAGTTAACAGGTCTGCCGCATGTGGTACTGACTTTCACCCTTTGACTCCCGCACCCTATCCACCAACTGCAAAAACTTTACCCTTTGTCTCCCTCACCCTACCCACCAGCTCCCTGCAGGAAGCTGGTGCATGGGATGAGAGAGTCAAAGGGTTTTGGTTTTTGCTTTGACAATGAAGGATGCTGGCGAACAGACTGCTGGAGTCAAAGGGTTAACCTTCAAGAGAACAACGGGGGGGGGGGGGGGGGGGGGGGATCGCGATATATTTTTTTAAGACCGGGCGTGAGGTGCCTAGACAGGATTGAACTCCGAGACCTTAGCTTTGTTTGGTTTTTGTTTGTTTGTTTGTTTGTTTGTTTGTCTGGGTTTTTCCAGACGTGTTACCCACTTTTACACTATACACACAGGGGGTGAAGGCTATAACGCCCGTAATCTTTTTGTTTGTTTGGGAAAGGCGTGTTTTGTGACGTTTTATAAGCGATCAGCGTGATGTCAGTGGCGGATGAGGCCGATCATCTTGGGCCACAAACAACAACCAACAAAAACAACGTTTGGTATTAAGAGATCAAATGCTTCGTTATTGTGCTGCTGGTGGTGGTGAAAGCCACCAATTACACTGTGCCACAGTTTTGATTCGACACCAAAGAAGAACGAGTAAACCGATTAATTTAATGCTTTGAGCCCCCAAGTCACACCTGAAGCACCCGACTTCCATGACCAAGCTGACCTGTCACGACCTCTCCGTCGTGATATTCGTGACCTGGTCTTCCACGACTGCAAGGACTGAAGGTGCGTAGCGGTCACGAGGACCGTACGAGTGTCCGACTTCAAGGACAGAAAGTGTGTAACGGTCACGAGGATCGTACGAGCGTCCGACTACAAGAACAGAAAGTGCGTAACGGTCACGAGGATCGTACGAGTGTCCGACTGCAAGGACAGAAAGTGCGCAGCGGTCACGAGGATCGTACGAGTGTCTGACTGCAAGGACAGAAAGTGCGTAGCGGTCACGAGGATCGTACGAGTGTCTGATTACAAGGACAGAAAGTGCGTAGCGGTCACGAGGATCGTACGAGTGTCTGACTACAAGGACAGAAAGTGCGTAGCGGTCACGAGGATCGTACGAGTGTCTGACTACAAGGACAGAAAGTGCTAAACAGTCAAGAGGATCGTGCGAGCGTCCGACTACAAGGACAGAAAGTGCGTAGCAGTCAAGAGGATCGTACGAGCGTCTGACTACAAGGACAGAAAGTGCGTAGCAGTCAAGAGGATCGTACGAGCGTCCGCACATTCTAGTTTCAACCAAACTAAAACTAGTTTCAGTTTCAGTTTCTCAAGATGACGTCTCCGCGCTCGGAATTAATTCCATATGCACTAACGTCACAGGTGTCATGCGTATGGTGATCATGGCGCAATCCTTAAGCCTGCACATAAACCCATGCGCTAGCCAGGCCCTGAGGCCCTACCTAGCTTATGAAACACTATAAAACCAGTCTAATCTATCCTTTCAACACCTTAAACCACAGCTGAAATACTCGAAAACATCCACCCCTCCCCCTTTCCCCAACAAGCAAAAAGGAAAAGAAAACCCGAACAAACAAAACCCCCACCAAAAACAAAAACAAAAAACGCTACTAAAACTGAACTTCTAACATAACATTTATACAACAAATATTCTGTTTCAAAAAAATCGTTTTCCTTTATTTTGTCATCTAAGATATATTCATTCACCTGCTGTTCGTTGTTTTTCGATTCACTCATTCGATTGCCATCCAGGGTGGATCGGAGAACCGAATAAAGCATCGGTTTCTCACAATGCATTAAAATTACTGAAGGCTTCTTCAAAAAAATTTTTTCGCTAGTCCTCATATACTCTAAGAGTGGTAGGACTTTGAAATCAACTCAACTCAACTCAACTCGTTGTCTCAGTACACTGATGTCTCAAGCGTTTCATGGTCTTTGATTTTTAAGGTTATCAATGCTCAGACAGAGAAACCCCTTTCACACCATCACCCTAATTCCACCAGATTCCTTGCTGGTGACTGTAGTCTATCCTAGGTTAAGTAGCGAGAGAGAGAAGATAGGCATCGCCTGCAGATCCTGAAAAATGTTGAGGTCTCTATCACTTCCTCCCCTACAATCTCAGACAACCAGCCTCTTAGATTTTATAATGTAATCACAAATAACAGACAGATGGAAGTCCATGATCGCCAACGCCAAGGCACGTGATGATGATGATGATGATGATGATGATGATGAATCACAAATAAATCAGAAAAAGAAAATATTATTCTGGAGAAAGAAAAAGAGTGAAATGAATTAAAGTGCAAGCATCAAATTTTCTTACATAGACAAGCTTTATACGTCTTGTAAACAAAAACAAACAAAAAACTAGAGAATACACGAAAAACTAAATAAACAAACAAACAAATAAATAAAAGGTTTAGTTGTGTTCATATTGCCTTGAAATAATATTCATTTAACAGGCGCGTTTCTATTATGTTCACATCCGCGCTCTGTGGTGTATTCTTCTGCCATGTGAAAGCGAAAGCTTTGGTTGTTTCTTCACCCTTACTATACGTGATAATTTCTTCAGAACAAAACTTGCACAATCTGGGAAGCTGTGCAAACACATACAAGTGCATACATGAAACAAATTACAACGTGCCATAATAAACTGAAACTGGGTTTGTGTGGGGTTTTTTGTTGTTGTTGTTGTTGTTGTTTGTTTGTGTGTTGTTTGTTTTTCGTTTGTTTTGTTTTGTTTTTGTGTGTGTGTGTGTTTTGTTTGTTTGTTTTGTTTTTGGGGTGTCTTTTTTTTTTGTTTGGGAAATTTTGTTATTTGTTTGTTTGTTCGTTCGTTCGTTCGTTCGTTCGTTCGTTCGTTTGTGTTGTATGAGGTTGTTTTGTTTTTTATCGTGCAACTGCTGAACACATTATATAATTGACAAGGAATCATGTAGCAACAACATATTTGAACAAACAGAACTGCACACATTTAATTTCACACCATCTTATTTTCCCCCTTAAAGCACATTTATTTGGTTAATCTAAATTCATAAGTGCCAGCTAAAAAGAAACTCAGTAAATTATCAGTAGTATATACTAACTGTTAGAATTTTGCCACACGAGCGAGAAATCAACAAAGCTTCAACAACAACAACAACAACAACAATGATAGTTTTGAACAAAGATTGATCTTTGGCTTTCCAACGCGGGTTTTCAATGCAAGGGAGAGAACAGCAAATTACTTATATAAACGCACGAAATCTATGCGAGTTGTGTCCCTGGAGAGGCTTTCGGTGATAGTTTTCTTACGTTGCAGAACAACAACAATTATTTGATTTAATGTTGTTCTCCAGTCTTTGAGATCATTATTTCAAATTAGGATTGCCTTCTCATTAATCATTGTCGTCCCCATTCCGATTTGGTCATAATTAAGTGAAAGTAATCTACCCACAATTACGAGAACTTGTAGACATCTAGATCCATGATTCCCGAATCAATTTACAATATCGTATTACTAATGCTTCGACCATGTTTTTTTTGTTCTGTTTTGTTTTGCTTTGTTTTTGTTTTTGTTTGAAACAGTTGTTGCAGCTCGTGCTGCCACCTACAAATGCTGGCACTATGTAGTTCAACTGAAAAAAAAATCTGATGGCATGTGCAGAACTGCGGTTGACTCCAGCGGTCCGATGCAAAGGACACAACAAAAGATTCAGACTATATAACGTTACAATGTGATGCGACTGGATTATCTACCCTCGTGCTGGCTGAAACGCTTCGCTCCAGCAGAGAACCCGAACACGCTCTGTGGGAGATCCGAATGTAACACAACGGTAAACTGTAAATTGTTTACCAACAGCAATACTTTCCTGCTATTTGTTGGCAAGGGGGCTGGCAAGTATTGCTGACAGAGCCGTGAAATCCACATCTGATGTCTTCGAGTTCAATTCCAGCCAGCCAGATAAAACTTGGACCATTCACTGCCCTCTTAATGCACTGATCAGTCTGGTTGTGTAAGCTTAGTGTTTCATAGGTCTCGTCACACGCCTCTCTCTTTCATGGTCTTACTAGCACATAGTGTTTTGTACAAGCTCAAGGTGTCTGCTAGATTTGTCTGGGGAACTTGTATGGAGAATTGTTTCAGTGCGGTGAATTCCTCTTGAACAAGCAACAAACTGTTGGCAAGCCTTGTTTGAAAAGAAGACACAACTGTACCTACACTGGTTGACATGGCGGTAAAGCTCCCACTTTTCTGTCTGACTGCAAGGGCTCAAAACCTAGCTTGTGAAATTTCATGCATGCGGCCGTTTTGAACCCACGTAACTATGAACAAGTCTTGTGTTAGGGAACGTAAAGCGGCAAAGAAGAGGAGCGTGACACATGCAAAAATGCATCTCACTTGGGCCTGGTCGATGTAAAGGTAAAGAAAGTTCCTACCTTCCAACTTAACAGCACAGGTTCGAGTCTCATCATCATCATCATCATCATGTGCCCCGCCGCTTTGCATTGGTGATTATGGCCCTCCATACGAATCTGTCCCTTGTCACTGCAAGTACATCTCCCACCCTCTCTGTCCTCAGCCACCCTGAAGTCCGTCCAATGTTTTCTCCCTGGGTCTACCTGGTGTTCTCTTTCCCTCCAGCTTTCCTATTGCGACCAGATGCTCTAATTCCCTTTTCCTCATAAAATGGCCCATAAATGTTGCTTTCTTTTACTAATATTCTTTATTAATGATCGTCTGCCTCTTTCAAGACTGCCTTGTTTGTTTTGTTTGCTGTCCATGGAGCTGTCAACATTCTTCTTAGAAACCACATTTCAGTTGCCTCAATTTTCTTCTGACTTTGCGTGTTGACTGTCCACGCCTCACAACCATACAACAGTATAGATCGGTTCAAGTCTGGCTCGTCACAACTGAGGAAAAAAAAAAGTGTGCCGGCATGTGGTCTCCAGTCCTACCCAGCTGTGAAAGGTATTATCTGTTCATGTCTGGAGAAGTTAAGTAGCTGACACACGAGTTGCTTCGCCCCTACAGTTGAAACGAACCCTTTCAACCGGTGTGGTCAGACCTGTTAATGTGGAACGGACTTTGTGCTACACGTTCCTTTTGAAACATATGTGAGGTGAAGGTCATTGCGAGTTTCTCTGTTTTGTTTATCAGACGTCGGAAGCAAAGACGTACAAAGCACAGAATAACTTCTCCCGATAATTCTTTTTTTTTTCTTTTTTTTTTTTTTGGGAGAGGGGGGTCATTACACTCAGGGAGATTATCTTTGTTTTCACCAATTTTTTTTTTATCCCGTTTTTTATGCCACCTTGATGGCCACAGAAGCTGGAACAGTTTTTACAATGCGGCGATGAGGATGATAACCATGATGCTATGGCGTTCCATCAAGGATTGAGACTGCGTGACAGGTCTGTACTCTACCTTTACTATCATAATATATCCAGGCGTCAACCAGGCCTGAGAGATACAGACACCTGCGGTGCTGGTCAGAAAATTTGACCAACACTCTCAATGACGCGTCTGTGAAGTGGATGAGACTCGACTGTGTGGTCCCAGACTTCCCAATGAATCCATAGCACGCCTAACAAAGGGTAGGAGCCGGTTAGAGCCGAAAAATCCCACAATGATTTTTGAAGGGTCTGATGGGAATTAGAACCCACAGCCTTCCAGTCGGTAGTCCGTTGCGCTAACCACTGCACCACGACAACTGGTTCCGATAATGTTTTTTCTTCTTTTCTTTTTTTTTTTGTTTTTTTTTTTTTGTTGTTGTTGTTGGTTTTTTGTTGTTGTTGTAGGTTTGTTTTTTTGTTTTTTGTCTTGGCTATTCCAAAGAGCATCATTAACTTGATAGATCTACAACTCTATCAAGTACTTCATCTCCGAATTGGAGAGTTACACGGCTTTACAAATGACTAGAAGACGCCATTTGCAAACTGGGTGTTGGCTCAATGACGTCTGTAGAGGATCCCTTTCGGATCGTTCTCACCTCGTGTGTCAATACCTTTAACCCTTAGACTCCCGCATCATATTCACCAAATGCAAAAACTTAACCTCTTGACTCCCTCACCCTATCCACCAGCTTCCTGCAGGAAGCTGGTGGATAGGGTGAGGGAGTTAAAAGGTTAAGTTTTTGTTTTGCTGGCAATGTTGACAATGCAGGATGCTGGT
>CM060308.1:88697450-88699950 GCA_030674185.1 Monoplex corrugatus
TGCTTGCTTGGTTGTGTGGTTGCTTGCTTGCTTGCTTGCTTGCTTGCTTGCTTGCTTGCTTGCTTGCTTGGTCGTGTTTGTTTGGTTTGGTTTGGTTTGGTTTGGTTCAAGTACAGTTATGCCTCAAATGGTCGGCTTGGTGGTCTGGATGAAGAATGTGGATTTCATCAGGTCCTCTATGTCGCCCAAGAGTTGCTTTGCCAGAGCTGCTCCATTAATAAGCCAATGCTTGTTTCTTTGACTCCAGCACCCTGTCCATCAGCATCCTGCATTACCAACCATGCTGGCAAAGCAAACATTTGATCCATTGATTCCCTGGTGGTGGTGGTGGTGGTGGTGGTGTGTGTGTGTGGGGGGGGGCATGTGAGGAGTGTGTGTGTGTGTGTGAGTGTGTGTATCTGTGTGTGTGTGTGTGTATGTGTGTGTGTTGTGTAAACTTTCATGAAGTTTTGAATAGAGCATACGATTCCACTGACATCGGATGTGTGTGCGTGTGTGTGTGTGTGTGTGTGTGTGTGTGTGTGTGTGTTTAGTGTGTTGTGTCTGTGTGTATGCGTGCGTGCGCGCGTGCGTGTGTGTGTGTGTGTGTGTGTGTGTGTGTGTGTGTGTGTGTGTATGTGTGTGTGTGTGTGTTTCTGGTTCGTATTTGCTTGAACACTGGCAAGGCAGTCACTTTGGTTCAGATTTCTGACTCGATGGCGTGAGAGTGACCTTGACCTGACACGGCCTTTCTTCACATTAGGCCTTCCGGCTCTCAGCTGACATGTCATCAACTGTCAGTCCGTGACACCTACCATGACCATGATAAAAGAAAGGAGACAGACAAAAAGAAAGGAAGAAATAAGTATATGCGCTACTGCCAACAGCTCGCTGAAATAGAAATGTGTACTCGCTCTTTACCAACCGATGATTTTATTTTAAGTACAATTATTGATAAGTGGCATCAGTTACAACAACATCCCATTATTATTATTATTATTATTATTATCATTATTATTATTATTGTTGTTGTTGTTGTTGTTGTTGTTGTTGTTGTTGTCGTCATCATCATCATCATCATCATTATTATTATTATTGTTGTTGTTGTTGTGTTGTTGTTGTTATTATTATCATTATTATTATTACTGTTATATTGTTTTATATTGTTTTTTATATGGCTGAAACAAGAAAACTCTCAGCATGGATGTTATATTGTTGTTGTTCTTCTTCTTCTTCTTGGTAGTGGTGGTGGTGATGATGGTGTTGTTGTTGTTACTGCTGCTGTTCCTGCTCCTGTTTTGTTGCTGCTGTTGTTATATTGGTATCGCTGTCGCTGTTGTTTATTTTCTTCTTGTTGTTATTATAACAATCAACAGTAATGTAATGACAGGGGACGTAAAAAAAAAGGCCAAGCCCAGAGGTACGTCAAACCCATTATACTGTCTCCATGTTTTTTAAGTTGAAGGTTTACAGTAATAGCACGCAGGCTGTTTTACAAAAGGGAAACATACTGTGTTTCTTGGTCCCCTTTTTGACTCGTTACAAGCCACTAAGTTTGTAGGTCATGTAACCAGTTGTCCCAGTTCGGGAGTCAGTTCTAGTTTTACCAGTTGCCTTGGGCAAATGGCCGGCCCGCTGGTCCGGTCGACTCCTACTAAGTACTACGCTTCAACAATATTTTCAAAGTGGCCTGTATACATGTACTCTGCTTGAGCCACACAAGGTCACTCACTCACACTTTGTGCTGTTAATTAATGCTAATACTACTGTTACAAGCTCTCCGAAGAAGTCGCCTGCCACAGCTGCCAAAAAAGTATGAGGGACACGAGTTGATGAAGTGTGTTCATTGATTTAAGGTCGACGCAAACAGTTGTTGTTTTTTAAGTTTCCTTTTTGAACATCAAGATTACTTGTAAGAGCAGGGAGATTGTTTCAGTATTGGCCTGAGGAAATCTAACACTGTCTCTGTCTCTGTTCCTCTCTGTCTGTGTCTGTGTCTGTGTCTGTGTCTGTGTCTGTCTCTGTCTGTCTGTCTCTCTCTGTCTCTCTGTCTCTGTCTCTGTCTGTCTGTCTCTCTCTCTCTCTCTCTCTCCCTTCTCTCTTTCGTTCTCTCTGCCTCTGTCTGTCTGTCTCTCTGTCTGTCTCTCTCTGTATGTCTCTCTCTCTCTCTCTTTCTCTCAAACACGTACACACACACACACACACACACACACACACACACACACACACACACACACACACACACACACACACACGTATTAACTACTATTTTCTTACCCACGTCTCTCCTTCTACTGCTCGCTTAAACGACAGCAATCTATAGATCACATTAACCCCATCATCATAGTTCCATGCGTACAGCGCAAAGCAGTTCATGTCAAAGCAAATAGGCCTGCTGTTATTGTTTAATTTCCTTGTGTGTTACGTGCTATATTATTGCCACAAATAGGCCTACTGTTATTGTTTAATTTCCTTGTGTGTTACGTGCTATATTATTGCCACAAATAGGCCTACTGTTATT
>CM060308.1:88704950-88734950 GCA_030674185.1 Monoplex corrugatus
GGTGCGCTATATTAAAATTGGCCTTTTTCACCGTCCCATCTTAACATCATTGTTGTTCTGGTGGTGTCAGTATAGGATTAGATAAGTCCCCCTTCCCCCACTTCCCCGGAATGGTTATCCCCGTCGGCCATATCACCTGAGGTGGGTGCTGACGTAACATGGCCCAAACTGAACAATTTATAAGCAATAATCTCTACAGTCTTGTTGAAGATGTTTCTGAAAAAGATACGTTTTGATGTGTACATGACTTGCGTCGGTTGTTTGTTTCTTTGTTTTCTTTTGTTTTAGTAGACATTTGCTTTGCCTTCACTAGATACTGGACGGGAGTTCCATGCTTTGTGCCAAAACAAAGGATTTCTTCCAGCAGGCAATTACATACCGAGGTACTGTCTAGAGAGAAGATTTTTTTGTACACTGAGTGCTTTGGTACGTTTGCTGGGCAGGAAGAATTCAGACATTCAATGTTGGCATGGTATTCAAGATAAGAAATTCAATGCAGTGTGGTAATTTTGTATTCAGTTCATCATCATTATTTTATCATCATCATCATCATCATCATCATCATCATCATTATGCATCAAGACAACATCTCGCTTTGTGAGAAAGTGATTTTTCAGTTTCGTTTCTTGGTTTGATATAACGTCTTTTCACTATGAGTGACATCAGAGCGTCTTTGTGTGAATCATTGTCTGTGGTAAGCATTCGCTGCATGTTTGTTCTGTTTCCGGCAAATTGTTGCCGCCTTTTTCACGCATGTAAGATAGCATACAAACAACAAAAAGTCAGCAAGCTTAGTCCACTGCTGTTGAAGCAAAATTGGCACGGACTGTATGTACAGATATACATTATAATCCTTATCGAATATCACCAGCCCGTTTAAAACTGCGTTTTTGGTATCCTTTCGGTAAATGGTAACATACCACGTGTTTTGAAAAGCACGTGGGATTGTTACCACAGTATGAGAGTTGGTTTGGAGGTTATACACAGCGCCATCTTCTGGTTAAGCTGGGGAACACGGTGTGGTAAGATCGCGCGAACGAGAGTTTCTACGGTTTTGATTGCAGTTCGAGTATAATTACAATTTAAGTGGATAATAGTTATAGTCCATGGTCATTACTTTGTAACTTGTGTCATTTGGTTTATTGTGAAAGCATATTCCGATGAAAAATACGAAGGCTGTTTTGTAGAGTTTTTCACGAAAATGCAAACAAACATGGCGGATGAAAGCTTACTGGAAGTCGAAGAAACAGGAAACCAACCTGTAAACGCCAACTCAGTTGTAGTGTCAACACCAGGAATGGCAGTCGAAGAAACTGTTAACGATGACATTTTACATGAAGCTTTCGGTGGTACTGCAGACTTTGATCAAGAGTCTGTCGCATACACAGTCCAGGCAGATGATGTATCGCAGACTGTTGCCCAACAAATGACCACGGTGGTTTCGGACACAGGCTTGGAAGAGTGCACAGGCTTGGACTCGGCAACGCAAATTGGAGCAGCAACAAACGGTTTTGGGTCTGCAACATACAGGGTTGTTACCACACTGCCAGATGGGACAATAAGCATACCTGATGAACTTATTGATCAGTCTGTGCCTGAAGGATCTGAACATATCGAGTCGGAAAATGGAGTGTCTTTGGTAGATCAGAATGATCAGCAGGTCCTGGAAGATCAGCGAGTGTTTGACAATGATAAAGAACAGAAAGTGTTAGATGATCCAGTGCAAATAATGGACAATGACCATCATATTCTCATGAATGTTAATGCTGATGATAGTCTAAAACAGGAGGAAACTATTCAGACTGTTGTTGACCAAGGTGAGCAGGACATTGATTCGATTGAACAGAAAGTAGAACAGCCACAGCAACAGCATGTTCAGTACGCTGTTGCAGACTCTGGGGCACCTCTAGGTTCCAGTCAAAATCCAATTCGAATAATTCAGCAGGGCAACAATTACACACCAATGCAGAACTTAAACCGGGATCAGCTACACAGCATATTACAGGTATGCAAGCTGTGGTATATATACTCTGTTCTATTTGTTGTTAAAGTATGGTACTTTTCATTTTGTTGAAATGAGGATATTTAAAATTAATCCTTTCAGCCCATCTGTTCTAGCCGTCTGTACTTCCCAACTCCAGACAGTTTTGGCCTCACATCTTGCTATTTTACATTTTCTTCAGAATGCCTATAACTTTTCAGGTAATGCACCAGACCTTGTACATTCTTTGAATTGATGAAAGCAAAGTTTTTTTAAGTTTGTTTGTTTTTTTGGGTTTTTTTAATGGTGGGGGGGGGGGGGCATGATTTTTAAGCTTGCTTTTGTGACTTTTCTTCATCTTGTTTTGCTTTTATTGACTGATTTTTTTTTTAAATAGGGCAGTTGTCTGCATTCGTGCAACAATTTATCAAACACAAACAAAACACATTACGTAATACTTGTCAGTCATTTTGAACAAAGACAAACCATCAGTTAAACGTTTTATGGTAACACACAATGACACATGCATATATAGAATATATGTAATCATGTATGAACACACACTATACACATGTGCATGTGCGCACACCTTACTTAACAATAATCATTCATTTTGAACAAAGACAAACCATCAAATAAACGTTTTATGGCAACGCATGCATATGGAATATATATATGCATGCAGAACGCACACATACACATGCACGCGTGCACACGCATGCACACACGCACACGCACACACACACACATACACACACACACACACAGACACAGAGACACTCGTACATAAACACACATGTATACACGTGCACACTGCAGTGTTTCAGAGTCTGCCTAGTTCAATGTAGTTTGTGATTGTCATTATACTATTACTAGTTACTACAAGTACAAGAATATTGGTTACCCTTGTGGCTGAGATGTGATGAGGGGCATGGCTGTAAGTGTTTTCTATATACAAGAAAACCATTTTCTTGTAACTAAATGTTTTATCATTGTCATTAATATAATTTTTTACATTATCCATATAATTTTTACTATTGTCATTATGAAATAATAGTTTGGGGTGGGTGGCGGTGGTGACAGTAGAACTTGTTGGCTTTACTGGGGAGGCAACATTTCAGTTTCCACCTGCACTGTTGCAGCCATTGTCATACCTCCCTAGCAAGCCAGCAGACCTCATGTAACTTAATGTGTAATTTTTAAATAAAATGAAATTACTTAATTTGAAGGTCAACTCCTTCAACAAACAAAACAAATTGTTATTCAGGTGTATTTTAGCACACCATGAACTTTTTTGATAGTGTCAGCTACATGTTTTGTAGAATCAGATTCCGCACAGCTCCCCAACCCCTTTGTGCAAGGAGTCGACCAGATAACAGATAGTAGATTAGGTGAATGCATTTGGTGTCTGAATGTGATGGATTCATTTTAAGTAAACTCTTACTTTACCTCTGAACACCTTCAAACTTTGCACTTGCACATATTTCTGTTAACACCATTAACCTAAAATGCATTAGCAGGCATATATTCCAGACCTTTTTCAAATGTTTGAACAAAGAACTTTGTTGAAGAAGCAAACTCGGTTTCTGCCTATTCAGGGCATACGGTTTTTCTGTATATGTGAACAGCTCAGATCATGGGTACATAAAGTGTTACACACATAGCCAAAATTAAAATACAAGATATTGCACTCTAAGTGGTATAGCTTGTTGTTTAGTGTCTGTAGGATGCAAGAGTGTGAAGTAGGGAAAAGGAAAAATTGATTCCAGACTTTGATGGGCTTCCTCTGTTGGTGACCACAAATTATTATTCTCATAACATTGTGTCCCAATATTGTTTTTTAAGCACTTATTGAACTTGTTTGAAATAAACAAGTTTACAATAAGAATATAGAGACCTGTATCAGTGTATGGATATATCATTAACTTTTGACTTTGGTAAAATCAAGGAATTATAAATGTTTATTGAAGGGGACACCGTTATGCGCAGAAGAGTAGTTGTATTTGTTTTCATTTTTGACAAACTCACTAAGACCTTTCTAGCAACTAGTTTGCACTGAAAAGCATTAGCTGTGGCAATGTAAATTGTCTTAAAAATTTTACGAGTAATTCAACAATAACCCTGTACAACTAAATATTGAATTTTATCTTTTGCGCATAAGATAATGGGGACACCAAGACAGTTCAATATATCCACAAAAACTCGGACCACACTGTATTACTGTTTCATCATGTTTTATTGAACATTCATGTTGGCAGCTTGTTTTGTTTACTTAAAAAAATGTCTGCCTCTTGAATCTATTCTTGGAACAGACATTTTGACAATTTATTTATGTAACACAACTCCATGTCATCAAGTCCAGAGAACACGTAGTGCCTTCCAACATGCTTCAGAAATCAGACCATGACACCTTCATCCTCCAGCTTGTCAATCTGGAACAAATACATAGAACACTAGCTCAAACCTTAATCTGTTATATAACTTATAGTGTTGTTTATTTACTACCTTGGGAATAGAGATCAGATATATCAAATTCCAATATTGCCAACAGATAAATTGCTATTGACCCACAAGTAAGATGTGGAAGAGTTTAAATGTAGAAAGTACAAGCAATGTTGTTAAAAATAAAGACTTGTTAATGGAAGTGCATGTAAATTGTAATGACTGAGGAAGAATGAATTAGGAGCAAATAAAATGAAAGAAGTGTTCTCTTTGTGTACGTAGGTAAGCAATATTAGGGACTGTGTGCGACAATTGTCTGAAATTTAGGTGCTGTTACTTAACTGGAAAAACTCTTAGTGAAATGATCCATCTTTACAGTGCTGTACTGTGCATTAATCAGCTTAATTGAAACTTACCACTGCAACAAAAATCTTTCTTTTAGCTGCAGCTACAGGCAGGATGTTATTGTTAAACTGGGAAGGATGTGGTGTCTTCGTTATGCGCATCAGAAATTTTAGATGATTGACTTTCCACATGATTTCTAGAACCGGAAATAAAAATTCTAAGCAAAATAAACTACAGTAGTTTAAAAACATTATCAGACCATGCCATATATATATTAAAGTTGAAAAGGTTACACAAAAATGTAAACAAACAAACCCTGTTGCTTCGTCAGCCAGTGATTTGGCGGATCACACATTACAAATCATGTAATCACCTGTGCTAAAATGTATTTAATTGAATTCAGCTCCAATAAATGCCTTCATATATCACAGAAGAAACATTTCTTACCTTTGTGATGTTCTAGCTGGACAGGCAGTAGCATAGAAGTCTAGAATTTGAGTGTTGCTGGCAAAATCTTCGGCTCATAACTGATGTGTTTTGGTGGGGACACAAGCGGGAAATGAGATCATGCTCCCTTTCATGTGGTTTTCTAGCGCAAAACCTGCTGTGTCGGTGCTCTATGAGTACAAATGATGACGTAGACAGCAACTTTTCAACCAAAAGTGCATCTGCTACAACGTGCAAACATGGTCTTCCGCACATAACGCAGTGGACACGAACTTCATCTGACTAGAGTCCTGTTTTGCCAACACTATGATGTTTTTCTTGCTCAAAACACACTGCAATGGTACACCTCCATTTTTATGTAAAAAAAATGACTGGTCTGTTTGTCAATGGGTTTGTGTAAGAACATGACGTCTGTAGTTGTTGACAAGACTGAGTGACACGAACGTTATGTGCCTAAGAGTAAGACCGGTTTTTTGAGTGCTATAATGTTTCAGAAGATAGTTTGCAGGAACAGTTTAATACACAGGCAAGCAGAGGAACTATAATATAAACCTTTATATTTTAGGCCTCCATTGCTTTCCTTTGTTGTGAATGAAAGTACTGGCCTGGGTTGAAGAAGTGTACCGTCACTGTGTAACAAATCGGTTGCCATTTTCCACCATATTTTTAAAAAAAAAGGAATTTACAACCCACAAACACAAAATGGTATTGTTGGTTCTATCCATTTTTATATTGTTCATTCCAAGTACAGTACTGTAGAGTGCTTTGTTTTTATTAAAAACTGAATAGATGGCTAAAAAATAAGTATTGTAATGTGGAGGTGTCAACTGTACCCATGATCTGAGCCGTTCACATATATATATATCCTCTCACCTTCCTTGAATTACATGCAGATGGTTGTAATCATCAGTGCCTGGGCCCTCAATGGATGTAAAGTTTGAACAGGGTATTGGTACTGACTTTGCTGTTCCAGTCATTATTGATCGTTTTCATTGTTGAAAAACCTTGTTTAGGGCTGACCCAGGGTGATGAGCATTCATTTAAATGAATCTGGAAAGTCATTTAATCTGTCCTCATCTGTCTGGAATTGCTCTCATATGTTTGGATTCTGGGAGCTCGCTCAGTGGCATTCTGTTCAGAGCTGTCTTCTGCTTTTGCTACTTCTTCATGCTTTGGCTGATGCGATGAAAACAAGAGATGACCTGTAGTTAACACCAGTTGACCTTATTCTCTGAGGTGGATGGTAGGAAAGTCTTTCATTTGCCCAGCAGGCAGGTCTCAGTGCACACCATGTGCCCAACAAAAACAATCACTTGTTTGGGCAGGTGGGCAACCATTACTGTTCTGCCTTGTTCCAGAAGACTACAGAGTGTTGCATCATATTTGGGCAGGTGGGCAACCATTACTGTTCTGCCTTGTTCCAGAAGACTACAGAGTGTTGTATCATATTTGGGCAGGTGGGCAACCATTACTGTTCTGCCTTGTTCCAGAAGACTACAGAGTGTTGTATCAGAATATTTAGCTCCTTCAATAGGAAGGTTTTGTGCTTCCAAAGCAGGTGATGCATTTCATTCTGTGCAGAACTGGTCAAATCTGTTGCCCAGGATGTCAGGAGGGTGGTATCCACACACACATGCTGAGTGAGAGAGCCACCTACTGTGTCATTGTAGTGAACTATCTTGGGGAGTAAACGGGGGTGAGGGTGGGTGTTACCAAAGAAAATTTGTGTATTTGATACATAATGCAGTTCTGTTCCCCATTTTATAATATTACTATTAGTAAAGTGGTTTCCTTCATTTCTCTGAGATTACGCTATGTTGCAGACTAAACAGAAACTGAGAAAACAGTTTTTTTTGTTTCTGTTGTTCAGGAACAGTTATTAGTTTATACTCGGTGTCATACTTTCTGGTGTAATTTGTACATATATACATGTATGTATGTGTGCATTTTATGTGATTTGTAAAGTATTTGAGTGTTTTATGTGTCTGTATAGCACTTGTGTGGAAGAATTGCACACAGGACAGACGAGACTGCTGTTTTTAACTTTGAAATATAACATTTTATGATACTGATAGTACTGATATAAAAATAAGACTGAATTAAAAATCTTAAGATAGAATCATCATTTGAACACACACTCACACACACACACACACACACACACACACACACACACACACACACACACACACACACACACACACACACACACACACACACACATACACATGATACACACTGTATACACACACTGACACAGTCTGGTCTTTTTGATCTAGAAAAAAAAAAACTTGGTTAATAATAACCATTACATAATTTCAATACAAGCTCAATTTGAGGAGCGACAGAGGCTGGTCTTTTAAAAAAAAAAAAAAAGTTTTTTTAAGTTAACAAAATTGATTTAGCGTAACCTTTAAGTAAAATACACAGCAATTTGATGAGCATTTACTAATGTTATTGAAATGCAAACAAGTTTTCTTCAGAGACTAGAAGATACGGAGATTTGGCAGTAAATATGATAGATGTTTAATTTGCAAAAAAAGAGAGAATTTTATCTGGGACACTGGGTGTAGAGCCAGACAGATCAATAGAATGTCACATCCTGACTGGTCTTAATTGATTTTCTGACATTCTGTTTCTGAGGCAAAACTGAGAGCTTTAGATTTAGAGAGTGAAAACTGAAAAAACAAGATGTATGGTCAGCCTCATATTGGGACACTATTTCATTGTTTATATCAGTATGATATGTATATATATATATAGTGATTATAGTTTTTAGACTATGTGTACACATGTATGTGGATGCGCAATTTAGAATTTTGCTAAATCATTGTCCGATCAAAGCATCATTGTGTTTGAAAGGTGGGAGTTTGTTTGCCAAGCAAAACTCAGTTTTATGCTGTTTTTATAATGCTAAACTTCTGAATTAGAAAACAGATGAGCAGTTAGAAAACATGGATGATTAGACCCCTAGGACTTGTTAAGATGATTGTAATTTGTTCCACCTGTCTTTGTTAAAAAAAAAAAAAAAAAAAAAAAAGTAATGTTGAGCTCTAGATTATGACGTCCATGATTTTTCCCTTACATACTTTTGTCTATCTGGTTAGCCCGGTAGCTGTATTAGCTCAATGGATTTGCATTCAAAGGGTGATATGATTTCCTTCAAAGTGCACAGTTTCATCCAGAGGGTAAAAAATTACCGAATGTCAATCACATATGACTGAAAATATAGAATTGGTACCCAAAAGGTTGCAGAGCAGTCAAAAATATAGAGGTATAGTTTTACTTTTGCCATATTTTGAAAGCTAAAGCAATGTAGATTAAGGGAACATAAATTAAAAAGCTGGGTCTCATTTGGTTTTTTAATAATTTGCATAATAAATCGAAAATATATCTTGGCATTGCGTGCATCACGGTGTGACACCACATGGCTCAGAGTTCTGAAATATACAAAAATACAAAATAATTGCTGCATCTTGTGGCTGTTGGACAACAAAGGAACCAAACAAGATAGAAAACACAAATGTAACATTTCATATTGTACAGATATAAGCACTTGAAAAGTGTGACACCGTGAGGTACGTGACGCCACTGTGAAAACATTTAAGATTGATCTCAGTTTGCACTATTTTGTAAGAGTCTGTGCATTATCATTATTTTGCATGATCAACAGCTATTGTGTGCATAAGAACCAGATATATTAAATTAATTTCTAGGCAAAAATCAAAAGTATCATCATGATAATCATGTTTTGTGTCACGTTTTTTGACATGTGACACCGCTGACATTACATGTGACACCATTAGGTACATGACATCTTCAGGCAATGATCAAGTCTAAAACTGGCTTTTCCACTTAGATTTTTAAGATCTTTTATCTTTTGTGTCGATACATGTCATCTAACAACATTGGGCATATTTCATCATGCTAAAATTCTTAAAACAGAGACGATGCCGTTACGTTCATCAACGATCAAGTGTGACACACTGTGCCACACACAATCCGATGAGACAAATAAGCCAGTGTTGGGATTTATCGACCCATTTCACTAAAATTATGCTTTACTACACATTTAAACTCATATATACACATCAAAAAGAGATTTAAAAAAGGCATCATGCACTCATCATGAACACAGTGAAGGGCTGGAAAAGTCTTGAAGCAAGTTGAAGGGTTGACCTGATTTCGCACGGGGAATTCTCGTTCCGTTCTTACAAGGACACGATGTGTGACACCACACAGATTTTTGTGCTTCTGCTATTTTTAGCAGTACACACTTGTGCACAAACGTCATCACTCGATGTGTACATATGATTAGTCATTTTAGACGGTCGCTCGACTGGCCAGGCAGCGTTCGTCTGCTACAATCGGACTTCGAAGTCGTGGCGTTCCGTGCATCATAAGTGTGACGCCATTCACAAAAAAAATTCTAGAAATTTAATAGTTTGCTTTATTTCTGTTAAATGGTATCGGTTGTAAGGTAATTCATATGATCTATTTCAAGATGAAAAGCTGAACTTGTGCTTGAGATGAATGGCACTGTGTGTAGCGAACAGGCACTGCACACACCATAGGCGTGACTCCGCTTGTGAATATGGAATGGTCATTTTCAGAGTCTATAATTACGCAACACGCTTTTCAAAATTAATCGCGTTGTCATCACAGTTTAATTGACGTTTTATTGATGATTTAAAACAATCACCACGCAATAAATTGAAACAGTGTGTGTGTTTGACTGCAACATTCAAAGCACATGTTCAGCTGCAACTTTTCAGCGGCCATATTTGTTTGTTTTTCGCACTTAAAGTGCACTTTTCTTAAAAATGAAAATTATTGTGGTGCCATCGCTGCTACCACAGCTTCTCCATTGTTAACTTAGTACATTAGTAGCCTTTATGCTACCTGGGAGTTAATTTCTAAGCTGTAATAGAGGAAAATGTTCACTACCCCTTTGGGGTACCAATTCTATATTTTCAGTCATATAGCACAGACATGAAACAATGACCTCTGAAAAATGGAAGAAGTGAACTTTTTGATTGATTTTACTTGAAATAGATGTTCTTGGCAGCATTATATTCCTGGCAGCTTTCTCGTAAGTAATGCAAAAAGGATTGCATATCCTAAAAACAGAAACTTCCTGGCACACTGTAATTCACTTCCATGGTATACTCCATCCTTCCACATTAGTACTACCTTTTCAATTTTTCTAATCCACTGAGAATACTGGTGGTTTTAGTAAAACACAAAAACAGGCACAAATCCACATGACACTGTCTGTGAATTTTTTGCTTGTGATCCCGTAAAAATTATGTTGATGTTAAAATGCGTGTAATTCTGGGAGCTTGATTATAATGCGTCTGTTCAGACGCATAACGGTCTTTGGGGAAAAACTGCTACAAAACGGTTTGAGGGTCACAAAGACAGGTTTATTTCTCTTTCATTTTGGTGCACATAAGAGAAATTAAAATCTGTCAGATGCGTGCGTCCATCATGCTTTCAAGTGAAAATTACCTTGTCGGAAACCCTTATCCTAAAAGATTTCACTGGGTTAAGGCTAAGAGTTCCTAAACTAAGGTTACATTTATGAATATTAAGCATGGATGCCCACCAATTTTTTTTTTTTCACACATCTGTCCAATCCATACATTTCTATAGATCTTTAGATTTTAGCTGTATTAAGACTAGGCTAGACTAAGGTAACACTCATACTACTTACTAGGCATGGATGTTCAATAAGTCTTTATTGCCACAGACCCCCCCCCCCCCCACCCACCCACCCAAAAAAAAGTAGATGGGGAGTAATGCTTTGTTATTATTTCAGTATTTGCAATGGGCATGATTTATAGTGCTTTGGTTAACCCTTTGACTCCTGCACCCCATCCACCAGCTGCAAAAACTTCACCTTTTGGCCTTCTACAGGAAGCTGGTGGACAGAGTGAGGGAATTGAAGGGTTACGTTTTTGCTTTTCTAGCACGGTTGGCAATGCAGAATGCTTGGTGGATGCTTTGACTCCTGTACCCTGTCTATTAGCATCCTGCATTGCCAACCATGATAGCAAAGCAAAAACTTTCTATTAAAAATTTGATTCCCTCACCCTATCCACCAGCTTCATCATTCATGCAGGAAGCTGGTGGATAGTGTGAGGGAGTCAAAGAGTTAAGTTTTTTGAGTTGGCGAAAAGGGTGCAGAAGTCAAAGAGTTAATTGTAAATGATTACAAAGCCTGACTCAGCATGTGCTGCATTATTTTCTGTGGTAAAAGGTAATGTTTGTGGACATTGATATTTGCTAGGAGAATTGCGCTCGTCTTACAGCTTGCTAAGACTAGCTAGATTGACTTAAACTAAAGTTTTGCTTAGTTGAAATATAACATATTTTAAACAATCGTGCTCAAAAAAGGCACGGTGTTGATCCTTTTTGGAAGGGGGATAGGAAATTTTTTTTCTCCATGGGAGTGGTGAAATACTGAAAGTTAAAATAATAAGATTACGAATAAGTTATTTTTCGTGATCCTCTCAATCAAATACAAATGTTTACTTACTTAAACTACTTGGGCATGTAAGGCAGCAAAGAAAGTTGTCCACTTCTTTCTGTTCTAGGCCAGCCTCTGTAACTGTATAGTCTTACCCTGAGTGTGCTTCAAGGCCTTAATGGCTTAAGCCATGGTGATCTTTTGTTTGTCACCAGATGTTCATGGGCTTCCTGTCTTCCATCTGGTGTTGAGTGAAGGATGGTCCGTCGGTCAATCAAATAGTGCTTTAGGCAGATTCATAAACATGCTTTCATTGTTTTGATTTGTTGCCGTTGTTTTAGTTGTCATGAAAATGAAGTTATGGGGTTTGTTCAAGATGGATTCATTACATTCATTCTGAAAATACCATATGCGCTTCACTAACTTGACTAAGATATGATAACACACTTCTGGAGTCTGTGCAGTCGTCTAATCATGTAATCGCCATGCATTGGCAGGGTCGTAAAATGGGGGAGGGTGGAATGAGACTCTCTATTCTGACACTTCAAAGTGCCAGAAGAACAAGAAAACCAATATAAGCGCGTATCCAACGAGACAAAACAAAACAAGCGCAAATTTTCGGCCAACTAGCCTTTGTCAAGCGCGAACGCACGGTCACAAACAGATCACAGACACCAAACAATGGATAATAAAAACGGGACTAAAAACTTCCCTGCCGCCTCGTCCAGTGGGTAAGAAATGGAATGCCCATGTCGTCATGAGCAGTAGTAAGAAGTGGGGAGAGGGGAGGCAACTATGATGTCAAAAGGGAAGTGAGATGAGTTCTGCAATTTGAGAAGTGGCCATGCTATATTGGTATAGCCCTGTTCTGAAGAAGGCACAGGGCAAGAGCCAAGAGGTAAGGGAATAGATTGTGCCCAGTGCCATGAATCTGGGAGGCCTGGGAATAGGAAGAGACATGAAACGGCATGTCTGAATTCTGTTGCGCAATGGATTACTTATGGTTTGTCATTAAGACCATATGGTTTGCGTGTTCCAAGTTTATTTATGAGGTGGGATTCTCTGTCTTTCCTGTCTATGGTGCTGTTATTGTATAGAAGCCACAGACCTTTCACTCGGACATTACCCACTCGAGGTCATCAATGAAGCCCGGAAAAAAGTCTGTGACCGTGCGTTCGCGCTTGACAAAGGCTAGTTGGCTGAAAATTTGCACTTGTTTTGTTTTGTCTCATTGGATACGCGCTTATATTGGTTTTCTTGTTCTTCTGGTTCATGTTTGCTTGGGCGCGGGCAGTCGCACTTGTTTTGGAACTTCAAAGAGCGTTAAGGTAGATTTGTATTTATGGTGAATTGTGAATTGAACTCATGATATCAGATCTTTAATACATATATAGTTCTGTAATGAGCTGGCCAGTCAGGTATTTAAAAAAAACAAAAAACTTCCACTGTGGTTTGATGTTTCTTCAGGAGGGATTCATCACATTTGGACGTTTCCATGCTCTCTCTCTCTGAATCTGCCAGCAGGTATCTGGCAAACTCTGCAAGTCTGCACAAAACTCTGTGCACTGGCAAGCTCTTGAAACAAGAGAGTGTGGGTGGGTGGGGATGAAATTAGACCAAAAAACAAAAACAAAAAGAAAAAAACTGACATGGCCAGAAATGGCAGAATGATTGATGGGAGCGCTAAGGTAGAAGCACCTCACTTTCAGTATTTATAAATAGTATCCCAATCTTCTGGAAATTCTGGCTTGAAATTTCCTCTTTTCTGACTCTTCTATTTGTTTCTGCCTTGTTCCTTTGCTTTCTGTCATTTCTTTCTATCATTTTCTGCCTGGCTGGTCTATTCACCTGTATGTGTTTCTCTTTGGATTGAGTTTGGTACGTGTCTTACATATGCAGTTTTTGGCTCAAGGGAAATGAGATGTGCAAAGCAATTTTAGGTAATTTAGGCTCATTTTTACATGTTTTCATATCCTTAGTTGTTTTTAGATTTGTAGTCAGGTTTGTTTTTAAAAAATCCCCTTTGTGATAAATTGGATGGAGTGGTCAATGCCAGGGCCATCTCCTTAGACTATCTGTGTGAATGCATTCATATGTGTATTTATTTTTTTGGTTTTTATTTCCTGTTGAAGTATTGTATATGTTTTGAAACAATTTAGCCCTGATGGTGATATGGCTCTATGCAGTTGGCTGTGCTTTAAAGTTAAACAGAAGTAACACTAACAGTAACAAGCTTGATCACTTAGATTTAGAAGCTCTGTCACTTCATAGTTTGTATTTTAATTCGTTGACAAGTCAAGCACTGCAAAACCTTTGTCATGGGAACATGCAGACTTTATTGTTTTCACGCTGTCATGGGAACATGCAGACTTTAGTGTTTTCACGCACTGACTTGTCTACCTTTTTAGATATTTGATGGAAGACATGAGTATTTAATTGTAACACCATTTGGCAGCAGTTTTCAGATTTGTCAGTTCTTGTCACTTGTGATGATGACATAATATGTCTGTACTAGCTGACATAGTACTAGTTTTCCTTCACATTCCTAGTCCATTTCCCAAGGCATCCAAGGCATCCTTGGTTACTTATATAAGTTATAAATAATGCAAGTTTTTCTGTCACCCAGTCAGAGTATGGGATTGCAGTCATACATGTGTGAACAGTGTGATAGACAGGCATACATGATAGTACTTAACACTAGAGTACACATTTGACATTTGATATTCTATCTCACCAACATGTAGAGCATATGTACTAATTAAATTTTTAGGTCATTGTCATATGAAGCAAGCAGTCGGCAGTACCACAGTGTCAGTCACTCAGTGCCAACATAAAATCAGTGGAAGTTCATTGAACACTTTATTACTGTGTAAGCAGTAGTATCACTATCAGTATCGCTAGACCTGTCAGACTCAAGTGTACAAATGAGAGAGAGTCAGCATTTTCAGTGTCATGAATGTGTCATTGTTGTCTTGTGCAGTATTACTTTAGCTTTATAACAGATGGTGAAACCGAAAGGGGGACTGTGTGCTTGTGTATGTATGTGTGTGTGTGTGTGTGTGTGTGTGCGTGTGTGTGTGTGTGCGAGTGAGTGAGTGTTGTGTGTGTGTGTGTGTGTGTGTGTGTGTGTGTGTGTGTTTGAGAGAGAGAGACAGACAGAGGGAGGGAGGTGACAAAAGGCCTTGAGGCTGTAGAAAGTGTACTCTGTTTCAGTGCTTTGAGTTTTAGGATGTTATGATACATTGAAAATCAAGGCATTGAAAAAGAAGTTTAAACTTTTCAGTACACTGATGGGTGGATCTGTATTACTATTAGGATGGTATTTCGAACAGGTGACTGGTACCTATCTGATCAAGTATGTTTAGTAGAATGGAGCAAATGGCACAGTAAATCTGAATGTGACAGATCTTGTTGATGGGGGTTCACATAAGTAACAATAATAATGATGAGTAATTTTCCATTTATATAGTGCAAACAGTCTGTCAAGCATGCTTGTTGCATTTTAGTTTTTACAACTAACTGCCAATTACAGTGTAATAATCTTTACTGATTTAATGATGTTTTTTGTTCAGTTATTTGCTTTTTAAAGCGTTTTTTTTTTTTTAATGAATATTATTCTTTATCAAGTTTTTGCTTGGTTGACATTAGAATTGTTCTTTTGCCTTCGTTTGTGTATTGTTTTTTTTTTTTTTTCAAGATTTATTTATTCATTAATTGATATAGTTTTAGTTGTTTTCATTCATTCATTCATTCATTCATTCATTCATTCAAAATCATTGTTATGGGTATTATTATGTTTGTTCTCTCTTTTAGCAATAGTAGTTCCCCCTGTAGGGATGCATGGGTCTCTTTCAGTATAAACAATATCCCCACCTTCTGGAAAGTCTGTGCTAGAAATTTCCTGTTTTCTGTCTCTCTCTTTGTTTCTTTCTTCTTCCTTCGCTTTCTGTCATTTCTTCCTATCATTTTCAGCCTTGCTGGTCCATTCACCTGTATGTGTTCAATAAAGTCTTCCATACTTTCTCTTAGGATTGATATCTGGGTATATGTGTGTTAAGTGCATTTTTGGTTCTAGGGAAATGAGATATATGCAGAAACACTTTTACTTTTTTTAGGTAACTTAGGCCTTTTTTATATATATAGTGCTCTTAGTATGTATTACTCAATTTACTGTTAGTATAAATTTGTATTCAGGTGTGTTTTTAAATCCCCTGTGCGATAAATTGGATAGAGTTGTCAACGCCAGGGGCATTTCCGTAGATTATGTGTGTGAATGCATTGATATGTATACTTAAATTTCTTTTCCTTTTTTCCCCTGTTGAAGTATGATGCATGTTTGAAATGGTTATAGCCATGATATGGCTCTACACAGTCGGCTGGGCTTTAATTAGTTTAAACAAGAAGAAGACACATAGCAACAGTAGTAGCTTCATTTAATCAAATTTTATTTTGGTTTGTCTGAAGCTTAATTACTCTTTCAAAATTGTTTCATGTTTTCCTCTCTTGTTCCATAATCTTTTCTTATAAGTTATAAATACTCTTGTTTTACTCAGATGTTACTTTGTTGTTGACATATTTTCCTTCATGATAGTGATGAAAATGCCCAAACCCTGTGCTCACTCTCTTCAGTCTCTTGCTTCACACACACACACACACACACACAACACACACACACACACACACACACACACACACACACACACACACACACACACACACACACACACACACCCCTCACACCACACACACACACACACACACACTCACAAACACATATCACACACACACACCGTGCGCACGCACACACACACACCACACACACACACACACACACCACACACACACACACACACACACACACACACCACACACTCTCTCTCTCTCTCTCTCTCTCTCGCTCTCTCTCTCTCAATATTTCTTTCTGTCTGTCTCTCTCTGTGTCTCTCTCTCTCTGTGTCTCTCTCTCTGTCTCTCTCTCTGTCTCTGTCTCTCTCAGTATTTATTTTGTTTTCAATTTCATCCTATTTTTTCTTTGTGCTCTTCTTCTCCTTCTTTTTATATATATATATATATATATATATATATATATATATATATATATATATATATATATATATATATATATATCACATATATGCCTTTTCCAATTTTTTACTTAATTATTATGTTTTACGAATTTGTTTTCATGCTGCCACAAGAGACGGCATATGTTGCTGTTTGTATCTTATGTTACCAATTTACGGGAGTTTTTTTTTGTTTGTTTGTTTTTTTGACCTGTTCATGATACAAGCAGTCTGTGTTAGCAGATTAGCAGTGGCAAGTTACAAAAATAGATTTTACTAGCAATAGCAGACATTTGCCATTGAAAAATAAAGCGTCATTCTCATTACAAAATAAGTGTTAAAAAAAACACAAATATTTTTAAACAAACATTCAACCAGAAATTTATCATGATTTAATCATGCTAGTCTTTTTATTTATTAATCGAATGATCCAGTGTCTTCAGTAAGAAGTCCTGAGCAAATTGCAATGTATCTGAGTGTGAATGACCTATCTTGTGGATGAGGGTTGAGGTTCACATTAAACGAGAATAGAATGAATTATGTTTTAATTAAATTCCTATTGAAATAATTGAACATTATGTGTGACTCAACAGGTAGTACACCAGCAGCATGTGGCCAAAAACGCACAAGAGGCAGGAGGTTCAGTTCTCTTTAACCCAGCTAACAATACACGAATTGTGTATCGTATTATATACCCCTCAGAACTACACAAAGGCCAGCAGACGACTGTGCTTCACGTTACACCCAAAGGCACAACGTCTACCAGTTTGCCTATCCAACAGACTGCTCAGTTGCCCAAACGGCCGTACCGCAAACGAGGAAAAGACGAAGATGAGGACAAGGTGGATGGTCCAGAAATGTCAAAGGAGGAAAAAGAAGAAAGAAAAAAGCATAGGCCAAGGACAAGATCAGGTCGTGTGTCAAAACCTCCCAAACATATGGTAAAAGATTACAAGCACATCCATCCATTGGACTGGGATGAGGATTACGATGACTCAGATGGTGGTTATTCTGATTACAAGGGTAGTGACGAGGAAGGTGGTCGCAGCAGCAAAAAAGAATCCACGTCAGGTCCAGAACTATATTCAGGTGAGTCAGCAGGCTGTAACTCTTCATTTGATTTTTTTTGGCTTCAAGTTGATGTTACAGAAGCAGCACATTTATGCTGATCATGTTCAAATTGAATGCCAACTTGGCAAATGCTCGAAGTCGGATGGTGGTGGTGTTTTGTTCGGAGCAGTGTTTTCTTAATATGAAGTCTCAATATGCAAGTGTGTACATTTTTTGTTAGCTCGGTTGTTATGTTGCTGTGCATTCTGCATACCCCTGTTTGGTTTGTGTGCCTGCTGGATATTATTGTGTTTCCGTAGAACCATGGATTCAAGATCTGTTACCTTGAGTTCAGTCCCAGCCAGCAGCGGTAAAACTGGCCAGTTAGTGTTAGCTGCCCATCTTTATGTTTCCATCATTGTGGTGGAATCAGTCTGATGTTTCACAGGTCCCTCTCCCTACCCCACCACTGCCCCATTTCAAGACCTTGCCAGCTCAGAGGGTTTTGCGCAGGCTTATAGAGTCTGCCAGATTATTTCCAACAGATTCGTTCGTTCGTTGCTTGATTTAACGTCTTTTCACTATAAGTGATATTAGACGGTTCCAACAGATTTTGGTGGAGCACATGTGCAATTGTCCGAATGTGATGAATCCTTCTTGAGCAAATTCCAGACTCCAAATTCAAGGCACCAAACACTGACATGGCTTTCAGGATCTGCATGTATGTATTGGATGTTCTTTGGGTATATTACACGCACACACACATGCATGCTCGCTCGCGCACGCGCACGCACGCACGCACGCACGCACGCACGCACGCACGCACACACACACACACACACACACACACTCTCTCTCTCTCTCTCTCTCTCTCTCTCTCTCTCTCTCCAGCTCTCTCTCTCTCTCTTACATGTCAAGCACCATTTGAGTCACGCCAGAGTAACATTCCTTTCTTACCTTAGTGTCACTATCACAGTATCTGATCAAAAAACATAACAAGGAGAAAAATTCTTTTTCTTTCTGTCTTTAGTGTATGTGCGTGTGTGTGTGAGCGCATGTTTAAACACAGTTTACTGACTTTCTGTATTCATGGAAAATGAAATATGCCTCCTGTTAGACAGAGTGAGAATCGTACAGTGTTTGAATCCTACACCATCTGCGAATTCACAGCATGAGCATGTTGCTGCTTTGTGGAATCATAAACATTGTAAGGACACAATTTTCTGATTTCGTGCAGTGTTTCGTATTCTGCTGTCGTACCTGGAAAGCAATGGAAAAAAAAAGAAAGAAAGAAAAGAAAAATAGAAAAAATTACAGGTAAACCAACTAAACTGTACATTTTGATGTGTAGTCTATGCACTTACACACTTATACACTCTTACATACTCTATTTGCACAAAGACAGCAGTTCAGGTACCAGCAGATCTGCACATGTGTTGATAAAGAAGATTGGACTATTTCTGCCACAGAAATTAACATTTTCCTGTGAGGCACTACTGCAGTGGGAAGTCAGAAGCGTACACACACACACATACACACACACACGCACGCATGCGCATGCCTATCCTGACTGATAAGAAATAGTCTTCCATTTGAGAGAATGAAATAAATTGAAGTTCAGTCCAGTAGTAAAAAAAAAATTACTTGTCATGTTCATTGTCTTGCTAACAAGAAATTACGATGAAAGAACAAACTTAAACATTTGTAAAGATCTGTATGATATGATATGCTGATCATGTTTTTGTATACATAAAACTAAAAGTTCTCTTATGGAACTTCAAACGAAGATAGATTTGTACAGAATGACTTTTGTCTGGCGGCTGAAATTGTAACTATAAGGGATCAAGACAGTACACAATAGCAGGTTCATGTGTTTAGTTCATTCTGCCTCAAAATGGTTATACTATTTATGGGGGCCTCACCACAATTAGTTGGCAATTATATTTTAAAATATGAAAGTGGTTCGCAAATAGAAAAATGAAGTGTAATAGTATTAGTATTATTGTTGATTGCCACTCAGCACATTTAATTAGTAATTTATTTTACCTTTGTTCACAAGTTCAACCAGCCGGAATTTCAAGTAATAGACTAATTATACTTGACATGGTATAAAAGAAAGCCTTAGTTATACTCTGTGCCATACACCTCTAATAGTAATACACATTCTGAATAAAGACAAATGATAGTAGAAACTAAATGTGCTTTGTTGATTATAGAGACCTTTGGTACTATTGTTTTGGTAATATGTTCACAGATTGTCAGAGCTTTTGCCAGTTTTGTTGAAGAGTTGTTATGTGCAGGCTTATCGATGAATTCGTCCCGACCGAAGAATCACAAGTGTCAGACCTGTGAAAAGAGTTATATCGGGCAGGCAGGGCTGGCAAGGCATTACCGCCTCAAGCCATCACATGGGTCTTTACCTGAAGGTGCAGGTGAAGATGGAGGTAAGTATTGATAACTATTATATGAATTTATTTGTAAAGATAATTTGTAATGTGATACTGTCTCTGCAGTCTGTTCTTTACTAGGTAGTAACTGGTATTTTTCTTTACTGTATATTTTCTGTTTTGTGTGACTGCCTACTGTTGAGTTGATGTACGCTGTTGTAACTTCTGTAGCTTTTTGTTATTGTTGTTGTTGGGTGTTGGGACTTTTTGGTGGTGTTTGGTTGGTTGAGTTTTGTGGGTTATTATTTTCATCATGATTTTTTTGTCCTAAGATATTAAGAGGCGGTTACTGTGCCTGTATCAGAAATACATCACCCACATTATATACTACTTACTAGTCTTTTTTTTATTTGATTACCAGGGCAGCATTGTGTGTATGATATGCATACAGTATGTGTCTGTGTTTTGATTTGTTGTTAGTGTTTTTGTGTTTTACTTGTGAAAAGTTAACTTTTCATCTGATCCCATTATCTTTCACAAGCAAGACTTACTGTGTGTTCTTTAATATGTGAACATCATCCACTTATTCATTTATTCCAAAATCACTTGCATGAGCCATGGAGATGCGAGGGGCCTCTTTCAGTATAAGTAGTATCCTCACTTCTGGAAATTATGTGCTCTCTTTGTTTCTGCCGTTTTTCCTTTGCTTCCTGTGATTTCTTCCTGTCGTTTTCTGTCTTGTTGGTCCATTACTTGTATGCGTTTGTTAAAATCTGAAATACTTTCTCTTAGGATTGATAATTGGGTTCATGTATTATGTGCATTTTTGGCTCTAGGGAAATGAGACATGCAGCAGCAATTTTAGGTAGGTTAGTCCTATTTGTATGTATGGTTTAGTGTCCTTAGTTATGTTTAAATCTGTTTTCAGGTATGTTTTTTGAATCCCCTGTGTAACAGCGACAATAACTAGCATGAGCCCACTGCTCAAGACAAAGTGGAGAGATGAATGTAATGGCAATTGGAAAGAAAGAGTTTTGTATTCAGATTTTTCTTGGATGCATGCATGAATACTGTTTTGCTCACACTATGCAGACGGTATGCTGCTGCACTTTGCATTCTCCATCTTCGATGGGTATGCCTGCTGGATGTTTTCCTATTTTCATGATGCTGCTTACAGCATAAGCTACCAAACACTAACGTTGGTGACAATTTACAGAACCTTAAGGTGCATACTAGATGTTCTGCATGCATTTATACACAAAAGAGGTTTAGAGATGGAAGAAATCTCCACCTTTTTACCCAACGGGTGGAGGAACCCAGCTTGGAGCAAACCCCAGACCTTCTGAGTGGATGTCTGACATCTTGCCAACAGTACTGTTGCACCAGTCAGTCTAGGAAATGTGTTCGAGGTCTGTCATTACCTGGACATACACTTTAATCACAAGTATCCCGCATAACTTTGAGCTATGGATAACTGATACTCTAACCGAAAGTACTCCATTTAGTGGTGTGGATTAGTGTTTTTGAATGAAATTTGATTTTCCATGGGATCAAGTGGAACAGAGGTCAGTTTCCATCCAGCATTCAGTTGAGTGTGATTTGGAGGTCAATCAGATAGGAAAGATTTCAAGGGTTAAACTTGTTCCATCTGCAGGTAGAAGCATGTGCAGGGGTTAAACTTGTTCCATCTGCAGACAGAAGCCCCTCTTTTTTTTCAACTGCTCTAGATGGAAATCCGTTTAAAAAAAATGGTAAGACTAACTTACTAAGAGATGCATGGTTAATCAGTTGCATGGGCTTATGGTACTCATCACGCTGTTGTAGCGTCCTGAAGACATCTTTGTTTTCAGTGTACCTGTTAAATTAACTTGTACCAGATAACAGCAGTAGTGTGTATCAGTATCTCTACCCAAGACTTACTCAGGTGTTTCAAAGCAGTGCCAGCTCCACATCATCATCTTTAGTGCCTAGAACCATGTGGAGCGGACTTGGTGGTGACCTGGTAGATTTTCATCGGACCTGAAATCATTTTGTAGTCCACACCATACTGAATCGGTGGAAAGGATCATTGATTGTTACTATTTTTTTGAATGAGTCTTCTCTCCCCCCCCCCCCATCCCTTTTCCTCTGTCCCTCCCTCTCCCCTCCCCCTCCCTTGCCCCACTTGGGGGATAAACTGTATAAATGATATCCGCCTGTTCTGGAAATTCTGTGCTTGAAATTTCCTCTTTTCTGTCTTGCTTCTTACTATCTTAGCTTCAGTCATCTCTTCCTGTCATTTTCTGCCTTTCTGGTCCATTCACCTGTATGTATTCTAATAAAGCATTACATACTTTATCTAAGAATTGAGAACTGGGTACAATATTGACTGCGTGTTTGGCTATAATGAAATGTGATGTGCAGAAACAATTATTTTTAGGTAATTTAGGCCAGTTTTTGTAGATACAGGTTAGCATCCTTAGTTATGTTTACATTTGTACTCAGGTTTTTTTGTTTGTTTGTTTGTTTTAACCTTCTGGTGGTAAATTGGGCAGAATGGTCAAAGTCAGGGCCATTTCCTTATTTTATGTGCACAGATGCATTGATATTTTGTTCTTAATTTTCTTTTCCAAGGTTGAGGTGTTGTATGTTGCAAATGGCTCTGCACAGTTTGAACAATAATCCCATCCCCACCCACTCCCTTTCTGCAGGTTTGAAAATAAATGTGAAGTGGCAAATTTTGGGGGCTGTAGAATTATTTCCACTCATGAAGGAGAATAAATTGAGCCCCATCAGTTTCATTTCTCAAGGAGGCATTCAACATTTGGGTGAGTCCATATACACCACACCACGTCTGCCAGGCAAATGCCTTACCAAAGCATGACCCAGGGCACTGGTTAGGTCTTGAGAAAAGAATATCAATAACACCTGGTGTTCCCAGGCAATCACTTGTCCAAGTATTGACCTGGCCCAGCACTGCTTAACTTTACTGATTGGTTGAGAACTGATGCTTTCTGCTTGGTACAGCCATTGGCAAGAGCTCCATCAGTTTCAATGTGTACTGTTGTCTCTGAAGAGTAGGTCTGTATTTTTACAGAATTCTGAAAATAGCTGTGAAATGTAATTGTATAAAACTGCAGAACATGCCTCTAAACTGCTTGAATTTTGGAAAATGCCTAAACTCCTGAACAAGGGTGCTGCTGTTATACCCTGCAGGCCCTGGACCTCTGCCCCCATATCAGTTCTTTGAAAATCTCCCTGTTTAACCATTGTATGTTGTTTCAGCTTAGTCCCGTTCATTGCAGCTGCCCTGAATCTGATCAATACATCCAGGTGTCTGTCCCTTATCCTTTGCCACACTTGATGCAGGGATAATTTATCAATATGACACTCGAAAGATCATAATCATGTAGTACACCTCCCATGTATAGCATCTACTTCTGGGCTGGGTGGAACAGAGGTTGTTGAAGTATTGTGTTGATACGTAAATTCTCATCTTCTTGAGGCTCAGATTCATTAGAAGCGCAGTAGAAGAGGAGTCTGAAAAACTCAGTTTTCATCTGCATCAATGAAACTGTCTGCAGGCCTGTTGAAACTCCATTGATCTGTATTTATATACTGTGTCTTAGTCATCATCATAGTGTTACAGTAACAATAGCACTATTACAATCAGTAACAATAACGTGATTACAATCGGCATGACTATAATTAAATGACTGATCTGCTGGCTGCAAGTTATAATCATGTTTACACTGAAACGGTTCTGGGCCTCTTGCCTCTCAAGAGGTTCCTCAAGGACCTCCCTTCAGGATGGAAACTGTGGCTCTTATCAGGGATTCAATACACAGACACAACTGGGTTACATCGATAGACCTTACAGATGCCTACTTCCATATCATTATCCACCCACAGGATTGGAAGTGGTTCTGTTTAGTTTAGCAGGATGGTGTTTTTCATTTCTGTGGCCTCCTGTTTGGCCTGGCTTCTGCTTCATGGATTTTTATCAGAGTGGTCAGAAAGTAATTTATCTTCATTGTTCAGAAAGGGTTTGTCTCAATGTCTATCTACATAATTGGTTGGTCTTGGCCTCATTAGCAAAAACCCACCATAAACATGCCCTTGGTGTTCTCAACAGTTGCAAGGATCTAGCTTTCTACCCAGCCTCCACAAATTGGATCTATGCTTTTCGGTTTTCCCAACAATTCGCTTTTCTGAGCATCCACTTCAACACAGTCGGTCAGTCTGCCCTGCCTACCACAGCATCTTCAAACTGGGCCATTGGATCTCACACTTTCTTTACTGGTCCACCACCCCAGCCAGTCTTTCAGTCTCCTTCCTGGGTTTCATGGAATCCAGGCTGCCTCCACAAGTGCCGAAGGCATTTTGAGAGAAGTGGTCTATACGCTCACCAGTTGTGAGAGAAGATCATCCCACTCGGCCTTTGGTTGCAACAAGCCATTGCCCAGTGATTAGACCCTTTATAGATGTCTTAGGGTTTCCCCATTACACTTTACCTGCTCAGGCAGAACTCCTCACAGATGCATCCAGCAGGGGCTGAGGAGCTTACATAGGCCTTTTGTCAGCAGCTAGCCCATGGCTGCATGACCAGTCCTCATGGCCCATCGGTTGCAGTTCATGCGGCCCTTCAGGAGTTCCTCCCCTCAGCTCAAGGGCGACATGACCTCCTGACACTAGCAACACATTTGTAGCCAGTTACATAAACAAGTTGAGGGGTGGGGAACCTCTGACTTTGTCCAAAAGGACCAAACAACTCTGCCTATGGTGCAAAGCTCACACATCTCTGACTATCAAACATTCCAGGAAGCTGAACATTCTTGCAGACCTCTCTGCAGGTCTCACATAATGATGATAATCCTCCATATAGAGTGGACTCTAGACAGAGCAGTCTTGGCCCTGGTCTGGGCCTCCTGGTTTTGTCCTTACATCGATCTCGTTACAAGAAGGTTCGGCCACAGGCTTTCTGTCTTTGTCTCTCCATTACCAGATCTGTCAGTATGGCAGTAGACTCGTTCTCCATTACCAGATCTGTCAGTATGGGCAGTAGACTTGTTCTCCATTACCAGATCTGTCAGTATGGGCAGTAGACTCGTTCTCCATTACCAGATCTGTCAGTATGGGCAGTAGACTTGTTCTCCATTACCAGATCTGTCAGTATGGGCAGTAGACTTGTTCTCCATTACCAGATCTGTCAGTATGGGCAGTAGACTCGTTCTCCATTACCAGATCTGTCAGTATGGGCAGTAGACTCGTTCTCCATTACCAGATCTGTCAGTATGGGCAGTAGACTTGTTCTCCATTACCAGATCTGTCAGCATGGGCAGTGGACTCGCTCTCCATTACCAGATCTGTCAGCATGGGCAGTGGACTCACTCTCCATTACCAGATCTGTCAGCATGGGCAGTGGACTCACTCTCCATTACCAGATATGTCAGCATGGGCAGTGGACTCGCTCTCCATTACCAGATCTGTCAGCATGGGCAGTGGACTCGCTCTCATTGTTGCATATACCTTCACACCTCTTCCCGTTTTAGGAAAGATTCACAGAAAGACAAGGGAAGGTCAGGCCACCTCATTTTCATCACTTTGGTGGCTATTCCAACCCTGGATTCCAGATTTCTTGTCCCTGTCACACGTTTCTCCTGTAAAACTCTTAATTTCCACTCCAGGGCTCTTCTTCAGCCCAGATCAGGAATCCTGCTCGCAGACCTGGAGTTCCTACGCTTTCATGTCTGGCATCTGTGCAGAACTCGTGTATACTAGGGGCCTCTCGGGATGTCCTGGACATGGTCACCCAGGTGCACAATTTCAGCATCCATGTTGTGTCATTGGTCCCATTGGCTTTGATGGTGTGCAGTCAAGCCAACCCCATGGTCAATCTCACATCCAGGTTGTTCTCTTCCTGGTTATTTTCATCATCAGTCTCTGTGTCTCAGTAACAGTTCACAGAGCAGCCATTTGCACAAGTTACTCTTTGTCTGATGTGTGGTCATTTCTTCTCAGATGATCCCCTTCTCAGGGACATTGGCCACTCTACTTCTGTTAAGGATGCCTAAAATCAAGGAGCCATCATGGGACTCTTCTTGGTCCTATACGTCCAACATGCATATCCAGGATATCCTTCCAAGCATCTCATCATGAAGACCCCATTCCTCATTGCCCTGACCTCCGGTCGGAGATGCTGTGAATACACACTCACATGGCTTACCTAATGACGGTTCAGTTTGCCTTTGTTTTCTCCCCAATTTTGTTTCCAAAAATCAACCCGCAGGCGACCTTTCTCCTACCATACTCATAAGACTCCTCTCATCCATTCTAGACACTGCCTGGTTTGAAGTCTTCGGAGATAGTTGAGATGAATGAACGCTCTACGAGCACATCACTGCCCATTGCTTATTCTCTCTTGCCCCTTCTGGCGTCCCAGTATGTAGCTCTTTTTCATTGTTCACCTCTACACCCCTTTATATTTCCACTCCCTCATATCCAGTCACTTTTTACAATTCCTTGCAGATCTCTCTCTCTCCTCGTCGCTCGCTCGCTCGCTCGCTCTCTGTCTGTCTGTCACACACACACACACACACACCACACACACACACACACACACACACACACACACACACCACACACACACACACACACACACACACACACACACACACACAATCTTCTCTTTCTCACACTCCCTTCCCTCCCTCTGTCCTTGCAGGTATGAGCATGCAGGCATTTGTAGACATGACTTCAGTGGTAGTTGCAGTTGTGTTTCACTCCCTCGCCTCTCTTTCTGTGCAACCTATTCAGCTCTTTCAGTTCTCCTTGTATCAGCCACTTCTGTTCCCCCCCATCCCTTTCTCTGCCTCAGCTTTTAACCCCCTCTACCCTTCTTTCTCTGCCTCGTAGATCTCTGTCTCTGTCTCTGTCTGTCTGTCTCTCTCTTCTCTCTCTCTCTCTCTCTCTCTCTCTCTCTCTCTCTCTCTCTCTCTCTCGATCTCTCTCTCTGACCCCCTTCTGTCTTTCTGTCTCTCGCCTCTACCCGCCATCTCTCTTGCCCCCCTCCCCCACACCCACCCTTCACGGGTTTGCGGGCATCACTTTCAGTAGTTGCAGTGGTCGGTGTTTCATTCCCCCCTCGCATCTCTTTCTGTAGGCCTACCCTTCATTTAGCCCTTTCCGTTTTTGTTTCAAGTATATCACGGGCTTCCTTCAGTTTCTGCCACACCCTTTAATGATAGTAATGATTCCATTTGTATAGCGTAATAATAATTTCGTGCGTATAGCACGAACAGCCCATGTTGTGCTTTGCGTTTCCTTCCTTCCTTCCATTCCTTTCTCACTCCACCTCGTCCCAGATAATTAGGATAGACCTCTCTCTGGCTCGTGATCTCTTTCTCAGCGCCCCCCCCCCCCCACCTTACCCCCAAATCCTGCTCGCCTTCCACACATGTGCATGCAGACATTTGCTGGCATCACTGCATTCACAGCTCGATGATAATCTCTCTTTCAGTCGTAGCAGTATGCATTTCCCTCCCTGTCCTCCTCTCTTTCTGTACTTCACATCATTCAGCTTTCATCAGTTCTAGTCTTTCCTGTGTCTCCCACTTCTTTTTGGTTTATTATCTCACCCTTTCTGTTTCTCTACACCCCCCCCCCCCCCCCCCCTTTGATTTGTTGTTTTTGTTTTGTGTGTGCTCTTTTTCCACATCTTAGTTTTTCTTTAACTTTCATTTTCAACGCTTTAGCAGTATCCCAGTTTTGTTTTTTGTTTTTTTCTTTTAAATTGTCAGCAACACATCTGCATATTGTAGAATTTCAGCTGAAATATGATCAAAGCCAGTGGGTTTTTCCCATTTTAATTAAGCTGAAGACCCCTGATTGCTCTTAAAACTTCGTTTTGGGAGAAGGGGCGGTCAGACACTTCAGTAACAGAAAGATCATCTAGGATTTATTTTCATTTTGCCTTTCATTATCATTATATATAATTAAATGCTTTCTTGAGTATTCAGAGCATTTGTTTGTTGTAATTTTATTAACTGCAGTTTCTTAATCAAGGCCAAGATCAGATTTTCATTTGTTCTTTATGTCTTGTTTATTTTAGTTTCTCAAAATATATATGTAGGCCTATATATCAATCATGTTTTTTTGTTTAGTGTCTCCTTCCACTTCCATCCAGATCTCTTTCCCTCAAAAGTGTACAGTCTGTTTCTGTCCCTGTCCACCTTTCTGCCTATTTTCTGTTTGTGTTTTTGTGATAATTATGTAATAAATTTGGTTTGTACATGGCCCAATGAACAGCTGAGAGAATGAGACACACACACACACACACACACACACACACACACAACACACACACACACACACACACACACACACACACACACACACACACACACACACACACACACACCACACACACGCGGTAGACTTAACAGTATTGCGGAATGGACAGAGATACCATTTGTAGGGACCAAGGCTTTGGCACTCAATCGACAGTGCTTGAGGAATCTGGTGAACAGTTCTTTAGTGTGGCATCCCATTGACTATTCACAAAGTTAAAAGAGGAGGAGGAGAAGATGGGCCAATGGCCGTAGTACTTCAGTCTGTAGTCTTACATACATTCTCTCTCTCTCTCTCTCTCTCTCTCTCTCTCTCTCTCTCTCTCTCTCTCTCTCTCTCTCTCTCTCTCTCTCTCTCTCTCTCTCTCTCTCTCTCGTGTGTGTATCGCCCTTTTCATCTCTCTTCCTGTGTGTCTCATTTTCATCTCTCCTTCAGTGTGTGTGTGTATGTGTGTGTTGGTGTGTGTGTGTGTGTGTGTGTGTGTGTCCCTTCTCATCTCTGTGTGTGCGCACACATGTGTGTGAGTGAGTGTGTGTGTGTGTGTGTGTGTGTGTGTGTGTGTGTGTGTGTGTGTGTGTGTGTGTGTTGTGTGAAAGTCTGAGAGAGGGAGAGAGAGAGAGTGTGTGTGTGTGTGTGTGTGTGTGTGTGTGTGTGTGTGTGTGTGTGTGTGTGTGTGTGTGTCCCTTCTCATCTCTCTCCACCAATCTGTCACAGTTGTTTTGGCTTACAGCAATATAATTTGTTGATTTCCATGAAAGAAGAGAGAATCAGAATGCCATGAGAAAGTTACACACACTGACACAGAATGTGACAGATTGGATTTTTGTTTTGTGTTGACTGGGAAGCTATGTTACAGCTTGCACTGGTGTTACGTCTTGGCTGACAACAATTTGGTTGACAAGTCAGATGTTTGTTGCTTGTTTGCACTATGGAAATGCTAAATTAAGTAAAACAGAGTACTAAATTATGCTGTCACTGCTGAAACAGAGTACCAAATTATCCCCTAACTGCTTAGGCTTTTGGCTACATTTTATGCTGGTAAAATTTCAAACCCCCATTGAAAAGTTATCCTAATGATTTTTGTTCACTTATATTTCCAAAACTGAAACTAGGCCTTCATATATAAAATAGTCTGAAATAAATTAAAAAAAAAAAAAATTCATAACAGTATGATTTGCAAATATTGAACCAGATTGTCACATAACAGAATTAACATCATGTTTAAAACAATTTTAAGTTTAATTAAAAAGACAACAGTTAATCTGATGAGCACTTGTAAAAACTTGAAAATTCCATCAGAAGGAACATCTCTGGAAGAGATTCTTTGAGAAGTCTGCTACGTTGAGTGCTACATAGTTCTTATGTCTGACATCATGCAACTCCATGCATTCAGTAAGTAGGTTTTTTGATGATTAGTGGGTTCGTCACACGATACACAGCACTGGTGCCCCTTCATTTTTTATAAGGTATGAGTGAGTGTAGAAT
>CM060308.1:88739950-88824950 GCA_030674185.1 Monoplex corrugatus
TTCCCCCTTTTATCTTTCTTATCCCAGTTTGGTATTTGGTTGATTATGGCTTTCATGTCTGGGGTTTGATTAGAACCCAAGCACAGTGTGACCGATTCTTTCAGGGATCAGGCTCTCACTCTTCCAGTCCTGACTCTGACCAGTCTCCTTCTAGCAAGTCATTATCATCATGTGCCCTGCCGCATGGTGTTGGTGATCATGGCCCTCCGTATGATTATGAATCTGTCCCTTGTTGCTGCAAGTACATCTTCCACCCTCTCTGTCCTCAGCCACCCTACAAGTCCGTCCAGTATTTTCGCCCTGGGTCTATCTGGTGCTCTCTTTCCCTCCAGCTTTCTTGCTGTGACTGGGTGCTCAAATTTCTCCTGCCTCATAAAATGTCCTATAAATGTTGCTTGTCTTTTCCTAATTTCTGTTACGGAATTAAAGAGGACAGGTCATGCTGGGCAAGTGTCAGAGCTCCAATTCTGTACAAAGCTGTCATTGCTAGCGTGACAAAAAACCTGTTTGTTGGTTGATAAATTGTAGTTTTCACACCCCAACCTTTCAGGATGACAGCGCTTCAGGGGAATTATGTATGGAGCTCACTTAAAGATTTTAGCTGTGTCTAAATCCTGTAGGCAGCCATGATTCCTGTAGACAGGTATTTCAGGCTGCTTCTGCATACACATGCACTGATGCAAGTGTATCATGTGTGTGTTTCACTAACTCAGCAGACTAATAGTTCCCTCCCCCCACCTTAAGTGAGGGGAATTGATTTCATAACTGTTATCATGACTTGCAAGTTTTCTACATCAGGAAAAACATTGATACTATTGCACAGATTTGAAATATGAAACGTATACTGATATAAGTCTGGCGAGAAGAATGGGATACCCAAACACATAACATTGTTAAGAAGCTTTACAAGAGCCATCCATCTCTTTTGGAGCATCTTCCTGGTTTCATCCGAAATGGAAATGTAGAAAAGTAGTGTTGAGGGATTACATATGTGCACAGCTTTCTTATGCAGTGTGTGTTGTGTGTGTGTGTGTGTGTGTGTGTGTGTGTGTGTGTGTGTGTGTGTGTGTGTGTGTGTGTGTGTGTGTGTGTGTGTGTGTGTGTGTGAGAGAGAGAGAGAAAAGAGATACTTGGGGCTTATCTTGAGATGAATGTCTCAGTATCGAACACCTGTTGCTTTATTGCTTGGAATGGCATTACTGCAGACATCTTTTTATATAGCCAATCCACAGAAGACCTTGTTTCATAATGTTCTGTCCAAAGAATATGTTTGCTTTCCTGAAAGAAGTGAATATTGATCTAAATCTAAACTTGATCTAATTACAGTATGGAAAAGATTTGGCCTCAGTTGGACTTTAACTGGTTTGGCATTGACTGTTTTTAGCTTAATAAAGGAGTGGCATGATGCTAATGTAGTGATAGTCCCGATGTGTTCCTTGATTTGAAGATTGAAAGTTTAATCTTTGACTTCGGTTGGTACCGTGCTGACAGCTGTAATATGGCCCTTACCAGTCAGCAGTGCATAACACAGCGTGAATTAAATGAATGATAAAGGCTTATATAAACCGTTTGACTCCCTCACCCTATCCACCAGCTTCCTGCAGGAAGGTGGCGCGTAGGGTGAGGGAGTCAAATGGTCAAGTTTTTGATTTGCTAGCATGGTTGACAATGCAGGAAGCAGGTGGACAGGGTACGGGAGTCAAAGGGTTGAGGAAAGTTCAAACTGCATCAAAGGAACAGTTGGCTGAAACAGCTTACTCGTTTACTATCATGTGTTCTCTCATCCATTTTTTGTTGTTCTTTTCAATGCATGGAATGGATTGCTGAAATTGTTGGCACAGTCATCAAAGTGAAAAGTTCCAGACCATGAGATGAGTACATCGTTGGCACAGTCATCAAAGTGGGGGAAAAAAACAACCCCAGACTGTGAAGTGCAGTGAATACACCTTTAGAAGCTTCTTGACTGCTTACTTAACAATTACAAACTTTTGTGTTTGAGGTGGCTGTTTCCATCAGTTGGAAAATGATGAAGTAGGGAAAGACAGAGAAGGGGTGGAGAGAAGAGATTTTTGAACTTTTGAAATAATAGAAATAATAGCTTGGTAAAGGGGAAAACTGTGGTATTCTCCAGTTAGATCAGTTTTTTTTTTTGTCAGATAGTTTATTTTTTTTATTTGTATATAATTATTTACCATGTGCAATTCCAACCATTTTTTCCGAGGAGAGTGCGTGACTGCAGTGCAGTGCCAGCCTTTCCTCCTCACCTGCTCCTCTCTTTTCTGTATTTGTGTATTTCTTTTTAACTTTGAAAATGGAGCCACGCAATTTTACTGGGACAGTTCCTTTGGTGTTGCTGGATCTTTTAACATGTACTGAATGCATGCTGTACATGGGACCTTGTTATATCAGCGCTTAGATTTGATTTTATCAAGATTTTGCGCTATATAAATATTGTAATTATTATAAAAATATTGTAATTATTATTATTATCATTTTATCCATAAACTTATATACCATCACTTAGGATCTAGTGAAGAGGAGAGAGAAAAATCCCTGTCTGTTTCATGATTCAGACCCAGGTTTCTGGCATCCTGAGCATATATGCTTTCCTCTATTGGAACAGTGATCAAAATGGAAAAGTGTCTCACCCCCCCCCCCACCCCCCCTATATGTTGTTTGCAATAAAACAGCATTTATGGAATGTTTCATTCAGGGATAAGGAGGTACACATATACTGATGTTTGAAATGAACATCTCTTTGAAAGAAGTAAGATGGATTTTTCATATATGAATCCTTCAAATTGTGACTGTATCAGTGTATATTCTTGTTACATTTCCAGTAAACACCAAGTTTAAAAAAACTTGGAAAATACTAGTTGCTTAATCAGTTAATGTACACTTGTTTTGAATTGTCAATTTTTTCCCCTGAATGTTTCTTTTTTTCCTCCTTAAAAAGTAATATTCTTAGTCTTTTTGATCAACTGTTTCTTTATACATCATCATAATATGTGTGAACACATGTTTGTTTACAAATTGTGTTGATTTTGTGAAAATTATGGTTTTCCTCCCATTTTTTAAATTTTATTTGTTTGTTTATTTACTTATTTATCTATTTATTTATTCATTTATTTATTATTAATTTTACTCTTTCAGTCTGTCTCTTTCCCAGTATTTTATTTGTTTTGTTTTATAAAGAATAGTACCATGTTCCATGTTTTTTGTTTGCAGAAACAAATGGTGTGAGCATTGCAGAGAGCACACCAGTATTGATGAACAACGGCTCCACAACCATAACCACTAACTCAGTTAGCCAGGTAGGAGTATCAACAGTGGCTAGCAGTGTGGGCAGCAGTACAGGAAACCTGTCTGAGGACAGCAATACCCAAGATTCCATTCCAAGCAGCAGCGGTGCCATATCCCCCATAACCACCAGAGCACATCGGCGTGGGAGAGGAGGCTATCGAGGTCGCGGGCGCTGGACGCATCAGCATTATACCGCACCCGCCAGGAAAAAACAGAAATTGAAAGAGGTCAGATGGATTTTTCGTATGAATCCTTCAAATTGTGACTGTATCAGTGTATCTTCTCAGTTCTTGAAGCATTTTTATAACGAATATAAGACTTTTATAGTCCATAAGTGGCAGATGAACTTTAGAACAATTCAGTAAATTTTTAAACATGATGCACATGAATATTTTCTTTTCCTTTTGAACACATTTACTCATCAGCATAATGATTGCTTTTAAAATAGACTGATCTTGTTAAAACAAGATATATGTCTGCCCTCTTGAAGTCAAAAATGACCTTGTTACCTTTGAAATAAAGCAATCTCATAAAACTAGGCATATTTATCCTCATAGAAGATTTCAACTCATCCAAATCTATGCATTCAAATTTTGCAGTTTTATTGTAATTCTACTAAATCCTTTTCCAATAGGTGTCCGAAATATGCTAGCAACAAAAGGCAAAATGAGCAAAAGATCACAAACAGAAATAGAGCATTAACAAAAGGCAGCCAGCAAAAGATTGCAAACTAAAGAAAAGCAGTTATTAAGGGCAGTCTGCAAAATGTCACACACAAAATAGAAATATTGTTTTTCTTGCTGGGAACAATGTTTTTGACAGTGGGTAAGAATGATGAATAATGAATTATTATGTGCAAAATATTGCAAGCTGTTAACATTCACTGAACATTCACACCATCTTGTATCGCCTCACACAGTGATGGTAGCAAATAAACATCTGTTCACACCACCTCACATCACACCAGCTAACCCTGTGATTTTTGCCACAGACTGGCTGGTCTCTCTTCTCTTATGATGTAGGTCAGAGCCATGGTCGGCACACCAAAAGGGGTTCTCAAACTGGTAGAGTGTTGTGGGATGTGATATACAATTACAGTACTATGCACTGAGTTGAAAACACAAAGTGACCATGCAGTATGTAAAAAAAATCTGCATGCTCTTGATAAAGGGTTTGTGAAACACTGTGCGTCTCGGTTTACCAGCAACTGCAGAGGCTAAACTATGGTAGTATTGGAGTGTTAAAAATGTCTTCTGTAGTTTTAGATGAATAAACAGCTGGAGTGTTACATAATCTGTCTTCTATCATTTTATGTGAGTAAACAGCAATATGTTTGTCAGTTTGATGGTTTTTGTTTGAATAATATGAATTCATTCTAAAGAAGTGTTTTAATTTTGACCCAAAAGAGTTGATGTTTGATTTCTTTTCCTTCTGTTTTCAGTGTATGTGAACAGTATGGAATTAATTTCATGATTTATACAGGTACCCACACCTTCTGTGAACACTAGCATTCATTTTAAGTGATTCAGAAACATTATTGCAATTTTTATTCAGAGCCATCTTCCCACAATCAGTAATTATTCATCCACAGTCTTGATCTACATCTTGTTTTATATTCTGTACTTTTTTCCTTTCCTTTTCTTTTCTTGTCTTTTTTTTTTTTTTTTTTGTCTGTTTATAGATTCATTCACAGTTAGCATTTCTATTGTGCTATCGTGGCCTTTTCAGTCCTTTATTTTGGCCAGAATTTTAGTCAGAGTGATGTCCATGGGCCTTGTTCTTGTAACAGGTTATCAGGTTTTCACTTTTTTTTTCCCCTGGTAAGCCTTTAGTCTCCTTCCTTAGTTTCATTCCCTGGCCATGCTGTACTCCCGTGCATATGTCTCATGTTTTCACATTATGTCACTGTTATTAAGCCTTTTAGGTTTTGGTTGAACTTTTTGAACAGAGTTTTAGTTGAACTTGTGAAGTTTTATTGACTGGCTCCCTTTTTTGTCAATCAGGAGCAATTTGAAATTTTCTGAAGACAGACTTATGTTTGAATGCAGTCCCCAGTCTTATTGATCAGTTTCGGGCATGCACCACATTGGCACTGAAAAAGCGGGGCGGATCCCAAATCAATCAACCTGTTTGTCTCTTCCAAACCCATAACTGATCAATATATCTGCTCAGCCATTTGTATCTCTTCCAATCCCATAAGTGATCAGTTTATCTGCTCACCCATTTGTACCACAATTAACGTAATAGGGGGTCGGATTTCTTAGATAGTGTTCTTCTCCGAGAAATATGGAGTCTGGCATCCAGAGAAGCTCAGAATCCATGCAGATCCAGGTTTGGGATCTCCAACTCATTTTCAACTTTCTGCAGAAAGCACTAGTACAGCTCGCAGATGTCTCCTTTTTGATGCTATCAGTTACTGTGGCCTTCTATTCACACTCGTCATCAGCAGATGCACGAGTGAGTTACATGGCCTTAGTATTGCTGAACAAGGTATCAGCTTTCACCATGACATCTCCTTTTTCTTGATCTTCCCTCCAGACTTCATGAGGGTGGGAACGTCAGAAGAATCACTCTTCATCTTTCTATTCATCCCTTTTCAGGCATTATAGAAAGGTCAAGTTGAGGAATGCTATAATTGTCAGCCTGGTGGTCTTGTTTCAAATAGTTTTGGAAACATACCAAACACAGGAAAGCCACTTGCAGATGTCTTTTCATCTTGATTAATGAGAACTATGAAAAACATATCGCTGCTGCTACATTGTCCCAGTGGATCTCCCAAACAATTTCCGAAGCTTACCAGTTGACCAGTAAAGATACATGTGCACTGAATCCCAGAGCCCACAAAATTTGGGCCCTGGCTGCATCTTCGGCCTTCCATTGTTCGATCTCTTTGAAAGACATCTTAGCAGCAGCATATTGGGGTTCAGAGAACCCTTTATAAACCACCACCTTGGGGATCTCTACTTGTCTTGGGCAGATATTTCCCATTGAATCTCATTAAGGCTACAAACCCTACCGTCTCTGTCTTTGGGTTCCCAGTTTAGAACTGTAGAAGCAGCATGCCCCTTCCTCCAGTCTTTAAATTCACACATGTTAGAAATGGTAATTGTACATGAAGCTGAAACAGGGATTTTTTTGTTCTCATCCCTGTTTAGCTAAATGCACTTAGGTTTTTAACAGCAACACCTGCACAGCTATCCCCGCTCGTATCACTTATCATCATCATCATGTGCCCTGCCGCATGGCATTGGTGATCATGGCCCTCCATATGTATCTATCCCTTGTTGCCGCAAGCATATCTTCCACCCTCTCTGTCCTCAGCCACCCTGCAAGTCCGTCTTATATTTTGTCACTTGGTCTACTTGGTGCTGTTTTTCTCATATCTCTGGTTTTTACAAATGACTATTTCACAAGGTCAACAAAGGAAGCAAAGGAAATTGCTTAGAGGCGTACCAAGTGAGAAAGGCATTGATTGGCTGTACCAAAACAAGACCCAGGGATGTTACATAGACTGAAATTCTGGCCAAAGCAGAGAGAATTGAGCTTGCACGTGTTAAAAACAGTAAGAGTATGTTTAACAGGGATTTGAGGGAAAAAATCCCGATTTCAGTGTGTATGAAAACATTCCACAGATGGTCAGCTTTTCTAACTTTCATGGTTTCAGTTTGTGGAAATGACAAAATCAGTTCGTGGAAATGACAGAAATAATGTTATGATATGAACACAATTTGTGGTATGTGTGTGTGTGTTTATGTTTTATGTTTTTCTCTTGTTAAGTACAAAAATCGGAAACTTGTACTCACCAAGTTTGAAATTACATAAACAAAACAGATAGAGTTATACAGAGAATATATGCAGCCTATTTTGACCTTTTGTTTTGTTTTTGTATCAAGCCTATATAAAGCTGTTTTGTACACATGCTTTCAGGTGGTGAAAACCATAGAGAATGAGGACTTGATGGAAGTAGTTCTGCCTCGTCTAGTGAAGTGTGTCAGTTTGTGGGAGTTCATGCTGATGAAGATTGAGACGTGCAACAGCACACATCCACGTGCTGACCACATCTACCAGGAGTACCTGGCTCTCCACAAACAAGTCAGGCAGGTGTGTCAGCAAGGGCTTCAGATCAAGCAGGACACAGGACAGCAGAACGGGATTGATGCAGACGACAGTAGAGAGGAGACGCCACCTGTCTTAAAAGTGAGTTTTGGTGAACATGCTAGCACAAGAGTAAACGCTAGTTTGGATTTTTTTGTTCAGTTGGTTTTTAGGGGGTTTTGATTTCATTTTGTTGGTGCTGCTGTCGCTGATGTTGTTTTTTTCTTTGTTTTGTTTTTTGTTTTAGCAGAATATGGTAAAAATTACACGTGAAATGCATGGAAAATATGTAATGATGAAGATCTGTACACAACTCTAAACATGGTGGTAGTTGTTTGGTGGGTTGTGATTTTTATATAATCAAAATGCAGTGAAAAGATGCATGGAATGTATATGAGCATTTTAATGGTCCAGAGGCCACACCCATCCTCTCTCTCTCTCTCTCTCTCTCTCTCTCTCTCTCTCTCTCTCTCTCTCTCTCTCTTTCTCTCTGTCTCTCTCTCTCTCTCTCTTTTGTGTTAACAGTAATTCATAAACTGAATTTAGAGCATGCTGTAGAATTAAAATTTAAAACATGTGCGTCTGTATACTTGGACACGCACACACACAAAAAACACGCATACACACACATGCACAAATGTGTACACACACAGAGACACAGACACACACACGCACACATTTGGTGAAAACAGATACCAGTGATGACTTTAATGTGATAAAAGATCTTTAGAAAGCATAAACTCTCAGGAAAATACCCCTTTTGTGTATACGGTAAAGCTCATTCTCTCTCTCATTCTCTCTCTCTCTCTCTGTCTCTCACTCTCTGTCTGTCTCTCTCTCTCTCTTTCTTTCTCTCTCTCTCTCTCTCTCTCTCTCCTCATCCACTCATACACAGAAAACACCTTTTTCATACAGGTCTGCCATAACCTGTGAATCACACACCCGTTTTGAGATTAAAACATTCAGAAAACTTGGAAAATTAGGGGCAGTTTCAGTTTAGAGAAACCGAAATGCAAGAAAGTTAAAAAGCCAGTGAATGAAACAAAGCAAATTAAGTGGAGGCTTGTCAATCAGGACAGGTATTCATCGAATGGCTGTAGCAGTACAAGCCCAAGTCCGATGACATTACTTTATAAGATTTTGGCCGAAAAAAGAGAATGGAGCTTGCTAGGATTGCACATACTAGAAATGGTAAGTGTGTGTAGTTAAACAGGGATTTGAAAAGGAAAAAATGGCATTTGGCACAGACTCTCTGCATATTCTGTCTTTGGTGAGTGTGCATGTGAGGTGTTTTCATAGACTGCATACACAAGGTTTACTGGATTTTTAACCCCTTGACTCCCGCACCCGAACCACCAACTACAAAAACTTAACCCTGTGACTTCCTCACCTTTTCCCATCAACTGGAGAAATTTAACCTTTTGACTTCCTCACCCTATCCACCAGCTTCCTGCAGGAAGCTGGTGGAAAGGTGAGGGAGATAAAGGATTAAGTCTTTGCTTTGCCAGCATGGTTGACAATGCAGAATGCTGGTGGGCAGGGTGCAGGAGTCGAAGGGTTAATGTTTGTGGGTGAAGACACATACACACACAGAGGTGTTCAGGCTCTGGCAAATCTGCAATTCTGTTGACCTGAGACATTGGAAAGATTGTCACATTTTACCAACTAGGCATGTCCCGGGCAGTTTCAAAACCAAAAGCTCTTGATTGGAAGTCTAGCCTAAGCAGCTGATGCTCAACACACACATACTCTGAGATACATTCAAACACATGCAACTCGTACCATCTGATTGGAAATCCCAGTGACCTAACCACTGAACGGTTGCTTTTGTCATCATAACTTAGATACAGATACATACACACATGCACACACTCCTCGACTCATTCACGCTGTGTGTGTGTGTGTGTGTGTGTGTGTGTGTGTGTGTGTGTGTGTGTGTGTGTGTGTGTGTGTATGTGTGTGTGTTTATTGTTCATACAGATTCACATACATACATACCTTATGTATTGTAGCACATGCAATGATGCATTCCTACCTACCTTCAGAAAGACGTGAAAATTATTTGAAATAAGGCTGTATTTTCTGTATATTTCAGGGGGTGGAATTGTTCTGCCGTTAGGCGGATTTCCGCTTTTTTAAAATCAGAATCCGCCGAAAAAAAATCATCGTCCGCCGAAAAAAAAATCGGACCTCAAAAATTCCCAAAATCGCTGTATTCTCAAATGGCTTGATCGGAATGAGTTCTCGGAAGGGAAGCTTTAGCGGAAGGGGAGCTTTAGCGTGCGCGAAACTGATTGCGCAGTCGGTCTCCAAGATGGCGATCAACTTGCAGATTGTTGAGCGCGGAGAGCCTTTCGAAGAAAAAACTGGACCTGGTACAAATGGTTGGCGATGGGAATGGACCGATGAAATTATCGAAGAGAATCGCGTCGGGGATTTCATCCGCAAGGTGAAGGAGCCAGGCTACGCTCTCTGCATTGCATGCAAAAGCGATATCAACTACAACTCACGTGGTCGGATCGCCATCGAAGCCCATGTGAAACGCCCCAAACACAAAAAAGTGATCAACAGCTTTTGATCTCAAATGCTTCCAGTCTTTTCAATGTTGATCAAGTCTGACAGTGATATGCCTGAATGTTGAGTCAGTGTGAGGTGACAGTGATCTGACTGAATCAGTGAGTGTTGTCAGTGTGGAGAGTGACACTGACAGTGATATGACTGAATGAATTGATTGTTGTGTCAGTGTGTAGTGACAGTGATGTGGCTGAATGTTGTCAGTGTGGAGACTTTTACTGAACCCAAAATTGCTGCATCACACAAATACCTATTTTCAGTTGCACAGAGCCAGAGATATGCCTTCTCCAGACTAACACACACACAAATAAAGCCATTTGCCACTTCACATATGATATATATTTGAAAAGTTATTATCGAGACTGGCTCTCAATGGCCTAGTGTATAATTTGGTGTTTAATAGACACCAAATGATATACTAGACCATTGTGAGCCAGTGTGGATAATAGTCTTAGAAAGATCATTTAAAAGTTGTGAATATCTAGATAACTGAGGTACAGATTTGTGAAAAACAGGTGTTTCAGGGCTTGAATTGCTGAAAAAGGTGCCAGGAGAGGCCTTCAAAATGCTTTCAAAATGCTAATTTTCGTTTTCGGCTGGGGGGCGTTGCCCCCCTAGACCCCCCAGCAGGGGCGTTGCCCCTGCACCCCACCGGGCCTGTGGCCCCTGGACCCCGGCCTTCCTCTTTTTTTTCAAGCAGCAATTCTACCCCCTGATATTTCTCTCACAAAAGTTGAAACCAGATTGAGGGGTAGGTTGGGAGGGACTTTGTTAGCGACCTTCTGTCTGCATTCTCCTGTTGTTAGGTATATTATAGTTTAAACGTTATAGTCTGAAGGCTGCCTGTGGTCAGTTAAGAGTTGACCCACTCTGTAGCAAATTGCTCTGAGTGTGAGAAACTCAAACATGTTTGTAAAGCATGCCGGTTTGATGAAACAACAAAAAGATGTAAAAATGTATTTATTTGATTGAAACTGGCTGGACATGACATTGTTTAATCCTTTGACTCTCACACCTTGTCCACTGGCTTCCTGCATTGCCAACCGTTCGAGCAAAGCAAAATCCTAACCCTTTGATTCCCTCACCTTATCCACCAGTTTCCTGCACTAACCCTTTGATTCCCTCACCATATCCACCAGCTTCCTGCAGGAAGCTGGTGGATATGGTGAGGGAATCAAAGGGTTAAGTTTTTGTAGTTGGTGAAAAGGGTGCAGGAGCCAAGGGGTTAACACATTTGTGACCATGCAGACTGCTGAGTTCGTTGCCCCTGGACCAAGTAATTTTGACTTGTAGTTAGTGCTATAGGCTGCCTCAGATAAATTCCTTTTACAATACATGCGTGTTTCTGAACAAGTTAGTTTAAAACTGTGAAATTATGCATAAAAACAATTGTGTGGTGTATTGCTTGTTTCAAAACAAAATGATTTTTGAATACCCGGTTTGACCTCACCTATGTATATGCCCCATACTGGCACCGCAAGTGGTTTGATTGTTGTTCCTCATAGTGTTCACAAACAGTGAGTGATCATTAATGTCACCACATTTTTACTATCATCACCGGCACCATTCAACATATCACTGTCATTACTTTCATAAATGTTTGTTAAATTGGCACGAAAATTACTGTCAAAACCATTGCTCAGATCTTCATCCTTTGCAGCGGTAAGTTCATACATAAAGACTTCATCAAGCATGTGTATGGTGGTGTAAAATTTCACTTTGCGTTAATTACAAATAAACAAAAAGAGTTGTATTCAACCAGTTAATGTGGTTAGCGAAATGGACTACTGTCTGGAAGGTTGTGGATTCAGCTCCCCATCACTCACTTCAAAAAATCATTCGGATCCAACTGACTCCTGCCCAGATTTGAGCGTGCTATGGGCTCATTGGGAAGACTGGGACCACATAGTTGAGTCTAATCTACTTCACAGATGCATCTTTGAGGATGTTGCTCGAATCTTCTGACCGACACTGCAGGTGTCTGCATATCTCAGACCTGGTTGATGCCAGGATATATTATGACAGTGAGTGTAGAATTACAATAAGAGTAGAATACAGCCCTGTAATGTAGTCTGAATCGTAGATGGAATCCATAGCATCATGATTATATCATCCTCATCGCCATCATCGTCATCATTACATTGTAAAAACTGGCCAGTTTCTATGGCCCTTTAAACTACGTAGAAAATGGGACCCAAAAAGAAAAAAGCAAAAAAAAAAGCACAGGAAATCTCCCAAAGTGTGATGATCAAAAAGAAAAAAAAGTCATATTTACAGAAAGTTCAGAGAGTAAGTTTGCCCTGAACTCTCATGTGGCAAAGTCCTACCTTCTTCTGTTGTCTCCTGCTGTAGCCTAAACCAAAAGTGATAGTCACAACTTACAGTAAGTAAGTTGCGGTCCCATGCAGAATTTTGTGTGAATAACAAATTGTTGGTTGCTGTCAGAAATGTGTTAAAAGCTAAAAGGTAGATAACCGTATCCTTAAGTCTGAAGTCATAGATGATTGAAGTGATAGAGGCTTCAGTTTTTTTCAGGGCCAGCATTACGATTGTGGTGCCTTCCTCCTCTGCTTTGCTGCATTACTTTTCCAACTTTGAAAGGACAGCTGGGTGGACTGAGGCTGTACATGTTGTTTTTCTTGAGCTAGACTTGAACCTGTCATATCACCAGACGGCAGATGCACATCAGAAATAGCCAGCAGGATCAGCCAAGCCAAAAAGCAGCATTCAAGAAGATGAAAAGCATTCTTACCAACAAATGCCTATCAATTAACATCAGGAAGAGAATTCTTGAATGTTATATAGAACCAATAATGTTATGTGGTTGTGAGGCATGGACAGTCAACACGCAAAGCCAGAGCAACATTGAGGCAGCGGAAATGTGGTGTCTAAGAAGAACGTTTTCCAAGAAGAATGTTGAGAGTTCATGGGACAGCAAAGAAAACAAATGAGACAGTCTTAATAATAATAATAATAATAATTACAATATTTATATAGCGCAAAATCTTGATAAAATCAAATCTAAGCGCTGAAGCAGACACGCACGCGCACGCACGCACGCACGCACGCACGCACGCACACACACACACACACACACACACACACACACACACACAACACACACACACACGCATGGCTATAAATGGGGAGAAAGAATAAAAGCAATAAAAGCAAGAATAAAAGCAATGGAAAATTATAGAGAGCATAGCATATACAATTATATATTATAACCATGTGATTCTCCTCCGAGCGGAGACAGGCTGCAGAGGGGGGGGGGGTTTGAGTGAGGTTAGGATTTTATGCGGAGGAGAAAAGGTGAGTTTTGAGAGCGGACTTGAAGGAGACAAAAGTAGGTTGCTGACGGACTGAGAGAGGAAGTTTGTTCCAGGAGAGTGGACCAGAAACAGAGAAGGCTCGTGGACCATAGGTATTGAGCTTAGTGCATGGAAAGCGAAAAGTCAGAGGATCGGAGGCAGAGCGGAGGGTACGTGAGGGAAGATAGATCTCAAGTAGGCTTGACAGGTAATCGGGGGCTGCGTTATTGAGGCTTTTGTAGCACATGGTGTCTAGTTTGTACTGTATGCGCTTTGATACAGGGAGCCAGTGAAGTTGTGCCAGGAGAGGAGATATGTGGTCAGCTTTTTTCTTTTTGAGTACAAGGCGTACAGCATTGTTTTGAATGCGCTGTAGGATGTGAATGGTGGAGGCAGGAAGACCAGACAGGAGTGAATTGCAATAGTCAATGCGAGACATTATGAAGGAGAGAATGAGTTTTGCAGTTGTTTCGACAGAGAGATACTTCCTGATCAGCCTTATACGATGGAGATGATAGTAGCAAGATCTGGCAGTTTGAGAAACAAAGTTGTTCATGGAGAGAGTAGAGTCAATGCAGACACCAAGGTTTTTAGCTGAATCAGAAATTGGGACTGATGTGTTACATAATGGGAGAGAAAGAGGAGGCAGCTGAGAAAGTTTCTGACGGGTGTCAATGAGGATAGCTTCTGTCTTGTCGTCATTAAGCTGAAGTTTGTTGAACGTCATCCAGTTCTTAATGTCTGAGTAACACTCAGTGGTGCGAGTCAACAGGCGCTGTATATTATCAGGTGAGTCACTGTCTTGAAGTTGGGTGTCATCAGCATAGAAGTGGTGTTTTATAGAGTGGGAGTTGATGATGGTGGACAGGGGGTAGGTGTAAAGAGTGAAAAGAACAGGGCCAAGGACAGATCCTTGTGGAACACCACAGGTCAGGTATGCAGGTTGAGAGTAAGTGCCATTGATGAGAACAGTTTGTTTTCTGTTTGATAGGTATGAAGTGAACCAAGACAGAGCAATGTCAGAGATGCCAAAAGTATGACGAAGTCTAGAAAGGAGAATACCATGATCAATGGTATCAAAGGCTGCAGACAGATCAAGGAGTGTGAGGAAAGAGACTTGGCCAGTATCAGTTGCAAGGAGGAGATTGTTGAGAATGTGTAGTAGGGCAGTTTCAGTGCTATGGCACTGGCGGTAGGCTGACTGGAAAGGATTTAGGAGATTGTTGGCAGACAGGTGAGAGTTCAGCTGGTTGAGGACGACTTTTTCAAGGAGTTTTGACAAGAAAGAGAGATTAGAGATAGGCCGGTAATTTTTCAGTTCATTTGGGTCTAAATTGTGTTTCTTGAGGAGAGGGTGAACAATAGCAGACTTGAAAGAATCTGGGACAGTTCCAGTTTGAAGAGAAGTGTTGATGATGTCAGTGATGAATGGGAGGAGAGTAGGGAGACAGTCGGCGTAGAGAGAACCTGGAAGAGGATCCTTTTCGCAGGTTTTGAACGACATGGATCTGATTGTGTTGAGAATTTCTTCTTGTGAGACTGGGGTAAAAGTAGTAAGAGGTGTGCCAGAGAAGGAAGGGTCAGGTGGACATGGTTGACAGGGTGTCCTGTCAAGCCTGTCACGAAGAGTTTGTATTTTGGTGATGAAATAGTTGGAGAATACAGATGGGAGTTCTTCATTTGTATGTTTTGTTGGAAGAGGTAAATCTTTTCGTGTGCCAAGGAGATGATTCATGGTTGTAAAGAGTTCTTTTGAAGAAGAGGCATTCAGGATTTTGGTTTGGAAATAGCTTGTTTTTGCTGATGCAATGAGTGTGGATACTTTTGTTTTAGAGGCTCGGAAAAGTTGCCTGTGTACTGTGAGTTTGGATTTGGCCAGCGGCGCTCTGCTCTGCGGCGGGCACGTTTTGCACAGGCGATCTCATGAGTGAGCCAGGGGGTAGGGGGGCGGTCAGGTAAAAGACGGGTTGTGGCTGGAGCATGAGTGTCCAGAAGATGGTGGAGAGTAGTATAGAATTCATCGGCAAGGTTATGTGACTTTTCAGAAAGGAGACGGGAGGCATCAGATGAAAATGTGGAGAGGTCGATAGATTTGAGATTGCGTCGAGTCACTGTGCGCATGGTACGGGAAGGAGGAGAAATGTCGAGAGAACAGAGAATTGCAGAGTGGTCAGATGGAAGGGCTGAAGTTAGACCGGTAGAAAGAACTAAGCAGTTGTCAGTAGCGGAATTGTGGTGATCACGAGAAATGATCCAGTCAAGAATGTGACCTTTTTGATGGAGGCAGACACAAGAAGGTCATTGATAAGACGAGCAGCTTTTATAGGCCATGTCATGAGGACAGGGAGGTAGAGTGCCTGGTCACAACAGGAAAGCTGGAGAGAAAGAGAACACCAGGGTAGAAAGGTAGACCCAGGGAGAAAATATTGGACGGACTCGCAGGGTGGCTGAGGACAGAGAGGATGGAAGATGTACTTACGGCGACAAGGGACAGATGCATACGGAGGGCCATGGTTGCCAACACCATGCAGCAGAACACATGATGATGATGGTGATGATGATGATGGTGATGGTGATGATGATGATGATTTGACTTGAACCTGTACAGATAAGAAGGCCAGAGTTCAGCATTTTTGCCTTGCAGATTGTATAGCTGTAGACAGATTAAGTATTATGAATTTGGGTCTCTTCTTTGCATGCAGATACGATTTCCAAATTTATTTTAGAGGTACCCTCCTTTGAAATTTGAAAATACATGAATGTTTGAATGGAAATACGGGTAAAAGGAAAAGCCAGGATTGTTCCTCTGTAAGTTGGTTGTGAAGTGAGATGGAAATGACTGTATTTCGCTAAGACCAGCTTCATTTTTATTAATGAAGGTAGTGCACACTCATCTCTTGCTGCTTTACTTTCTACACCTAAACTGATCCAAGCACCCATTTATAGCTGGATGGACTTATGCTGCATGCATTCAGAACTTGCTTGCACTTGTGTGTGAGTGAGACGACAGGAAGGCAGGACTGAAGCTCAGTGCGTCAAAGACTAGCCTACATATTGTACAAATGTCCTTAATGTTTTGAAATTAAGGGTACTGATTTCCCCTGGTAGAGCATTTTTATTTGTTTCATTTGTATTGTGTTTTTTGTTAATTGTGTTGGAGATAGGGAGAAATTAACAAATGGAACCAAGCATCTTTGTGTGCAGACAAAACTGAATCGTAGGTAGGTTTTCAGGTGCCTGTGGATAGAGCTGTATCTAGTTTGCAACACAGGTAGAATTTAAATGAAGTAGTGATCATGTAAGTTTCAGTTGATGTGATCTGTCATATGCATTGCGGCCCAGTGGTCATGAGAAAATTTGTAAGACAGTGTGTGTGTCTAATCCAACTTTCAGTATATATATATATGTGTCTGATCCAACTTTCCTCTGTTACAGTTGGAGGATGAGGCCATTGCCAAGTCTCTGGGGCTTTCATCAGGCAGCTATGAGGTGAAGGACCTACCTGTGAACGATTACGAGTCTTTTCATTACAAGTTCCTTACATCAGACCCCTGTGGCCCAACAGGTGTGTCGGCGGAAAAGCGCACTATTCAGGTTGTGAGTCGAGATGAGTTGGTGTCTCAGCCGCCCAGTAAACGCAGCCGAACCACGTCACTCCTCCATTCCGTGAGCAGTACTCCAACAACAGTCACCATGACCCCTTCAGCCGCTCCTGCCAGTTCCTTGCTGACTTCCATTGTGTCTAACTCAGGGTTAAAAGGCACCACCAAGCAGCAGACTGGGTTGCGCACTGTGTCTATCCAGCAGCCTCAGACCAGTGTGCTGCAGGCGATAAGAGTGCAACAGGCTCCAGGCAGCATGTTGCAGAATGTCAGTGTGCAGCAGCCCCGCTCTGTTGTGCCCACTGTGACTGTGCCTCCCTCCAACCTCTCACTGCAGCCCTCCACTGCCATTCTGCAGACAGTTACTGTGCCCTCCCAGCCACAGGTGACCTCGGTGCTGAGAACTGTAGCTGTGCCAGCTCGGACCCAACTAGCTCAGACAAGTTTGTTGCGTTCCGTTCAGCAGCCGGTGGTGGTGTCAACTAACAAACACAGTAATGGGACTGGTGTGATGTCCCTTCTGAACAACTCTAGATCTGCTGTGCTTTCCCAATCTCCCTCCATTGCTTTGCTTAAGTCCGGCTCTGGACAGACTTCTCATATTTTGGTGGCATCACCCTCATCGTCCTCAGTGACAGGCTCTGGCCTCAGTGAAATCCCCCAATCTCAGGCAGCTCAGGTTGTGTCAGTGCTTCCCACTAGCATCCACACAACCCCACTTTCCCTTCTGTCCCAGACCCCAGGTGCTATTGCAACAGACTTCACTACAATGGCACCGGATGATTTTATGGACAACAGTGACGACAGCCTAGTGAGCTCCGTGTCAGGTCTGTCATCGGCTAATTCTAGTGGTCTAGTCTCAGTTCCTTCTTCACTTCCTAACGGAGATGTGACTGAGGTGGGCTTCTCTAGTGATGTGAAAGTCAACGGGGTGTCCACCAAGTCAGACAGCTTATCTGTGGACACAGTGCATATGTCCCCTCTGAATGACAGCGCTCACATGACAGCAGTCACTTCCCTCCAGGAAGACCCAGAACACTTAACAGACACAAATGCAATTGGGTCAACTTCGAGTGGCACTCCATTACTACTCAAGTTAGAAGATGGTGAATTTTATACCATTGCCAGCACTGGAGAACCTCTCCCTCTGTCCTCAGCTGCTGCAGACTCTGTATTAGCCACAGTAGGGATGAACCATACGCCCAATGTCAATGGACTGCTCAGCAGTTCTGAATTGGAAGATATGCAGGTGAATATAGAGAAAGATGCTTTGGGTGAGGAACAGTGCATGCTTCCAGCTGAAGAGCAGGAAGTGTTAAATCAAGTCGATCCTATGAACGATGAGACTGTTGCAGACATGGCACTGGATGAATCGATGGAAGATGCCACATTCACTTTGCATCAGAATGCCCAGTTATATCAGGCTGAAGATGGCACAGTGATAATCCAGAACCCTGATGGCACCTCATTTCAGTTTCATGGCAGTGGGGAGAATGGTCTCTCACTGGAATCGGTGCAAGAACTGTTGGCAAAGATGGCGTCTGGAGATCAGGTCCAGGCCGAAGTGCAGCAATAACATAGTCATTGTATATTTTGTCACTTCAAATTGCAGCTTCTTGTTTGTCTTTTACTTGTGACTTGTTCTCTGTTGTTTTCAGCCAGTTAGTCTTTTCTCTGCTTGTGGTAGTTGAGGTATAATTGGCGTAAGAATGAAGTACAAAGTACCAGTGAAGATAATAGCAAATGGCAAGTTCTCGAGGGCTGATCCAAAAGTCTTGTCACATCACAGATCAAAACTGGGAAGTCCAGCATGTGTGAAATTGTCAGTCCTTCATAGTACTTTCCTCCACTCTCACTTTAAAGTGTCAGCCACTTCAGCCAAGAATCAAACACTTTTCAATGGTCTGATAAAGATATGATAGCAAGCTGTAATTTCTCTACTTTTTCTTCTTGCTAGTCAGATTTTGATTGAGAAGGGGAAATTACCAGAAGTCATGTGGGGCTAGGTCAGGACATCAAGGTGAGTTAGGGATAACTTGAATGATTTGCTCATGTAAATTACTGACAGTGACTTTTTTTTTTTTGTAGGCCCTCGCGTTGTCATGTTGAAGGAGTGTTTTTTCTGGAACCCATGTTTGGATGCTTTTCATTAATGCACTGAACAATTGTAGACAAAACACAAAATACCATCCACTGCAGAGCCACAGAATTGAAGAAAATGGAGAAAAAATTTCTTCCAGCTTTGAAAACCAGGGCTCAGTACAAATATATTCTTTGATCTTAGCGCTTACCCACACTTGTCTGGATCATTTGTTCAAGATGCTGTAGATGATCTGCATTTTGTCACCTGTAATCATGTCACAAAGTCATCTTGGGCCTTTTGGATCAAACATGCACATTTTGTCACCTGTAATCATGTCACAAAGTCATCTTGGGCCATTTGTATCAAACATATTTATCGCCTGTAATCATGTCACAGTCATCTTGGGCTCTTTAGATTATGCGCATTTTGTCACCTGTAATCATGTCACAAAGACATCTTGGGCCCTTTGGATGGAACATGCGCATTTTGTCACCTGTAATCATGTCACAAAGTCACCTTGGGCCCTTTAGATTAAACATTTCAAACAGCCATTTAGAACTCTGAACCTTCTGACTGGCATCATGGACTGTACCATGTCAAACTGATACAAACCCAGACCAGTAGGTCTGCTCCTCTGGCTTAAGACTTCACAGTTCACCGCCAGCAGCAGTCCTAAGACGAGTGCAGGTGCTTTTCATCTACTAGCTAGTCAGCTGTTGTGTCCCTCCCTTTAGCACTTGGAACAATTCCTCACTTCCATAGCCAGCTGTCTCAAAAATGGTTTCAGGTTGTTTCAGTCTGTGTAGCTTTTTTCTTTTCTTTTTTTTCTTTTGTGCTTGTTTGGTGTGTTTTCTGTCATTTTTGTGTGACCGCAAACCATATCAGTTCATAGCTTGATCACCTTTCTTTGTGTTTTTTAACTCCCATTTTATCGGTCACTGCTTTAGTTCTCTTCCTTGTTAACTTATGTTTCTTAGCGCTGTTTTGTTGGTTTGCTTTGCTACACAGAACTGCGGATTGCTCAACTCAATGACCCCAGCATGGGCTTCAGATTCAGACAGATTGTACTCAAGGCATACACTCAGCTCAGAAAGACAGCATCTGTTTGAATCCCAGGGTACATGAGGTTAGAGCCATCACCACTTCAGTGGTGTTTCAAAATTCATTGCCCCTCAGTCAGATCCTGGAAGCAGCCTCATGGCGTTCTGCAAACCCCTTCAGCTCACATCACCTCAAGCCTGGGATTTGAGAATCACTGGGGCTGATGGTTGCAGGGAATTTCCCTTGTCAGGGCTAACTAGGCCATCTCTGTGACACAGGACCCCCATGTGAACCACCATGTCTTTCTGCTTTTCTTCTTAATGCTGCATCAATTTGATATGGCACAGTATATGATGCCAAAATGAGGTTTTCCTAACTTCCTGTGTGACTAGTGTACTTACCATGTCCTACGCTCAGGCCCACTTATTCAGACCTGTGTCTAATTACTGTGGTTCCCATGAAATTGTTTTAGAACTGTGGAAATGAGGAATTACGCTGAGACAAAGGGTTGAAAGGAGGGAAGAGCTTTGCCTGGCTAGCAGACAGTAAGTGCCTGTATGTCTCTTAAGACTGCTGTTAGCCATTCAAATTCAGGGCCAGTAGAAGAGACCTGTTGGTCTGAGTTTGCAGCAGTTTGACATGGTAAGTATACTAGCCAAACAAGGAGTTAGGAAAGACTTCCCACTCAATTTTTTTTATGTTCCTTTATTAGAAGATGAGATATCCCTCCCTATGGCTGCCACTTTCCTCATCTCCAGATGATACCAAAGGATCCATTCAGCTCTGTCACATGAAACAACCTAAGTTTCGTATTTCACAAACTGAAATAAGTGGAGCCTTTCTAACTACTTTCTTTATAAACTGAACAATTTTCTTGTTCCAGGCCTCGCTTGAAATCACTCTTGACTTGTCTTTCAAGTCGTTTTTTTTTTTTTTTCACATTCAAAACTGTGGCACACTGTCCAATATGACAGAAACTTTTCTCCTATTGTCAGATCAGCATGAATTTTGATCAGGTCATCTTAAACAAGTCCAAGCCTTGTGAAGACATAGCATCTGAGTTGCTCTCTCCTGGGAGCCATTTTCATTGACATCATACAGTTAAGTTACACAGGGCATCATTATGATTTTGTGCATATTAATAGCACAGAGGCTACATTTCGTCTTACTACTATAATCGTTTCAGAAAAGGCAGCCTAACTGACTTGAATTTTGGATCAGCCCTCGTATGATGTAGATCTTCCTTAGAAAATATTCTTCAGATGAAAATATTCTTCAGAGTAGATCGTGAATTCATACATTTGCGCTGTTTTCATTTGTAATACAATGTATAGATTACATTCGCAATGGAAATGTGTAAGTCTAGCCTACTACTGAATTTAGATCACAACAGTTCATATTCTTTCTTGACATTGAATATGCACAAACACTTAAAGCACATACTTTTATTTGCATGAGGAATTTCTGTTGACCTGTTTGAATATGAGACTGAAAGGGATGGTTCTCACATTGGGTGAAAGGGATGGTTCTCACATTGGGTTACCATATGATATTTGATGTTGAGGTGTCATGAGAGTTTGATACTCTTTTAACTAAGTGTAATAGTTACAACATCAAAACAACAACAACAATTACCAAAAAATCCCAAAAGGATGAAAGTAGTGGGAACATTTTCTTCCAGCAGTTTACCAGTGAATGTGAAATCAGTATCTGTCTTATCACTGGGTCTTGGTTTGTTGTGTGCAATCAGAAATACATGAAATTGTTTAATGAACAAAACAAGACAAGCACAACTTACAGGTGAAATGGCCTTTGTCGAGCACAAAACAAAGAAACAACTTAACAAGATAACCAGATTGAAGACACAGGTGTAATTATGAAATAAAGATTATCACACCTTCAGTGGCTTCAGAAGTCATAACAAATTCAGTAACAAAACATGGGTAATAAACTGATTATAATAAAAATGGACAAGAAAACTTTGAATCAGTGAACAAATGTGTGCAAATAGGCAACCAAACACACACACACACACACACACACACACACACACACACACACACACACACACACACACACACACACACATCACACAACACACACACACACACACACCATGAATTTTGAAACTTTGGGCTGAAAAATACGGACCAAGACGGGTAAAACTATACAATTTCAGTTCTGTGATTTGTCATTCTTTGGACCCATATTTAGTAACACCTGACTCATGAAGCAGTAAAACCACCATGCAGTATCATCATGTCATTATGACCCCACCACCACCGCCACGCCCAAAAAGTAGAAAGAAAACCAAGTACAAAAACCTGGGGGAGAGAGGAGTAGGGGCAGCAGATCCAAATAGTGCAACATTAGTATGATTTCTCTAAAAGCCAAGTCTGTGTTCAAAATATTGTTCATTAAACCTGTAAATTGCCATGACACTTGTTACTGACACATGTACATACATGTATATCTTTGACACATGTATGCGTGCATGCATACACACGCGTATGCACACACACATGTACCTACAATTAAAACATTAACATCTACATGCGCATATGCACACACACAGTCACATGTGCACTACAAATGAAAGATTAACGTCACATGTACACAGGAAGATTTTATGACTTGAATGAGAATATACCAGATTTCTGCAAGACAGGGCAGATACGTTAGAGGTATAGAAGTTCAAATTATATTTGCAAACCAACTGTATATATATATTATATATTTATAGGACTTTTGTTTTTGTATGTGTCATGAAATGTTTCATTGTCACTAAAACACAGATTTATCAGCCATGATACTGGTACTATGGTTGCACTTTTATTGTTCAAAATCAAATTTGTAATAATGAAAATAATGTTTGCAAAGAACCAAGCTTTGACACACAACCAACAAAGCTGGAAGAATCTGGTGAACAATTCTTTAATGTGGCAGCCCGATGACTTTATATGGAAATCAGCCTTTGACTCCCACACTATGTTCACCAGCATCATGTTTTGTCAACCATGCTAGCAAAACAAAACTTTAACCCTTTGACTCCCTTAACCTGGTTTTTGTAGTTGGTGGATAGGGGGCAGGAGTCATAGGGTTAAACTTTTAAAGGAAAAGAAAACGAAGAGGTATTTTTAAAAATCACAAAAATAGTAAATTTTAAACCCACAGTCCTCACTTACCAGTTTTTACATAGTGGATAGATCCAGTGCAGTTACAGTTTATGACATGTTTATAAGAGGAAAAAAAATCCTTGTTAGTTGTGCTACAAACTTATTCAAGTTATTACTATCACAGATTGTTGGTAGTCAATGTGAGTGATAAAGTCTAAATAAAGAAGTAGTCTTTGTGATAGAGAATTTACTTGTGCAGAATTTTCGTCAGTGTAACTGTATCTTTTCTACAGTTGAAATACATTGAAATAGACAAAAGGTGTAAATTTATAAATAGACAAAAGGTGTAAATTTACCTATTTCTGTGATGAAAGCAAATTTAGACATACTTTGAGGTTTCTATTCTTTCTCCTTGGGGGTAAAAAAACGCTACATTTTTTGGCTGAACAAGGATATGACAGTGTATAGTGTGAGAGGGAAAGAAATAAATGTATTCATGGAAATGTTTTGTGCTCGTGTGAGTCAAGTTGGAAAAAGTGAGTGATGAACGTGTGTGAAATAAAGACAAAGTGGTGTGGTGATGCAATTTTGTTCTGTTTTGTTTCTTTATTGTCGCAGTGGATTTACCGAACATGAAATTTAGGCTGTGTTTCTTGACATGAGCATAAGAGCGCATAGCCACAGTATATTGCTTTTTGTTTGTTTGTTTTTGTTGGTTTTTTTTAGTGGTGGTGGTTTGTTTTAGTTCTGCTTTTTTCTTTATCCTTTTTTCTGGAGTATGTTGCCAGGGACAACTCTTTTAAAAAGATACTGTCAGTGTATAGGGTTTTTGCGTAGGATCGCAGTTTATGCATACATGTCAACCTTTATTTGAGTCGCACCTTAGTAACATACTTCTCATACAATAATTTCAGAGCAAAATGTGTAGTAAGGAGAAAAACGGGGGAGGGGGTGTTGTCGGTTTTTTTTGTTTGTTTTTAACAGAGCTTTCTAATGTTGTTTTTTTTTTTCATATGTTCGAATTTAAAGATCCGCACCTGAATAACATATTTCTCATACAATAATTTCAGACCAAAACGCGTAGTAAGGAGAAAAACGGGGGAGGGGGTGTTGTCGGTTTTTTTTTTTTTTTTAACACAGCTTACTTTTTTTTTTTTTCATCTGTTCGAATTTAAAGATTTATGTGACTGGGAGCCAGTGTCGAAAAAGTTCCCTCCTGACGCACCGTACTCATGGTGCCCGTAAGGCAGCTGTACTGTCAGCCGCACCAGCCACATAACACCAGTGACATTTTGCAGAATTCTGCCAGTTTTCACTGTTATGTTTTATCAAAAGCAACCATCAGTACTGTTTAGTAGAAGGTTTTAGCTAAGAGTAAGAGTGGGAGTTAGTTTTGTTGGTGTATTTTTACACTTGATGGCTTGAATGGTAACGGAACAAAGTGACCCCCTGACTAGGAAATTCCAATGCTATGTGTTAGGCCTGGCACTTTCTTCTATGATAAAATGTCTGCTACGTGCTCTTCGCAAGGGATTTGATATCCACGCTGACCACTCTGTGTGTATGTGTGTGTGTGCTTGTGCGCATGTGTTGTGTGTGTTACTGTCGAGTGTGTGCATGTGTGTGTGTTACTGTTGAGTGTGTGCATGTGTGTGTGTGCGCGCGCATGTGGTGTGTGTGTGTGTGAATGTGAATTGTGTGTTAGTTTGGGTGTGTGTGTGTGTGTGAGAGAGAGAGAGAGAGGGTTAAATGTGGAGCTGGGAGCTTCCCATGTTGCACACTGGCCTTCATAAAAGAATTACAGAGTTTGGACACAGTGAGAATCAGACAGTATTTGAATATTAATCGATCTAATTTATTATGCGTGCTTGCCGTTCATGTGCAGAAATTTTGTAAATGTATTTTTGAGGCAATTTTCTGATCTCGAGTATTGCTTTGTTTGGATACCTTAGTATCTGGAAAGCAATGAAAAAATTGTAGGAATTATGGATAAACCATACAACTGGAATGTATCTTTATGCCATGATCGTTTGGATGATTTATCTGTCACATGGCATTTGCAGTGTTGGAATATACAGAATTTAATTTGAACGCAGAGATGTTATCTGGAGAAAATGTGCATTGACTTGTTACCATGGACCTGTTCACATGCTCTAAATGTATACTTTACGTGGGACCTTCATTAACCCTCTGACTCCTTTCCCTATCCACCACTTGCAAAAACTGAACTCTTTGACTCCCTCACCTTGCCTGCCAGTTTTTTTTTTAGGAAGCTGGTGGATAGGGTGAGGGAGTGTAAGGGTTAAGTTTTTGCATTTCTTACATGGTTGACTTACATGGTTGACAATGCAGGATGCTTGTGGACAGGATGTAGGAGTCAAAGGGTTATGGTCCGTTGGAAATGGGAGGGGAGGGGGTGGTCACAGTTTGATTGTTATTAAAAATGGATATGTTTAGAACATAGACTCTTTGTCAGATGGATTTTATCATCACGTCATTTTACCTAGTTTATGTGAATAAAAGAAAGAGTGAATGATGTTATTTCTTGAATATAGTTTCGAAAAGGTGAATGAGTTTACTTTTTTAACCAAATTGGAAGAAGTGAATGAGCTTTCATATTTTAAGTTTGAATGCATTGAGCAGTTGTGGTGAAATTAAAAGATGGAGAGTTGTCGCTTACTGTCACTCTATGTTTTCTTTAACTGTAAACAAAGTTGTAAACCACTAACCACTTGAGACATCTGCTACACTTTGTGAACTTTATCAAATAAGTGTGTCTTTTGAAAGATGGGTAGGGTGGTGGAGAGGAAAGATCGATTTAAAGTAAAGTTGTGGCATCTTTTTTGTGAGCTAGCCGGCAAAAGGTGTTAATAGTTCAAAGGTTGGATGGGGGAGGGGTGTGTTGCTCATTTGTTTGTTTTTGGGTGTTTTTTTTGTTTTTTGTGTACATTATATATTTTCTTTATTTGTTGCTTTTCTCAGTCTAGGTGTAGGTCTTGTTCAGTTGGTATATTTATGACCCTGGCTTACACTAGATGAAATTTAGAAATAATTTGGCCATCAGTGTTTTCAGCTGGGACACTGTACCCATAGACTATTTCAGCAAACTGAAAAGAACTCAAATCTACTTAGTGGAATACATTTTTGCGAACCGAAAAGAACTTACGCAGAATTTTCATATGAAGAACTTGCAGATGGTCAGAGGAGATTAAAATTAAAGAAAGGCTGATATTGTAAAAAAAAACAACAACATATATGTATGTATATATATTCACTTTGTTTTCTTGTAATGAAGACAATTTATACAGCGCCAAAGCATGCACTCTTATCGTTCATCAAAACTTTCACTCACAGTGACCAAAACTCAAGGGTATAAAACATGCACAGACCAGGAGAGGAGAACAGGAGGGGGGAGTAGGACAAAAGCGTGCACAGATGGAGGGGGAAATTACTGCTGGACTTAAAGGTATGTTTTAGACTTGAAAGAAGACAAAGAGTGTGAGACACTGGAATAGTTGAGGGAAGCTCTTTCCAGTTATATGACCAAATGCAGAAAAAGAATGATGACCAACCGCGGAATGTCTGCATTGAAGAATTTGTGAACAAATAGTATCAGAAGTAGAAAAGAGCGGTCAGGCAGGGATGTGCATGTGGAAGTGGTCACAAAATTAGAGGAGCAGTACCCCTGATATACTTGTAGCATAGTGTATTGATTTTGTATGAAATTCTTTGAGAAACAGGTAACCAGTGGAGGAAGGGAATCAAGGGAATGATATAATCATGCCTCTTCCTACGAGGGGCAAGATGGGTCACAGAATTCTTAATACACTGGAGCATGTGACAGAAGAAGCAGGGAAGCCAGACAGCAGAGAGTTCCAATAATTGATAGGAGACAAGATTAGTCACAAGTTTAGGTGCTGTTGAAATATACAGAATTCTTGACTGAATCAGAAAGTGCAATACAATTTGCCCCCTAGTTGGTAAGAACAAACTTTACAATGAAGAGTTTGTGCTTGGTGCCAGTGAGCATTGTTTCAGTCTTTTCTCCATTCATTGGTAGCTTGTTCTGTATCATCCGGTTCTCAACATGAAAATTATAATATAAGCTTCAAAAATAAGAGGTGAAAGATTTTCAGGAGATGCATTGTTGTAGAGTTGGGAGTCATCAGTGTAGAAATATTTGATGTTGTGCTGACCAATGACCTTGATAAATGGTGTGGTGTAAAGCGTGAAGAGGAATGGCCCATGTAATAGATCTCGGGGGAACCCATATGCAAGTAACGACTTGGGACTTCGACTTGTTTACTATGACTGACTGAAAGCAGTCTGAAAGGTATGATAAAAAGCCAGAAAGAGCACTACAAGGATCTATTACTGTCTTAAAATAAACTTTGTCAGCCTATTACAAGGATCTAAGGAAATACACGTGACCTTTTCTCACAAAACCACTATAACTGTAAGGCCATTCAGGCTGAGTCAGGTGACTGCAGGTTTGGAAAGGTGATCCAGGGTCTTTTTTTTTTTTTTTTTTTTTTTTTTAGGAAAAGATTAACTTATACTGTTAAACCAGATGCTTTTAGTTTGTATGTTTTGTTTTTGAATCCGACAATTTTTGCAATTTGGACAGCTAAAAATAAAGCAATAACGGGCACCAAAGTGGACTGAATTTACATGTATGACAGTTGCAAATTATATTGTATTTTATTTGTTTACATTTAAAAGTTTCATTGAGTTTAGACTCGTAGGGGTTCCTCATTCTTGTCATGCTGTCTTTTCCTCACAAGACTCTTTTTTTATATTTCTACCTTCCAGATCATTCACCTGTATTTCTTCCAAATCTCTCCTTAGCTTCCCCAAAGGGAGTATGACTGCCTTTAAAGCAGGCTAAAGGACAGTCATTCATGCACAAATCAGCTCTCTCTGCTAAGTATGTGGGTTTGTATGAATTTTATATGCTTAGCTAGGGATTACTCACATGCACTCTACCTTGTGTGAGAAGAAGCTTGTGGCTATGGATTTAATCGGTTTTGTATCATCAAGCCTGATTCTGTATTTTACAGACTTTAAACACCATACCTCTGTCATTTTTTTTAACAATAAGAAATAAGACTGTTATCAGTATAATTAGTTAGAGTCTGTACTTTTTTCTGACATGGAAAACTGAAAACATGGAGAGTGCAGTTTGTTGTTGATTTTGTGAGAATGAGTCACATGTACATATATGGACCTGTTGTTACTATGGTTTCAGTTTTTGGGTGTTTTGTTCAGCTTTAAGTTCAGGCCACAGATCCAAGATAAAGGATTTGCAATCTACAATTAGCATCAGTGTGTTTCACAGTTAGTAAGCTCTGCCATCATTATCTTAAGATCAGAAACCATGATTCTGCATCAATACAGAATTTTTGTCTGTTAATTCTACCGATGAATCTGTACCATATTTAAACCAAAGTCAGGTTCACTGGCAGAAAAATGTAGCTCATCAAATGGGCTTGACTCAGTAAGTTTTAAAGGTCACAGTGATCCACAATTTTATTTCCATAAAGTAATTCCCAGATTGTATACTTTTAAATACAAGACTCATTTTCGAGTTAAAAGTCATAGAGTGGTGAATCATCAGATAGCTTTATCATCTCTTAGATTCTCCCTTCAGCTTCTTGAATTTCACATTTCTATAAAGTACAGTCATGTGTCTTAAACTTAAAGGTGAAAGTTTCCTGTACCTCCTGCTATCTTACACCTTTCTCCATTGTTGGTCATCCCCACTCTCTCTGTCTCTTAGGGGCTTAAAACAAAACAAAGATGTTAATCTGCAAGTAATGTAATGAAGTTTCATGCACCTCTCACTTCCTTAAACCTTTCCCCATCAGTGGTCATCCCCACCTTCTCTGTGTCTCCTAGAATAGAAGTGATCCCATAGTCTGCAGATAATGTAATATATTAGTCATTTAATGAATAAGAATAGATCAAAACAGTTTTGAGGCAGTGCTGTCTGTGATGTATATGGCATGTACATGCCACATGGTTTCCAGTTCAGTTACTGTATGTATGTTTTGTTATTGTACATATGTCATAACTCATATTATGTTTGCCATTGATCGGAATAATTCCAGTGTTTTGTTAGTGTGTGTTGCTTAATCATTAATTTGTTGCTGTATCAGTGTATGTATGTGTGTTTGGATGTGTGTTTTTCCATCAGCTTGTGTTTGCTTTTGGCCTTTTTTGTTTTGCATACAGAATGTTTATGAAAACAGTGAAAGTGTTCAAAGGTAGTTGAAACAAATGTAAAAAAAATTTATCATACCTAATGGCAGCATCTCAGTTTGACTGTGGCAGTCATACTGAGAGAGAGAGAGAGAGAGAGGTGTGTGTGTGTGTGTGTGTGTGTGTGTGTGTGCGTGTGTGTGTGCGTGTGTGTGTGTGTGTATGTGTGTGTGTGTGTGTGTGTAAATTTGTGTACTTTGTGCACATTCTCAAGTGTGAATTGAATTCTCTTTGCATTTTGTAAACTTCTTGAGAAAATTTTCAAAGGATTGAGAGAAGAGACTGATTAAGTGATTGGTGATTCAGATCAATCCACGATGTGTATCTGTTTCGCACTTAGTTGGTTGCTCCCGTGCCATGCGACACATGAGGCAGTCTAGGCACTTCACCATGCACAGTCATCAGCCATTCAGCTGGTGTCATTCCATCTGCTGTTGACCAGTCAGAGGTCCCTTTCCACTGTCTGTCATTGTCTCATCCTGCCCACCCTCTGTTTCTTTGACTTGTTGGTTGGCATCCATTTTAATGGCTTGACTTGCAGCAAATCTTGTTGTGGGGAGTCTCCAGACATGCCTCAACCAGCTGATGTGCCATCAGCAAATAATGATGAATGTGGGGTGATCTGTTACTGACCTTTTCATTTGGTACAGTCATTCCATCTGATGCCCAGGATTTTTCATAGGCATTTGGTGTCAAAGTTATCTAGTTTGTTTTCCTGGATGGTCCTAAGACGCCACGTTTCGCAGCCGTAGGGCAATGTTGATAATGCGTTTGTATCGCAGAACCCAAGTTTAATCCAAGGGAAATTTTCCTGTGGTTCAAAAGTTTGCTCAACCCGTTGAATGCTGCAGTTCCCTTTCTAGTCCAGCATTTGAGTTCGTTGTCAGTGTCGTTAGTGTCGCTGATGGAACTGCTGAGTTACATGGAAGTTCTCTACCTCCTCAACTTTTTTCAGGTCAATGAAGACATTTGTTAGCACTTGATGTTCCCCATTCAACATTTTCTTGGGCTTGTTGGCGTGATAAGAAGGCCAATGTTTCCTGCATAGCTGCAGATTGCAGCCACACGTAACTAAAAATCTTGAATGTTACTTTTTGTAGCAGCTATGTGATTATTAAAATCTCAATCGGAAAGCTTCTTTCCTTCATTCCTCTGAATTCCTTTTCCTTGAGTTGCCCGTTTCAGCACCCAGTCAGTGGCAATTGTAAAGAGGAAAGGGAAAGGAATATGCCCTTGTCTGACATTAGTAAGGACTACTAATTAGTCACTATAGGCATCTTCTGTCCTGATCTGACACTTGGAATTGTTAATAGATTTCCTCTTTGGCTGATAAAACTTTCTCTGGAATACTATGGAATTTCAGGATCCTCCAAAGTGGTTGTCCATGGACAATGTTGAAAGCTTTGGTGAAGTCTATGAAGCTCATAGCAAGCAGAGTTTGGTATTCTCTGTTCTTCTCAATGATCGCTCAGGATGACAATCTGCTGTATGCAGGATTGCCTAGGATGAAAGCTTGCTTGCTTTTCTCACAGCTGATTGTCTACTGTATTGCACAGATGGACAAAAATTACGTGGCAGTAGACTTTTTGTATGGGATCAACAGCAGAGTAATTACTCTCCAGCTGTTGCATTCTGAAAGGTTTCTTTTTGGGGGATGCAGACCACCTCACCATTTATCCAATCCTTTGGGGCAATGCCAGAGTTCTGTACCTGATTTCATAGTCCACATCCATGTGATTTACAGTCCCCTCTAGCCCCCTCCACCCTCAACCGTTTTGACTCCCGCACCCTGTTCACCAACTGCATAAACTTAACCCTTTGACTCCCACACATTATCCATCAGCTTCCTGCAGGAAGCTGGTGGATAGAGTGAGGGAGTCAAAGGATTAAATTTTTGCTTTGCTAGCATGGTTGACAATGCAGGATGCTGATGGACAGGGTGCGGGAGTCAAAGGGTTAAGTATCTCCGCTGTTACACTGTCACACTCAGGTGATTTGTTGTTTTTTGTTTCTTGATAGCTTTCCTAATCTCATCGTCAGTGAAACCCTTTGTGTTGATGGTGCGTAAGTGAATGGGGCCTTCAGTCTCAGCTAGGGAAGGCAGTTCGGGTTTGTTGAGGACATATTTGAAATGTTCGACCCATCATGCAAGTTTCTCTTAACCCTTTGACAGCGGTGTGCCATCTTTTACCTTCACTTGTATAGAGCCTGATTGTATAGTACCAGATATCTTCTTTATAATTTGTATTGAGGTTTGATTTTTTAAAATCCCCTGGTGATAAACTGGACGCAGTGGTCAGTGTTAGGAGCATACCCTTAGATTATGTGCGCAGATGCATTGAATTGTGTACTTGATTTTCTTTTCTGGGTGGATTTTTTTTCTAGTAAGGTATGGTGTACATTTTGAGATGGTTACGGCCTTGATATGTCTCTGTGCAGTCAGCTGGGCTTTAAATAACAATAACAGTCAATCATAGTCGGCTCACATTTCATCGCATTTGGTGCCTTCATCTTGTGCTTGTTTGTCCAGCCATTCCCTTTTGTCTCCTGAATACTGCGCTTCACCTCTCTGTCCTCAGTGTACTCCAGGTTGTTGGCTGCTTCGTCAGAGAAGCAGTTATGTCATTTCTGGTGGAGTTCTTTCATTCCTGGTATTGGATTCTCATGTTTTATCACTAATCCAGGATTCTTTCAGTGGCTTCTTGAAACCAGAAATATCTTTTCCCAGCAGCTGACATGCCATCTTTTCAGTTGGTCTACCACTCTGCCATCCCCAGCATCAGTTCACCCAAGACTTGAGATTCTGTTGTGAGGAAAGTTTGAAACTGAGCCTCTGTATTGGGATCTTCTCTGTTGACCAACACCTGACATCCACACAATATGAAATGGCACACCCTTGTCCACAACATGTGTCCACTGAGTCACAACAGGCAGAATTCATCATCCAGGTCATGACCCCATCAGGGGTATTAATATGCCTAGTGGTGTTGTGTCAACACCTTAGCTTACGGGCAAAATACCTACCCTGTGAGAGCATAGGGCTAGGGCTATTTTGAGGGCGGCCCTTTTCGGCCTGATGGTTCCATCATAGGACACATGGGATATTTTTTAGGTGTAGCCTTTCCAAGTGCCACCCCACTCTGCTGTGATAGACACATCACCAGTTGAACCAGGACTGCCACTTCTTCCAGGCAAGCTTGGCTTGTTTAACATCATATATTCTACCATATCCAGCTTATGCAGTAAAGCACATAATTGCTCTGTTTTTGGCCAGAATCACACCAGAATCTCCAAGAATTCATAACAAGACACCTTCAGGTACTCAGGCCATACCCGCAATGTCAGGGTTCCATGACAGCAATCAAACGGGTTGCCTAATCTAGGAGTTCTGTGTTGAGCAAAAAATCCTTGTGAACCATACTCCTTTTGATTCTTCTTTCACATGATCACTGGTGCGATCTCACTTCTGGGTTGTGTTCTTACCCTTGTCTACGTGCCCAGTGTCAAGTAAGATGTATATTTTCCTCTCTTTTTTTCCCCCAGTTCAGTGTTTGATCCATTATAGCATCCGACTCCAGGAATCGACAAGGATCTTTACATGATGCGTCCAGTCCCTTGAGGAATAGGTCAGATTCTCGATCTCAGGATCAGGTTTCTGATTGTTCTTTCTTCAGTAAACATGATCATCGTCATAAGAGGATTGTTCACATTGCTGGAGCTCCATCTCTTCTCGGAACTCAGGTGCCACGCAGTTGAAAATTCATCTATAACTGATGTTTAAACCTGATGCCTCCTCTTTGCAGGGGAGTGACACTTCAAGTGTTCCCCTGGTCATCTAGAAGGGTGACTAAAATGAGGGGCATGAGCAAACCTAGCTCCCCACCACCATCCCATGACAGCATACTGGGAGCTGATCAGTTGGTCTCTCCACATGCTGAGGATTGTGATTCTGCCCCTGTTGAGTTCTGCTCCCCAGGTATGAATCATACTCTTCCTGAAACCTGAACAGTCCCCTCTAGACGAGGTCCTCCTCGCCTGGTCAGCTCCCTCGACGGCCCAGACATCCTTTACCGTCTTTGTTGACATGGATAAGCAGGCCACTTGATTCAGCTCTGTGCATCTTACACTGGCATCACATTCGAGCCTTAAGTGACCAGCTACTCAAGGTGTGGAGACCCAAAGCCCTTTCGAGGTAATCCAAGAGCTTCCGAAATAGCCCCAAACATCCTCGGCAGGGCACTGTATGAGGTTTTGGTTGACTCTGCTGAGACGGCAATCCAACCGAGCCTCAACCTCACTCCCATTCTACAAGACACCATTTTCATCGAACCGCCCTCTCTAAAGAAGATCACCAGACCCTATGGCTGATCCCTCCTCAGCTTTCTAACCTCTTTGGCCCTCCACCCAGCCCTTCATTACCAAATAGACTTCTTTTTTTAAAGAGACTCAGCAAGCTCATCCCTGTAGCGGAGACCGCCTAAGCAGGCCTCCATCATAACCCAACAATGGCCCCCAGGACCCCTACGTCCCATGAGCAGATATGAAAGAAGCCAAAGTTTTTAAGGCACTTCAACCATAGGCCCAAGCTCACGTCAGAACCAGTTGCTATGGGCCCCACTCAACCATTGCCCCTCCATCCCTCCGTGTCCCTGCATGGAGGACTTTTGGGGCTGAGCAACTGGATAACGGAAGTTACAACATGAGGTACAAGTTCTTTTGGAAAGGAACAAACCACCTCTCAGGCCTTTACCTCTGGTCCCAAGCCCGGCATCCTCTGAACAAGCTGCTGCCTTGAACACAGAAATAACTCCTTAGAGATCCTCCCCCTCCCCCCCCCTCCCCATGGCCCTGGTTTTTATGACTGTTCTAACACCTGCCCATTTGCAAAAATGTTCCTGCCAAACTCAAGAAGTTGCAGCTGAAGCTAGACTGCTTTCTGACCATTCTCTCAGCTACCTCTAGGGAAGTCTCATCCCAACTCAGCTTCAAGGGCTTAGCCTTGGACTGGGTAGTGTACTCAAACACCTCCAGAGGGCCTTCAGAGACTGGTGATTGGTGCCGGCTCAAGGCAGCTTGGACCCTATCATCCCTAGGGAAAACTTGTTTCTGGAAACAACCAAGGAATGGATATCGGCTCAGATGTGGCGAGGGAGTCCCATTGTCCCCACCTTCCTTCCATTTGGCCCTATACACAGATGCCTCAACTATAGATTTACATGGGCTGAAGCCTTCCTTCACATTCTCTTGCTCGAGATGGAGGCGCTATCTTGTGCCATCTCAATGTCCATGCATTTTGACCAGGCAAACCTATCAAATTGTTCATGGACAGCACAGTTATTGCATTCTACATGAACAAGTAGAGGGAACGCATTCTTGAGCCCTCTGTCAAAGTGGTGCCAGGATGACTCATTCTTTCTGTCCACTCCCCACATTGTCAGGAAAATGAACATGACCACTGACTGCCAGACCAGTACAATCATGCTTAGGGATCTTCCATGCAAACCCAGCCATGCTTTGCACACATGCAAAGCTACATTGCAACACGACCACTTCAGCATCAAAGCCCCCTCCTGCCTTCCCTGTCTAAGAGCAGTCTCAGCTGCCTTGTCTGTAGCAGGAGCTGTCCCTGCTACAGGCTCTCTCACACCCTCCCTCCCTTGGAAAAACATGGAATCAGTGTACAACTCAGAGTGGAAGAAGTGGTTTTTGTGCTGCAAATCTAACCAAGTCTGGCCCCATTGTCCCTCTGCTGTTGATTTGCTGGACATGAGTGGAAAGCATAGATGTCCATTAATTCTGATTGAATACAACCCAGTTCTTGACTCCCACACCCTATCCACCAACAGCAAAAACTGAACACTTTGATTCCCCTCACCCTGTCCACCAGCCTCCTGCAGGAAGCTGGTGGATAGGGTGAGGGAGTCGAAGAGTTAAATTTTTGCTTTGCGAGCATGGTTGACAATGCAGGACGCTGGTGGGCAGGGTGCGGATGTCAAAGTGTTAAATCACAATGCTAAGGGGGAATGGGAAGAGGGGTAAAAAATAGGTTTGAACTTGGATCTGCAAGTTATGGTAAAAATAGTTTTAAAACAGCACATTTTTGTTTGTTTTGGTTTGGTTTTCAGTTTATTAAAGTAGCAGTCCTCATTCTTAGAGTTCTAAATAACTTATCAGTATACACAAGAAAAGGTACATCTGTGAAGCCAGAAAACTGATTTTGTCAATATGATGTGACTGACTTTGTTGTTATTATTTGAGTGAAGATTGTATGTTGGACTTTGAGGCAGCACTTGCAACAGAGTTGAAGTACATGTGGAAGATTTCAATTCCATAAGTTAAAAAAAAGTTTGTTTTTAAAATTTTAGGATGAAATAATTGTTGAGTAAAAGGAGTATTGTTCATTTTCTATGCTGTTTTCGTGAAGAAAGATAAAAGACAAATATGTAAATATTCTGTTCAACATGAAGTGTGGTTGTGTATACATGTATACATTTTCTTGCTATCTCTCACTCTGCGTCTTTCTCTCTCATTTCACAAGATCTTTATATTTTTATGATTTCCTTCCTTGATTTAAAGTGATTTTAAGAAAGACTGAAATTTAGAAAGTGGACAAAATGTGATGATTGCATGAGCTTTCGGAAGCATTAGACATGGGAACAAAACCAGTTTTATCTAGTCATTCATTTGAGAGAGAAGAATCGAATGATTCAGATTATCCAAAATTGTGTTGAATGTCATGACCATAGAGTATTGAAAGAGTGTTTCTTTGTCTCCCCTTGCCCCACCCCCCGCCTGTCTGTCTCCCTGTCTCTCAATCTCTCTCTATCTGCATGTCTTGTGTGTCTGTGACATATGTATGCCCTCATCAGCTTTTTTTTTTTTATTAACTGTGATGAAATTCATAGTTGTACAGTAGAATATCTATTTTAAGGGTAAATTTGCAAAATGGGCACCAAAATGGGTTAACTGAAAAATGAGTTCAGATCCATGAGGCAGATCCTTCATGATATATACTTTATATACATATGTACATGACTTGGTTGAATATATGATGTTACCTGTTTAGCAATCTGCTTTTTTTTCTCCTCCCCCTCTCCCTCCCATTCCCCTTCCCCTGCTCCTCTCTCTCTCTCTCTCTCTCTCCTCTCTCTCTCTCTCTCTCTCTCTCTCTCTCTCTCTCTCGTTCTCTCTCTACACACACATGCCCACATCAGCACACTGTAGTTGTACATCAGTGATTGAATTCTTAACGTTTTTTTTAAATAATTGAGATGACCTATACTTAACTGATGTCACAGTTTAAAATGACTTGTACATGTTGTACAGACACAACCTTCAATTATTTACTTATTTATTGTTTCTTGTATATTTTAAATAACTCTTGTTATGTACCTGTTACTAATTCTGATGCATTTCGTACATGTAAGCTTTTTTTAAATTTTTTTTTTAGATGTATTTTAATACAAATTTGCATTCTATTAGATTAGTTTTCGAGCACGGGTACACATTGTCCAGCAGTAGTAAAGTATTTTCTGAAGAATACAACAGACAAAATTTGGATTGCCATACCACCTTCATCATCCTCACACCCAGATTAATAGTAATTGAAGGTGATAGATACAGTACTGAACATTAATATTACCCACTCCCCTACCCTCGCCCCCAAACCACAAAATATTTATCTATCACCATACAGGCTTTTTTTTTCTTAAACGTTACATTGTAGAGTGAATATTATCACTTGATTGGTACAATAAAAATGTTGATGGAAGAGAAAGATTGTGTTGATCTCCTCTCTCTCTCTCTCTCTCTCTCTCTCTCTCTCTCTCTCTCTCTCTCCTCTCTCTCTCTCTCTCTCTCTCTCAAACCCCCCCTCTCCTTCTCTCTCTCTCTCTCTCTCTCTCTCTCTCTCTCTCTCTCTCTCTCTCAAAAGTGGTAAACTGCATAAAACTTATGGGTCTGTCATTTAAAAGAAGCGTTCTGTTGACACGTGTGTTTTTATACCTTTCCTTTTCAAATTTCATTCTCGAATCCTCATTTGTGAAAATTAATTGCTTCAGCAAACTTTTTTCCAGAGTTGTTTGAAATAATGCATTTGGATTCCTCTGAAGGTCTATTGATCTGATCAGAACAGGACATGACAGACTCTATGTTACTCAAGCCTTGCCAAAGCATGGGAACAGTGAACACTGTCACAGTGTCAGAACTCTGTGTGTGTGTGTGTGTGTGTGTGTGTGTGTTTTTTTTTGTGTTTTTTTTTAATGTGCCCAAAGGAAACAAATGTAATGTATGCATGTGATCATTTTGACCCGTACGTTTTAAGCAGTTTAGTACTTGTCAAGTTCTGTTAATTATTTGATGCAAAGAACTTTGATACATTGAACTCTGTTCCTCTTATCTGTCCCTTCTCTTCTGCTTTTAAATTAAGCAGGGGGAAATTCAAGCGGGAATGAGACGTCTGCATCATTGGAGCTTAGTAGCTGCTTGCCCTACCATCTGCCCATCTTCTTTCCATCATTTACATTCTGCTTTGAGATCTTGCTGTGTATACCATGTGAGTAGCCGTTGAACATGAGACACCTTCTTTGATTGCTGGGACTTGTACGATGTGAGACGTAAGCACTACAAGGCAGACTCCATAAAGAATCTCTTCCGAGATGTCCTTCCTGATGCAATTTTCCAGTTTTTACAAGAGATCAGTAGATTTCACCTGATGTGACTTTACGTCTGAGTATGGTTTTCGTTAAATTGCATTTTAGACTTGCAAGGTGAATGGTGGGCATGTTTTTTTTAACTGTTGTCTTTTATCTTAACCAGGTTGCCGTTTTTGACGTGGTGTTGGCCCTGAATTGGCTCTAGTAGTCGGCTGGGCTATAAATAATATGAACTTGAATTTGTTTGAGCATGCCAACCATGTGCTTTCACTGTGTGAGCAAATCCGTCTAAATCCAGTTAATTCATTTTGCGAACTTATACAAGGCGGAAGAAAGTAAAAACTGTGCACTAAATCTTCAGGTTTCGCAGGATTTCCCCCCTTTGGGGATTTCCCACAGCACTCGGGGCCAATAGAGCCTTAGGCCATGAATGCAGAAGACATTCTTTATGACCTATGACCTTTTGCGTTCAGGATGTAGAGACTTTGTATCTCAAAGACAGGTTGTTTGTTCCCCAGACACGTGCTTGTGTCTGCCTGCAGGGGGAGAGACTGTCTCTAACAGAAGGGACACGATAGTGAAGGTGAAAATATGGATCAAGCAAATCGAGAGTTCCCAGTGTGATCTGTCCAATGGGTACTGAATCGCTGGTCATCCCATACATGAATCACCTGCTTGAGAGTTTCACTGCAACCCTCATGGACATTCTGCTATCATGGATGTGGGTCGCTCCCAGACAGGATACAAGAGATATCCACCTTTTTATCTGCACCACACGTGGGATCCCTTGTCTCAGAGAGCCCTCAAAACTGCAGTCCTTGCTGGCTAGTAGAACTGCCTTCCAACAGGATTCTGCAGCACTAGCATCCCCAAAGAGGAAATTTACTCATGTCGCCAGATGCCACTTTCAGGATGTCAGCCACTTATGACCTGACCCAGGACATTGTCCCTAGTTTGGGGCATCAGGAGACCACTGCAACTACCCAGGTGAACAGGACTACCACCCTCCAAGCAGGCTGATCAGGGTTGTCCAAGAAACAACCATCCCGATGACTTGCTCTCATTCCAGCACCCTTGGCTTCCTCTGGTCAACGGACCAGGAGCCTGACCCATCACTCCCATGCCTGGCACAAGATGGGCTTCACTGTTCGGGTCATTCAGGTGCTTGAACCAGGATACAAGCTGCCTTGCGAAGAGCTATCGGGCCCACCCACCTGCCACCTCCCCTTTGTCTTATTCCATGCCATCCTATTACCCCCACAGTGCAGAGTGGAAGAAGTCTCGCAGGGCGAGGTGCATGAACTCCTGGAGTTGAAGAACTACTTCCTGCCTTCAACCCAGGATTCTGTCGACATTTTTGTGGTCCCTAAGTCATCAGGCGATTTGCACCCGGTAATGTACGTCTCACCCCTGAATCGCTTTCTTGGAAAAAACTCACTTCAAAGTGGAGACCGTCTACCAGAACAGACTCCATCAGACAAAAGCTACTGGACGACCTCCACAGATTTGAAAGACACGTACGACCACATCATTTTCCACCCCCGACCACAGGCGGTACCTGACGTTCTTGTGGCATGACCAAATGTTCCAGTTTGGAGCCCTCCCTTTCAGTCTTTCCCTTGCCTTCTTCTCACGAAGGTGGTTCATGAGTTTGCAATAGTAGCGAGATTCAGTTTCATCTGGCTCCTCTTTTATCTGAAAAATTGACTAATCCTTACAGAGTCTGAGACCTCCTGCTGGGCATACGTCCTGAAGGTCCTATTACTGTGCATATGCATGAGATTCATAATCATTCCTAAGAAATGCAATCTCTCCACAAGCCAGTTCCTTGACTTTTTAGGGATGAGATTCGAACCTCTTCCATGATTGTTGCCCCCACTGTTGTCCACATTGAGAAATTAGCTAAAGTGCCCTCAACAATGACTGCTCCAGGAATGTTGGTTCCAGTCCCAACATGCTGCGTTGCAACTCCAAGCTACCTCTGGAATGGTGGTTACTTGATGCAACAGAGTTGTGTATCTGTGCCCTGATCTCAACTAAAACATACAAGGTCTCGCTCTACCCAGATAGTTCACAAAGGGTTGGGTAGCCCATGCAGGATCTCAGCAAGCAGCACATCAACACATTAGAGCTGGAGGCCATCCACAGAGTCCTGGTGGTCTTTGAAACAGACGTCCTGGGAAAGCTGGTTTACCTTTTCACAGACAATACTTTGGTAGCGTGGGAGGTGCACTTGGTGGACCTCTCTCTTTGAGCTGAAACCGTCTTGTGGTGTCATGAACGACAAATTTCCATATGTTTCGAGACAGTTAGTGGAGAAATTAACATCCTATCTGACTCCTTTAGCCAGTCACACTGCATGCTCCAAATGGAATGGACCCTGAACGGGAATGTCTACTGTTTATGGAATTGCTGGTGTCATCCTCGTATTGATCTATTTGCAATAGAGTTCAGCAAAGACTCTCACTATGTGTGTCGCAAGTTACCGTTCTGGATGTGCTCTTAGTAGATTGGAGTTCCCTCCTGAGCTGCGCCATGCGCCTCTCCCTCCCTCCCCAATTTCCATTCTGCTGAAGGTGTTCAGCAAAGCGAGGATCAAGAACACAATAAAATTATCCTTTACTCATACATCTGCATTTCTATGCATTTTAACCCTTTGACTCCCGCACCATATCCACCAACATCCTGCATTCTCAGGCATGCTAGCAAAACAAAAGATTAACCTTTTGATTCCCTCACCCCATCCACCAGTTTCCTGGGTGAAGGAAATCAAAAGGTTAAGTTTTTGCAGTTGGTGGATTGGGTGTGGGAGTCAAAGGGTTAACGGGGTGTAGACTACGGCTATCAGTACTAAGCTGGTACGATGTCACCTTTGAGAGGAGATGCTGTATCGCCACTGGAGTTCAGTAGAGCCTATTCTTATCCAGTATAGACCATGTATTAAGTTTTCTCTTATTATGAAAATAATTGCACAACTGCAGAGCCGGAGTGGGTGAGCAGTCTCCATTTATTGCAAACTTAGTAAATATCTGAAACAATTCTGATCTTCCTAAGAGCTGGGGGTTGGAGCGTTAGGAAGTTGAGGAGACTGAAAACAGAAAAGTTATCGACTTCTGCATGTGTGCCATGATAGCAATCATTCGTACTAAGCTTCTGTGCTGCCTTTTCAAACCATGACACACATATATACAAACGTTGTCTTGATGCAAGATCCATAGCCCAGATGGATTTACTTGGAATCAAAGAACGAACACCGAAAGAGAGAGGGATGTGGGGGGTGGGGGTGGACAAGCGGTGTGTCATTAGTCACAGAGAACTAGAAAGGAAACCATTCACCTGATGGAAATGCTCAGTAAACGTCGGTGGAAAGGAAACATTGAAGAATAGTCCACCCTGAGGGAACCATCAATTCTTCTTTCAATTGCAGTTATAGTTAGCCAGGCCACATCTCATTCTGGCAATGAATGTGGCTCATTTACATTTTCTGCCAGGAGCCCTGAAGCTTGGTGGTTAATGTGTTGCCATGTCCTGATTTGGCACAGAACCTGGTGCTGCTTCAACGTGAAGGGACCTCAATTGGCGAAAGCCATTCTGTTCTAACAAAGATGCTGTTTAGACATTTGTGTAGTGTTGCATTGTAGCCTATCTTTAGTCAGAAGGCGATTGCAAGCCTGGTACTCTTACTTCGCCCTCTACGGTTTCTGTAAGGGTTGACCCTTTGACTCCTGCATCCTGTCCATCAGCATCCCGCATTTCCAACTCTTCTAGCGAAGCAAAAAGTTAACCCTATGACTCCCTCACCCTATCCATCAGCTTCCTGCAGGAAGCTGGTGGATAGAGTGAGGGAGTCAAAGGGTTAAGCTTTTGCAGTTTGTGGATGGGATGCGGGAATCAAAGGGTTAATCCACCTTACAGTAGCTCATGGCCAAAAGATCTACACTGTGAGCGAAGGAGGCTAGGACTTCTGACGGCTATTGTCCGACACAGGACATTACGGCACTTTCTAGGTATGGCCCTGTCAAGAGCCATCCTGCCCCTGTCCTGATAGAAACCATCGCCCGTTGATCCGACACTGCTTATTCGTCAGTCTTCTCAGTTTCAGTTTCAGTTTCAGTTTCCCAAATTGACGTCTCCGCGCTCGGAACGAATTCCATCCATATGCACTAACGTCACAGGTGCCATACGTAGGGATGATCATGGCACAAGCCTTAAGCCTGCACACAAACCCATGAGCTGGCCAGGTCCTGAGGCCCCACCTAGTCTATGTTTTACCTAGTCTATATTTCATATTGGTATTTCATCAGCCTTTCGCTGGAATAATCTTGGTTACCTGTAATTGACATGTGTATCTCACCTTCAAAAAAAGGAACCTACATACAAAGTAAATACATAAGATAAGTCTTCTCAGCTCCTCCTGAATGGCTGAGTTGTCTTCCCAGGGGACATAGTTGTCCCCCTTCCACGTCAACCAAGTTGCTGTCTCAACCAAGTGTGTAGTCTGGCCCTGCAACATGTTGTGGATGCCAGCATGCAATGTTGGTTCTTTCCCAGGCTGGTTAGAGGCGCAACCCTGTGGGTTCCCTTCCCTGCTCTCTCCATACTGTTTCTGGCACTTCTTGTTCAAGCACTGCTGCCGTGGCCAACCGGATCTGCCGCATTTTGTCTCCTCTCTGAATGGGATTAGGTCCTGGTCTCAACATCGCCACTCTGGAGCAGTAAACTGTCCCAGAATAAGTACACGATTGTCAAGCCCAGTATGATGTCGCGTGCCATGCACTTCAGTTTGACAATAGTGACACGCAGAGCTAGACTTTGTCCAGCACGCTTCAGCTCGAGGCCCAGGTAGACAGGGAGGTAGGCACTGCATACTGTGAGTCTGAAAAAATATTGTTACTGACGATTGCAATGTCAGTTTAACCCTTTGACTCCCGCACCGTGTCCACCAGCATCCTGCATTGTCAACCATGCCAGCAAAGCAAAAACTTCACCCTTCGACTCCCTCGCCCTATCCACCAGCTTCCTGCAGGAAGCTGTGGATGGGGTAAGGGAATCAAAGGGTTAAGTTTTGCAGTTGGTGAATAAGGTGCGGGAGTCGAAGAGTTAAAGTGACTTGCCAACTGAGATTCAAAAAGCTTGTTCATCATTGATAAGATCATGTGTTGCAGAGGTGTTGAGGTTGTGACTTGCCGTGACAATTCGCCATTCCATTCTCGTTGCTCTGTGTGTGTGTGTGTGTGTGTGTGTGTGTGTGTGTGTGTGTGTGTGTGTGTGTGTGCGTGCGTGTGCGCGTGCGTGTGCGTGGTGTGTGTGCTGTGTGTGTGTGTGTGTGCGTATGTGTGTGTGTGTGTGAGAGAGAGAATGGGGTAAATAAGAGGAAACGAAAGGCCTTACTTAGGGCCAACTTGGTGTACTCGGCTTGTCTTTTGATCCTCCGCAAGAAATTCTAAGGTTCTTTGATAGATGTCCTCAAAGCAAATAATAATGATTTTGTGTAGAATTCACCAGTCCTGGTGCCTGGGACTAGAGGAGAGGAACGCCTACTATATAGGCGCAAATCCAAATTCACTGTTCAAAGGCAACTTTTCCAAACCTCTAGAACAAAAGTATCCACCCTCATTGCATCTGCAAAAACAAGCTTTTTCCAAACCAAAATCCTGAATGCCTCTTCTTCAAAAGAACTCTTTACAACCATGAATCATCTCCTTGGCACACGAAAAGATTTACCTCTCCCAACAAAACACACTAATGAAGAACTCCCATCTGTATTCTCCAAGTATTTCACCACCAAAATACAAACTCTTCGTGACAAGCTTGACAGGACTCCCTGTCAACCATGCCCACCTGACCCTTCCTTCTCTGGAACACATCTTATTTACCCCGGTCTCACAAGAAGAAATTCTCAACACAATCAGATCCATGTCGTTCAAAACCTGCGAACTGGATCCTCTTCCAGGTTCTCTCTACGCCGACTGTCTCCCTACTCTCCTCCCATTCATCACTGACATCATCAACACTTCTCTTCAAACTGGAACTGTCCCAGATTCTTTCAAGTCTGCTATCGTTCACCCTCTCCTCAAGAAATACAATTTAGACCCAAATGAACTGAAAAACTACCGGCCTATCTCTAATCTCTTTCTTGTCAAAACTCCTTGAAAAAGTTGTCCTCAACCAGCTGAACTCTCACCTGTCTGCCAACAATCTCCTCAATCCTTTCCAGTCAGCCTATACCACCAGTGCCATAGCAATGAAACTGCCCTACTACACATTCTCAACAATCTCCTCCTTGCAACTGATACTGGCAAAGTCTCTCTCCTCACACTCCTTGATCTGTCTGCAGCCTTTGATATCATGGTATTCTCCTTTCCAGACTCCATCATACTTTTGCCATCTCTGACACTGCTCTCTCCTGGTTCACTTCATATCTATCAAACAGAAAACAAACTGTTCTCATCAATGGCACTTACTCTCAACCTGCGTACCTGACCTATGGTGTTCCACAAGGATCTGTCCTTGGCCCTGTTCTTTTCACTCTTTACAACTCCCCACTGTCCACCATCATCAACTTCCACTCTATACAACACCACTTCTATGCTGATGACACCCAACTTCAGGACAGTGACTCACCTGACAATGTACAGCGCCTCTTGACTCGCACCACTGAGTGTTACTCAGACATTAAGAACTGGATGACATACAATAAACTTCAGCTTAACGACGACAAGACAGAAGCTATCCTCATTGGCACCCGTCAGAAACTTTCTCAGCTGCCTCCTCTTTCTCTCCCATTATGTAACACATCAGTCCCAATTTCTGATTCAGCTAAAAACCTTGGTGTCTGCCTTGACTCTACCCTCTCCATGAACAACTTTGTTTCTCAAACTGCCAGATCTTGCTACCATCACCTCCATCGTATAAGCCTGATCAGGAAGTATCTCTCTGTCGAAACAATTGCAAAACTAGTTATCTCCTTCATAATGTCTCGCATTGACTATTGCAATTCACTCCTGTCTGGTCTTCCTGCCTCCACCATTCACATCCTACAGCGCATTCAAAACAATGCTGCACGCCTTGTACTCAAAAAGAAAAAAGCTGACCACATATCTCCTCTCCTGGCACAACTTCATTGGCTCCCTGTATCAAAGCGCATACAGTACAAACTAGACATCATGTACTACAAAAGCCTCAATAACGCAGCCCCCAATTACCTGTCAAGCCTACTTGAGATCTATGTGTTCCCTCACGTACCCTCCGCTCTGCCTCCGATCCTCTCACTTTTCACTTTCCACGCACTAAGCTCAATACCTATGGTCCACAAGCCTTCTCTGTTTCTGGTCCACTCTCCTGGAACAAACTTCCTCTCTCAGTCCGTCAGCAACCTGCTTTTGTCTCCTTCAAGTCCGCTCTCAAAACTCACCTTTTCTCCTCTGCATGAAATCCTGACCTCACTCAACCCCCTCTGCAGCCTGTCTCCGCTCGGAGTGGAATCATATTGTAATATATATTTGTATGTAATATGCTCTCTATAATTTTCGATTGCTTTTCTTCTTTTTCCCCATTTATAGCCATATATATATATATATATATATATATATATATATATATATATATATATATATATATATATATATGTGTGTGTGTGTGTGTGTGTGTGTGTGTGGTGTGTGCGTGCGTGCGTGTGTGTGCGTGCGTGCGTGTGTGTGCGTGCGTGCGTATGTGTCTGTTCGGCGCTTAGATTTGATTTCTATCAAGATTTTGCGCTATATAAATATTGTAATTATTATTAATCATTATATATGCAGAATGAGCCTCCCAAACGTCGGATAGCAGCACTCTACAAAGTGTAGGGACTTATCTAAGTGACTCAAAGCACTCGGTGAAGGTAAAAGATTTTCGAAGAAAAGAGTAAAGCCAAACAATTTAAATTGAGGGGAAGTGTTGAGTTGTTCCATAGTCGAATTTACAAGAGTAAATAAAGGTACTTATCTTCAACCCACCCAAAAGAAGGAAAGCAGGGCTGGGTTAATATCAAAGACGCTATAAATATGACTTTTTATAATGTCTTTGGTTAATATCAGCAAAATTCTATGTTCTTGAAACTAACCTACCTGTGTGTATGAGTTTTCCCCCTTATTTTTCTTATTCATAATTCTGCTTCATGCAAATGTGTATATGTCCTTCTGTTGTAAACTTTTAGATAGTTTGCATGTAAACCCTTGGGTGTAATTTTGAGTCTTTCTTCTAATCGCATTAAATTTATTTGCCATTACTGTTTTGCGTCATTTGTCGAACTTTGTGCCTCGTGAAAACGAATAAAAACAACGTTGATAGAAAAAAATCTTCTTTTACTCCTTTGGGGTGACGGAGGCATTGATACAAATTGTAACATATTCCTAAAACTCCAACTTTCCCCAGACTTTCTTGCGACTTTTCAGTTAACGTCAACAAATTTTCGAGCAGCGCACAGGACACTATACTTAGCCAAGGAAGTGAGTTCTTTCCCTTCCACAGCTACGCATGCTCAGAACAAAGCGGATATAGTTTTCTGCTACAGACACACACAGCAGTTTTGAAGTTGGGAAAACGGGATTTCGTCTGTTCATTTCATATTGAATATCAGCTATGAGTTCCATTGGCACAGGGGTACGTATGAAAATGACACCGATCGAACACTTTTTTCTCAATATATTTTGGCTTATTGACGGTATTTTTATGATGTTCAGACTGTTCGTGAGAGTGCCGGGCTGAACGTCGCTCGTACGAGTCGCAGTCAAGAGGCTTGATCACTTGATCACTTTATGAGTGAATACAGTCTGAGGAGAAGCTGCCGCTTTGGGCTCGATGATATATTCTCAGGATCACTTACTTCAGACGTTAATTATAATCATTTATGACTGGTTTTCATTCTGTGTGTGTGAGATACCATATCACACTCACTCGCGTACACACACAACACGCACACACTGTCACTGTGACACACAGACACACACACACACACACACACACACACACACACACACACACACACACACAAACACGCCACGGGTACACACACACACGCACGCTCACACACACGCGCTCACACGCACACACACACACAAACACACACACACACACACACACACACGCACACAGTATGACTGTGTGGATAGTTTCTCTCTCTCTCTCTCTCTCTCTCTCTCTCCTCTCACACACACACACACACACACACACACACACACACACACACACATATGTGCATCATTCATCAACACTACAGTGAAGAGGTTAAGGAAAGGTAAGACCTTACGTTTTGTGCACTTCTCATGCAAATTTGCTGGTGAGTAGGATTATAAGATAGGGCTGAGAGTGCCCAACATGGAACTAGCACCCCATGACTGTTGTAAATTTATCAGAAGCAGCCTGGGCCAAAGGAAAATATGATGACAGTACCAAGTGTTGTGAGCAAAACTTCCTATTAATTAAACTTTTAAATCTTCTGTTAATCTTAAAGTTGAAATTTTAACCAGAAAATGACAGGATACTGTAGGCATAATGTATTTTATCTGTTTGACCATTATTGACTGACCTGTGACCTGATCATTGGCTGTCTCAGACACTTGTTATTGACACTACAAACACTTGCAGACACTACAGACACTTGCAGACCTGTTGAAAACATCAAAGAATTGAACAACTAGCACTTCTCAGTACTCATGTCTCTCTGATTGACTTGTAGTTGTATCCAAACCATGTTTCTCTCAGCCACTTGTTACTGAGGATATAGACAGTCTGCATTTTGACATTTCCATGAGAGCATTTGACTGTGGTGATGTTGATGACTGGTATGTTTCAAGCAGATCATAGCTGTGATTTTAAGGCACTTATCAATACATATTGTTATGATTTAATTTTCTATCTGTTTATATGAAATTTATGAAGATAGATATGTAGGGAAACCACCATCGTAGTTTTTCACCAAGAAAATCGTGGACAGGAGAAAGAGAAAGAAGAAAGTTAACGACGTCAATAGGTGCTCCTGCAGAGCACCTTCGTCCGGTAGGGACTGTCATGCGGCGCAGATGACACCAGACCATCAGCCAGCTACTGCAACCAAAATTAAATTCAACACCAAAATAGCAACATGGAACATCAGAACAATGCTGCAGAAAGGTAAATTAGACAACATCAAAATGGAGATGGAAAGGCTTAACATCAGTATTTTAGGACTGGGGGAAGTGAGATGGAAGGGGGCAGGCATGATAACATCAGGAGAATATATAGTGATATACTCTGGTGGTAATTCACATGAAAGAGGAGTAGGCATCATAATGGACAAAGACAAATCAAAAGCAGTTAAGGGATACTGGGCAGTGTCTGATAAGAGTTTTACTGGTCAAATTCGGAGGCAAACCTTTTGATATCAACATCATACAGGTGTATGCACCAACATCCGCAAGTACTCAGGAAGACATCGACAACTTCTACGAAGTTTTAGAGATGGCCAAGGTCAAATGTAAATCACAAGAAGTTACAGTCATAATGGGAGATTTTAATGCTAAAGTGGGACAGGATAGGGTGGAGGATATAGTTGGACCTCATGGCCTTGGTACACAAAATGAAAGAGGGGGGAAGCTTGTAGAATGGGCACAGATGAATGAGTTCATAATAGGAAAGACCTGGTTTGAGCAGCCTAACAGAAAAAATGGACTTGAATGAGTCCAGGAGATAATACCAAAAATCAAATTGACTACATCCTGATCAACAAAAGATTTAGAAATTCTTTACTGTCAGCAAAAACACTACCAGGCGCAGACTGCAACAGTGACCACAATCCTGTAGTGGGAAGGTTTAGGCTGAAATTGAGGAAAAGGAAACAGACCAAAAGCAACATCAAACTAAACCTTGGACTCTTAAAGTCAGATGAAATGATACGTCAAAAATTTAATGTACATATTCAAAACAAATTCAGTGCTGTGGAAGACATTGGTGACAGTGAGGAACAATGGACAGAGTTGAGAAGTTCTGTAAATGAAGCTTGTGAAGAAATCCCTAAGGCAAATAGAAAAGCAAAAAAGAGCTGGATGACTAATGAAATTTTGGGCCTGATGGAGGAAAGGAGGAAGGCAAAGAGAAACAAGGAGATGTACAGGAAGATAAACAAAGAAATCAGGTATAGGTGCAATGAAGCTAAGGAAGCTTGGCTGAACACAAAATGCAAAGAGATAGAAGAATGACACAAAATGGATCCTCAGGGTATGTACAGACGAATTGACGAAATTGTCCACAGGAAAAATACATGTACATCAACTGGTTGCTTAAAATCGAAAGATGGCACGCTTATCATGGAAAAAGACAAAATATTAGACAGATGAGAAGAGTACATTAAAGACATTTTTGAGGATGACAGAAACAAAGAACACATTATAAAAAAGAACTTTGAAGGACCACCCATAATGAAAGATGAAGTTAGAGCAGCACTGAAAAAGATGAATCCAGGAAAAGCCCCAGGATCAGACAACATTACTACAGAGATGATTGAAGCCCTGGAGGAATTTGGCATAGAAAAAATAACAGTCCTCCTAAATGAAATTTATGACACTGGAAAAATCCCCAAAGATCTGTCAAAATCAATTTTCATTGCACTTCCAAAGAAGACAGGGGCTATAGAATGCGAACTCCATCGCACAATCAGTTTGATGAGTCATGTAACAAAAATCCTGTTAAGAATAATCATGATGAGGACAAGGAATAGAATCAAAAGAAAAATAGCAGAAGAACAGTGTGGATTTGTGGAGGGGAAAGGAACTATTAATGCCATATACATCCTAAGAACTATCATAGAGAAGTCAATTGAGATGAATAAGGATTTGTATTTATGCTTTGTTGACTATACCAAGGCTTTCGATCGGGTACGACATGATGAATTGATCAACCAACTGGAGAGACTCAATGTCAATGGAAAAGATCTACGAATAATCAGGAATATGTACTGGGAACAAACAGCTGCAATGAGAATAGAAAACAATATGTGACCCTCCACCACGGAATGAGTCGCAATGCACCTGGGGTGATTTTTTTTTGTTTTTAAATGAAATAAGCAAAAAAACGCGGTTTTCACAGATCCAAATTTTATTAAAATCGGGCATTCCTTTTCAAAGTTATGACCTTTTAAAGTTGGATATGTGGAAAAATGCATATTTGAGAAATCGCAGTTTGAAAATGTCACACTTATGCCCGTAGCAACCAGGTACTTCTAATAGAGCTACACTTTTCACCCGTTTATAAGATCAAATAAGCACAAGTATTTTAGCAAGACATAAAATAATGACCACCACAGCTGCATTTTCCCAGCCATTCTGATACCCTTTAGTTGCAAAAGCCATCATCGCCTGCGAAGGCAGGGTCGACCAAAGTCTTATCTCTGTAGCGCGTCTTTGTGCTCAAGCACTAGCAATAAAGAAGGAAGCTGAATATGCTATTTGCTATACACGGCAGCGGGAGGGGTGAAAAGGGTGTGGGGAGTGGAAGGGAAGGGGAAAGATGCACGCTATTAATAGCCGGCAGGGCAGGGCCAACTAAAGTATCTTGGATTTGTGTGCCGTGCCACAGAATCATTTTCAGTGAAAAACTCAAAATTGGTACCCTGACCCCCCTACATGAACTATCGCTGCTAGCGAAAAAGTGTGTCAGGTGTAATCTGACTCATTCCGTGGTGGAGGGTCACATATAAGCTCTTTTCAAAACATCAAAAGAGGAGTCAGACAGGGTTGTTTTGTCACCAGATCTGTTTTCACTGTATAGCGAAAACATGAGAAACCTAGAAGAAGACCCTGGATTAAAGGTTGGAGGGAAAATGATAAACAACATTCGGTACGCAGATGACACCGTGCTAATTGCAGAAAATGAAAGGGACCTACAAAACCTTGTGAATATACTAGAAACAGAAAGCAAAGGTAAGGGGTTGGAACTAAACAGCAGGAAGACTGAAGTCATGGTGATCAGTAAAAAACATGAAATCCCCTCATGCAAAATAACAGCAAATGGCACAACCTTGACACAGGTTAATAAGTTCAAATACCTGGGAATGGTCATTTCATCAGATGGCAGATGCACATCGGAAATAGCTGGCAGAATCGGCCAAGCCAAAACAGCATTCAAGATGACAAGCATTCTTACCAACAAATGCCTATCAATTAACATCAGAAAGAGAGTCCTTGAATGTTATATAGAACCAATACTGTTGTACGGATGCGAGGCGTGGACAGTCAGCAAGCAAAGCCAGAGCAGGATTGAGGCAGCTGAGATGTGGTTTCTAAGAAGAATGTTGAGAGTTCCATGGACAGCAAAGAAAACAAACGAGACAGTCTTGATGGAGGCAGACACAAGTAGATCACTCATAAGGAAGATTAGGAAAAGACAAGCAATATTTATAGGCCATTTTATGAGGAAGGGGGATTTGGAGCACCTGGTCACAACGGGAAAGCTGGAGGGAAAGAGAGCGCCAGGTAGACCCAGGGAGAGAATGCTGGACGGACTTGCAGAGTGGCTGGGGATGAGGAGGGTGGGGGAGATGCTGGGGGCAACGAGAGATAGAGATGGTTGGAAGTCCATGGTCGCCAACGTCTTGCGGCAGGGCACCTGATGATGATGATGATGAGATATGTAGCCTACATATTGTGCCTGATATATAGGTATTATATATAGACATCATATATATGAGGACAAATTAAGGATGGAAAAACAAGATTGGCAGTGCTTTGATGGTGTGATGATGTACGATCAAACTCTTCAGCATTGTTGAGTTGTCATATCCTGTGAAAATGGGTCTTTTTTCAGTGTGTAATCAGTTCTGTTGTGTGGTTATTGTTTGTTTGTCTGTTGTTGTTTTTTGTATTTATGTTTTTTGTTTTTTGTTATTGTTGTTGTTGTTGTAGTTTTTTTGGTTGGTTGGTTGTTTTGTGTTGGTTGCTGGTTTGCACATTTTGGCCACACTGTGCAGACAGTATGCTGATGCAATTGGTGGGTGCGCATGCTGGTTGTTTTTGTTTTGGTAAATCAGACATAGACCTAACTTACAGGATCTTTAGTATGCATACATGTTTTTCTGTGTGCATATTCACATGAAAGGGATTTAAGACTTTAATGGATTTGCACACATGTAGGTCTGGGAGATGGAAAAATCTCCACCCTTTACTCTCCAGGCGGTAGGTACCCAGGCAAGATCAAACCCCGGACCTCCGATTGGAAGTCTGATGTTTTATCCACATGACCATAATGCCGTCAGATCAGCTGTTGGTAGTCAGCTTGTTTTGAACAATAATTTCATTAAAGTTCTCTGTTTTGGCACTGATTTTGGTACAGCGACTTTGAGTTACTGTGACAAGATTTGATAGTGTGCAGAGGTATAAAAATGTGTCTGGTTACTTGCCATATTCTGTCATTGTATCATTAATTGATCATTTGTATTGCACATTATATCTTTGTATACGCACATCATCAGAGTGTGATTTTTATCATGCATGTTTGTTTTATTGTTTTCTGTTTATTATTTTCAGTATGATCTGTCAGCTTCACATTTTTCACCTGATGGCAGAGTGTTCCAGGTTGAATATGCCCAGAAAGCAGTTGAAAATAGTGGGTAAGTTGAATGTTATAAGTTCAGTGTTATATTTGATGAAAGTCTCAGAGTTTGTGTGCAAGTGTTGGTAATGTAAGAAAGACGTTCAGTTTTGAAAAACAACATTCAAACAAATATACGTAAAATTATTCTTTTGTCCATGTTGAAATAAGTAGAGATATTTTGTTTGAATTTAGATATGTTTCTGTCTAAAAAGTGGATTTCTGTTTGGTTACAGTTTTAACAGTACCCCAGAGAACAACAAATATTGAAAAGATGATTTGTGAAACAGGACAAGCAACAAGCATTTTCAGCTGAATTCAAGCATTTAAAGAAAACAGGACAAAACAAAATAAAATACACAAGACACCAAACTCTTTAACTGCTTGCATTGCAAAAAATTGCATGTTGTCATGTTCTGAGATCTAGAGAATACAAGTGTTTTTTCAGTCATGGTTTTAAGGGATATTATTTCTTGTTAACTGAAACAAACGTGTATTGATGGTTTGTGTGTGTGTATATTAAATTAGTATATTAACAAAATGTATGTTGGTATGATTTTCTCATGTGTGTCTGAAGGGATCTTCATCAATCTTTTATTAGGTTACAGGCCTTACAGGCTTTGGTGAGCCCTGCTATCGGCTGCTCGATTTTTTGTGTTGCCCTGCTTTATTGATTGAATATATATGATACTCATTTGAAATGCATTCAGTGCCCTGAAACATTGTTTAGTGGTACTAGTGTGCCATGCCATCTGACAGAATTGCTGTATTTTCCTATGCATCTTCCGGCTCGCCAGTTTCAACTTTGTATAATTGCTAGATTGCAGTTTATGTTTTCTGCATATGATGCCTGTATTTTTTTAAACCAACATGCTATATTTCATGAATCTTTGTATGTCATGCATTCTTTAAACAATCAAACACAAGTTTATTCAGTGTCCAGCAACTCAGCATGTGTGAAATTCATGTATCACAGTGAGTTCGTCACTACTTTGTCATATCAAACCAAAGCGATCGGTTTACAGCATGTCATTGTACTTGTGACCAACACATTTCCATCAAATCATCTTATTTATCTAGCAGTGGAGCCTGGGATTGGACATTGCCTACTTCGTAAGTGCACTCATTGTCGTGGCGTCCCAGTCTTCACATCAGTTAGAAACACCCAACCAGCTTTCCATCCATTGTGCCTCAACATCACATCAAACCCAGAACCCCTCCAGATGTTGCTATTTCTAAAATTTCCAAATTAATATGTTTTAACTCCTTGTCCTACAGAATAAAGCAGCAGATATTTATGACCTAGTCAGTGAAAGCAGTGTTTTTAAGTTTGCTGTTATAACACCCACTGGCTTCTCTATGGCTTCAATACCAAGGGAATCTGGAACTGGCAGTGGTCTGTTTTGTATTGAGCCTCTTAGTCTTATATGTTGAAAATCCACCGAGAACTTAACTTTGATGCTGGTATTTGAAAAACGAAAAGATGTTTTGCTAATATCCGTAGGCATGGATGAGATTGTTGTGATGGCTGTTTGCTGTTTGAGGGAGTTGGAAAATGTTACAATACTAGTAAGCAGTGTTTATTATGATGCCATATTTGTTTAATTTGTCTTAACAGGACTGCTATAGGCATTCGTGGGAAGGATGGTGTGGTGATGGGTGTGGAGAAACTGGTAACCTCCAAATTGTATGAGCAGGGAGCCAACAAACGTCTCTTCAACATCGACAGACACATTGGAGGGGTAGGCTGATTTCCCTGTGTGACCTAGGATTTGATTTATTTAATTATTATCAGTGTTTATGTGAACAGTTTGAGCTTCTTTATGAGTGTCTGTGCTGGTAATGTTCTGCAGAATAAATCTGCTGAAATACAATACAAGTTAGCCATTGAAACATCTTGTACTTTCATACAAGGTGAGGAATGGGAAGCTTTGACAGGGCAGTTATCACTATAGTAACTGCTGTGATCATACATATTTGCAAGAGGAAGGGCATGAAGACCTTATGTGATAATCATTGTGGGATATCCCTCCTATACTAATCATCCATACTGAGTCATCAACCATGTAACTGAGCTCATCATTCCTGAGTCTCATTGTGGTTTTCATGATGAAACAGGTATGAGTAACGTGATGTTTGCCATACACTAGAGATGTGTTGTGAACACAGACCTGTTTACTTTCACAAATTTGGTTTAATTTCCACAATTTTCATGGTATTAACTATTATGTCATTGATATTCATGACACATATTTTGGGCGGATATTCACGACACATATTTTGGACCCCTTGAACTATGATTTTGATCAATTTGCTGTCAAACTTAATAGTGCTATCCTTGAGTAATAAAGTGTTTGAATTGAACTGAATTACTAGGTAACTGATGACATACTGGGTGGAATGTGTATGGAATTGTCTGAGTGGAATGAATCCTCTTGAATAAACTCCAAACTCAATACTGTGCTCAGATGGAACTCTTCGACCGGTGGAGAATACTGTACCATGGTATTCTCCTTTCTAGACTTCATCATACTTTTGGCATCTCTGACATTGCTCTGTCTTGGTTCACTTCATACCTATCAAACAGAAAACAAACCGTTCTCATCAATGGCACTTACTCTCAACCTGCATACCTGACCTGTGGTGTTCCACAAGGATCTGTCCTTGGCCCTGTTCTTTTCACTCTTTACACCTCCCCCCTGTCCACCATCACCAACTCCCATTCTATAAAACACCACTTCTATGCTGATGACACCCAACTTCAAGACAGTGACTCACCTGATAATATACAGCGCCTGTTGACTCGCACCACTGAGTGTTACTCGGACATTAAGAACTGGATGACACACAATAGACTTCAGCTTAATGACGACAAAACAGAAGCTATCCTCATTGGCACCCGTCAGAAACTTTCTCAGCTGCCTCCTCTTTCTCTCCCATTATGTAACACATCAGTCCCAATTTCTGATTCAGCTAAAAACCTTGGTGTCTGCATTGACTCTACCCTCTCCATGAACAACTTTGTTTCTCAAACTGCCAGATCCTGCTACTATCATCTCCATCGTATAAAGCTGATCAGGAAGTATCTCTCTGTCGAAACAACTGCAAAACTCGTTCTCTCCTTCATAATGTCTCGCATTGACTATTGCAATTCACTCCTGTCTGGTCTTCCTGCCTCCACCATTCACATCCTACAGCGCATTCAAAACAATGCTGCACGCCTTGTACTCAAAAAGAAAAAAGCTGACCACATATCTCCTCTCCTGGCACAACTTCACTGGCTCCCTGTATCAAAGCGCATACAGTACAAACTAGACACCATGTGCTACAAAAGCCTCAATAACGCAGCCCCCGATTACCTGTCAAGCCTACTTGAGATCTATGTTCCCTCACGTACCCTCCGCTCTGCCTCTGATCCTCTGACTCTTCGCTTTCCACGCACTAAGCTCAATACCTATGGTCCACGAGCCTTCTCTGTTTCTGGTCCACTCTCCTGGAACAAACTTCCTCTCTCAGTCCGTCAGCAACCTACTTTTGTCTCCTTCAAGTCCGCTCTCAAAACTCACCTTTTCTCTCCTGCATAAAATCCTAACCTCACTCAACCCTCCCCTCTGCAGCCTGTCTCCGCTTGGAGGGAATCACATGGTTATAATATATAATTGTATGCTATGCTCTCTATAATTTTCCATTGCTTTTATTCTTGCTTTTATTGCTTTTATTCTTTCTCCCCATTTATAGCCATGCGTGTGTGTGTGTGTGTGTGTGTGTGTGTGTCTGTATGTGTGCGTTCGTGTGTGTGCGAGCGTGCGTGCCTGCGTGTGTGTCTGCTTCAGCGCTTAGATTTGATTTTATCAAGATTTTGCGCTATATAAATATTGTAATTATTATTATTATTACCAAAACCAAAGTGCTCATAGCTGTCCTGCAGGAACTTTTCTTTGCAGGTGACTGTGCATTGACTTCAGATTCATGTGAAGATAATGTAGCACATCACCGACCAATTATCTGTGGTTTTACAATAAACCCAACCTCAACAGAGGCCATGATTCAGTCAACATCATCTCAGACTTGTGGTGTTTAATTATCTGTAGTTGTCATCAACAATCAGGAGATCAAGACAGTAGACAAATTTTGCTACTGGGGCTGTACAGTGAGTAGTAGGGATCTCTTGATGCTGATGTGGTGCTGAACATCCCCAAGGCTAGCCCTGCCTTTGGAAGGTTGACCAAGACGTTTTGGCAAGACCATGGCATAAGCCTCACATAAAGATTACTGTGTACAGAGCAGTAGTCTTGAGCACCGTGCTGTACTGTTGTGAGACCTGGGCTACCTGTAAACACAGCACATTCAACACCTGGAAGGGCGCCACCAAAGGTATCTGCAAGATCTGCTAGACCACATGGCAGGATCAAGTTTGTAACCTTCACGCTTGGAAAAAGTACGGCTTGTCAAGCATAGTGTTTCTGTTCAACAAATACCAGTTTCAATAGACATGACGTACTATCCATATGGAAGATGTTTGCCGCCCAAAGATGATCCTGCGTAGAGAACAGAAGCAACAATACTTGACCAGGGAAGACCACTAAAGTGTTATAAAGATACTCTGAACATCAGCCTCATCAGCTGTGGCATCAACGCCACCAGTGGGAAGGACATTGCTGTAAGCTGTTGACAGCTGTGCGCATCTAGGAAACAGTCAAACTTGGACAGTGTAGAACAGCTGCAGAAGCAGAACCTAAGGCCGCAGGACCCCTTTCCATGCAGCGCCTAAGGAATAACATGTGCCTCCAGGATCAGTCTTGTATCCCACCTGAAGACCCATATCAGGTGACTAATAATATGCATACTCATCCGTTGAATCAACAATAATATTGTTTGTAAATGTATATTTTCTTATTTTTTATAAACAGGCAGTGGCAGGTTTGCTAGCAGATGCACGCCAGCTAGTAGAGCGAGCGAAGGAAGAATCGGCCAACTACAGATATAACTATGGCAGCGCTATACCCCTGAAGGTGAGGCTTTTGTCTGTGACGTGACTGTTTTGTGTTCTGGAATCTTTGAAATGAGAGGGAGGGGGGAGGAGAGAGAGAAAGAGAGAGAGAGAGAAAGAGATGTATGAGACACCATAAAAGCATCCATTGTCAAGGCTGGACAGGTCAAAGCCTTCTCTGCTGACTCACTCAATGCTTTTGTTTCTTGCCACTCATAGCAGCTTTGCCCATGTTCGAAATGTTCGCCTGTTTTTTACTGCTGTCATTATGCTCTGTTTTTGAACCCATCGAAAGCTGGTTTTTGTACTGACTGCGAGTCACAGAGTCCTGGCTAAACACACACTTGTGCAATTTTCTTTTTCTGATTCCTAATGTTCTGTGACTTTCAAAGAATAGGAAAACAACTTTGTGACATCAGGCATGCGTACTTACGCCTACAGAGATCCCTGCTTACATCATTCATCTGCTACACCCATGACAAAAGATACTGGAAGAAATTTCAATATGGATGCCTACTTTTTATATTTTTTGTTTTGTTTAAATGAAGTCTTTGATGAATGGGTCTGGTCAATGGTTTTGTGAAAATTCCAAAACTTTACCAGACCCTGAATGGTGAAACATGTTTTTCTAGCCGTGGGAAAGATTTTCTCATTTTTCAACTTTTCCAGACTTCCATGATTGTATGAACCCTGGCTAGTAAAAATGGAATAATGGTCATACGAACCCTGGCTAGTAAATGATGGAATAATGGTCATACAAACCCTGCTTGTAAATGATGGAAATAATGTCATACAAACCTGGTTAGTCAGTGATGGAATAATGGTCATACAAACCCTGGCTTGTAAATGATGGAATAATGGTCATACAAACCCTGGCTTGTAAACGATGGAATAATGGTCATACAAACCCTGGCTTGTAAATGATGGAATAATGGTCATACAAACCCTGGCTTGTAAATGATGGAATAATGGTCATACAAACCCTGGCTAGTAAATGATGGAATAATGGTCATACAAACCCTGGCTTGTAAATGATGGAATAATGGTCATACAAACCTGGTTAGTCAGTGATGGAATAATGGTCATACAAACCCTGGCTTGTAAATGATGGAATAATGGTCATACAAACCCTGGCTTGTAAACGATGGAATAATGGTCATACAAACCCTGGTTAGTCAGTGATGGAATAATGGTCATACAAACCCTGGCTTGTAAATGATGGAATAATGGTCATACAAACCCTGGTTAGTCAGTGATGGAATAATGGTCATACAAACCCTGGCTTGTAAATGATGGAACAATGGTCATACAAACCCTGGCTTGTAAATGATGGAATAATGTCATACAAACTCTGGTTAGTCAGTGATGGAATAATGGTCATACATACCCTGGCTTGTAAATGATGGAATAATGGTCATACAAACCCTGGCTTGTAAACGATGGAATAATGGTCATACAAACCCTGGTTAGTCAGTGATGGAATAATGGTCATACAAACCCTGGTTAGTCAGTGATGGAATAATGGTCATATAAACCCTGGCTTGTAAATGATGGAATAATCATCATCATCATCATCATTATCATCATAATCATCATCATCAACATCGTTGTTGTTGTTAGTATTATTATGATTACTGCTACTATGTGTTGCTACGTTTTGTTTGCTTATTTGTTTTTTTGCAGTTATGTTCTTTTCTTGTATTTGATTCTTTCAATATCATCGGTTTGTGTATCATTTTGTGTGTGTAGATGTGTTCATGCATGCATGCGTGTGTGTGTGTATGTGTGTGTGTGTGTGTGTGTGTGTGTGTGTGTGTGTGTGTGTGTGTGTGTGTGGTGTGTGTGTGTGTGTGTGTGTGTGTGTGTGTGTGTCCCCCTCAGTTCCTACTTAAACAGTTAAAGCTGACTTTTGTTTTGTGGTTTTCAGCATCTGACAGACAGAGTGTCTGGCTATGTTCATGCTTACACCCTGCACAGTGCTGTGCGACCGTTTGGCACCAGCATGATCATCGCCTCCTACGATGTTGATGGCCCAGAAATGTTCCTTGTTGAGCCGTCTGGTGTTTCTTATGTGAGTGGATAGGTTTGGGTCTTTTCACTCTGCAGTTTATTATTATGATCAGTATTTAGTAAGTTTCTCAAGAGTTTTTTTTTTGTTTTTGTTTTTTTTGCCTTGTGTTCATGTGTCATGATGTTTGTTCATACATACAGATGTATGTCTTCAGATAAATGCATAGATATGCACCATGCACACAACATGCATGAGTTGATTGTATGCACGTAAATCATGCATAAATACTCATTCGTGCCCATGCACATTATATTGTATGTGTATGTACACACACACACCATTGCACATGCATACAGAAAGTTGAGCTGTGCCATTCCACTTCACATCATGTACAGCACTGTCTTTGTACAATTGAAAAAAAAAAGACATTGCTCGTATATGTGTTTTAGCTGTTTGTTTCTTTATTTGTTTATGTATTTATTCATTCAAATGTCTGTCCATACACAGATAAAGCTTTTGCATTTTGTTTTGTTTCATGTGATAACCTGTTTTATCAGTCGCCGGGTGTAGTGGTTAGTGCAACAGAATGCTGACTGGAAGATTGTGCGGTCGAATCCCCATCAGTCCCTTCCAGAATTGCTGTGGGATTTTTTAGCTTCTACCCAGAGTTGAGCATCTTATGGGTTCTGTGGGAAGACTGGGACCACATAGTTCAGTCTCATCCGCTTCATGGATACGTTATTGAGGGTGTTGCTAACATTTTCTGACCAACATCACAGGCATTTGTATCTCTTGGACCTGGTTGATGCCAGGATATTTACGATTGTAAGTGTGGAGTATAGCCCTGTCACGCAGTCTCAATCCTAGATGGAACTTCATAGCATCATGATCATCATCTTTATCATTGTCGTCGTCATCGCATTGTAAAAACTGTGCCAGCTTCTTTGGCCAATAAGGTGGTGTAGAAAGTGGGGAGGGGGGAAGAAGGAAAAAAAAGTGAGCATAGAGGTAATCACTCTAGGTGTGATGATCCTAAAAAATAGTTTTGCGTTTGTTTTCTTTCTATTTTTTGGGTTGATATTGAGTTAATTCTAAATTGGTAAAAAAGATGGACATTCTCTACAAGGAATTGCAACTAAGCAAATGAATTCTTCACAGTTGAGTCTTTCTTCAGCAGCTGTAACCAATTCTGCCATCAGAGTTGAAAGTAGTGGGTGAAAATGTTTCATTTGGTGATTTGTTAGAAAATTACTTTAGGAATTTTAGGCACTCATGGTGCAGTAGTCAACTGGGTAAACACACGGACTTCAAGTCAGAAGGTTCCAAGTTCAATCCACTAGGACACCTCTGCATGGACACCTCTCCTGATGGACAAAGGATAGAGATTTTTCTGATCTCCCCCAGTCAGCATTTGTGCAGACCTTTGGTGCCTGTTTAAACTCCCTTCTTATGCGTCACATGGAGACATCACTTAATATGCATGCTATGATCCTGTAACTCATGTCAGTAGCTGATTTATGGAAACATGAAAGCACCCAGCATGCACAACCATTGAAGTTACAAAATATCTGCATGCACACCCACCCAAGATGCAGACTGTGCAGTAACATTGTGGAATGTGGTCACCTCACCTAATAGCTTGAGTTCTCTTTCTCCGTACTCAAATCATGTATAATGCTACGTGAATCCAATTGAAGAATGACATCATTGAAAAAGAAAAACATTTAGGATTTATAATTTTGTGTACAACTGACAGGGTTACTACGGTTGTGCCATCGGCAAAGCCAAACAGACGGCCAAAACAGAAATCGAGAAGCTGAAGATGAAGGACATGACCATGCAGGATCTAGTCAAGGAGGTGGCCAGAATGTGAGTTGACCATTTTTTAACCCCTTTGGCATGATACATAATTAAAAGTGTACTGCAAGACAATGCTGTCAAATTACGGGAGCTAACCTGTGAATAGGTACTAATTGTTTTTAATTTTTGCTGCTCTCATGTAAACATTTTCAAGAAAAGTATATATATATTTAGTAAGGAGAAATCCCTAACTGCACAATAAAAGTGAAATAAACGCCTGTTTGCAGGAGAAAGTGAAATTACAGAGTGTTAGATGATGAAAAAAGCACATCCACACACACGTGATGAGAAGTACAGTGTAAACAAACCAAACTGAATGACAACCCGCATTCCATCAATGACTGATGTGATAAAAATACCCTTTATTATGTGTGCAAACCTCTCTTGTTCATTTAGAACCAAAAACAAAGCCATATTTACTGCATAATCATCACCAGAGTTATTGGCGGCAAGAGTCCCAACTTGTCAACCTCACGGTCAGTCCCAGTCTCATTTTTGTGGAAAAACTTGTAGAAATCAAATTGGCGACCTTCTGAAAGGAAAGCATTAGAAAAAGGATGGTTTCACTGATCTTAGCTTGTTGATGTACATTGCTAAGGATTGTATATTTTTTGAGAACAATTTGAATTTGATGCTTATATGACTGAATTTGATGCTGTTTAGCTGGTGAATAAGTTTGACCTTCATTTCCTTGTATCGTAATGTCCTCCTGGTTCAGATATGAGTAGAAGGCAGAGAGATCAGAAAAAGAACTGATCAGGTTTACCATTCTTTCCATAGTTGGAGCTGAAGACCTGTGACAGTGTAGTTGCATTAGAGAATTTGTGTGACTGTTTGTTTAAAATAAAGCATTTTAGTTTCAGTACTTCAGTTTAATCATGAAAATAATAACTGTGTTTATTTTGTGTTACGACAATTAAATTGTGTGCATGAGTATGATTCTGTCATCTGAAAAAAACTGAAACATGACTAAACTTGGACATGTGCAAATATGGTGTGCAGTCAGAAGTGAAAAATGTTTTCCTGTGTGTGTTAAACTTTACATGTAAGGTATTTTTCTGTGTGATGATTGATATGCTTTACAAGCAACTTATTTTTCTCATGACTATGCATTTGCATTCTGATCTTGATTGCGACATCACAATGAGTTCATTTGTAATCATGAATTAAATCATGCATTTACAGTGTGGTCTTACACTAAGTTACAGCTTGTCGTAAGTTTGTGATCTTGAAACTGTGTGTTGCAATAGAATTGTTAGCGATATGTGAGTTAAATTAATATTACATTACTGTGCTTGTTTGTGCCTTTGTAATAGAAATCAAATAGTTTTTGTTTTAGTGATTTGTGAAATGTAATTATTAGATTACTGTAATGTTGGTGACATTCACAACTATGCACTGCAGTCATATATGATTTGTACAAACTGTGTCCTGACATTGTCTTACCGTGTACTTATGATTTATGTGACTATGTTCTTGCAGAATCTATGTGGTGCATGATGAGGTGAAAGACAAGTCGTTTGAGCTGGAACTGAGCTGGGTAGGAGAAGGTGAGTCTCTTTCCTGCTGCTGTGCTGAATGTGATGATGGGAATAATAAATTCATTAATGTCATTATTACAGATTGTAGCTTCAGCAATAGCGGATGTTAAAAGACGAATCCAAGTTATGGAATTGAGATGTTATTGCAAGATACTTAACATTTGATACACTGATCATATCACCAATGAACAATTGCACCAAACCACTAACCAAGCACACTGGACCACACATAGATTGCTGATATCAGACAAGAAAAGAAAACTATTGGCATAGCCATGTAGCAAGACCCAATGGTCTTGCAAAATGAATCCATCAGGGAGCTGTTGAGGGTAGGAGACGGAGGGGAAGACAGAAAAAAATGGACGGTCACATCATGAAATGGACGGAGAAGCCATGTGCAGAGACTCGCCTTTGGCACCCAACCGACAGCTGAAGGAATGCAGTGAACAGTTCTTTGGCATGGGGCCGCAATAACTTTTTATGGAGTGTTTCACCAGTGTATGAAACATAACAACATGAGTTCTACTGGTGGTAGTGTGTTTCGCCAGTGTATGAAACATATCGACAACATGAGTTCTACTGGTGGGAGTGTGTGTGTTTCACCAGTGTATAAAATATATCATCAACATGAGTTCTACTGGTGGTAGGCTGTGTTTCACCAGTTTATGAAATATATATTTTCCGTGCGAGTTCTATTGGTGGTAGTTCGTGTTTCACCGGTGTATAAAATATCAGCGTAAGTTCTACTGGTGGTAGTGTGTTTTTCACCAGTGTATAAAACATTATCAACATGAGATCTACTGTATTCATTTGTTATATGTATATATATTTTATCATCTTATAACAAATTTTAGTCCACATTCTGTTTTGGGAAAGTGGGAGGGGAAGAAATGCACATCCCAGCATGATAGAAGGGAGATAACACAAATTGTCAGGAAACATAATCTACCAGGAAAAGTGTCTTGATTGTGAATGGATTAGGTTTTGACCCTTTTTCGGGTTGATCAGACATTTGGCTTAAAGACATTTTGAACATATTTGTCCCTACGGTCTACCCCTCCTGCTATTTACATGAGTTTTCAAATTTTTCCCAAACATGTTGGGTACACTTGGCTGGCAAGCAAACCTTTCCCTGTAGGCAAGAAGGCAGAGATGGCCAGCCAGTGCAATCAATGACGGTTGCTATGCTTTGTGAGTGTGTGGTGGGAAGGTACAGTTGCTCGCTGAAAGCATGCGTCAGGGAAAAGTGTTTACAGATGAATGAGTTGGTCAACAATGTTGTGTCATGGTATGGATTTTTTCTTTTCTTTTCTTTTTTTTTGTTTTTTTGTCACTGATGGGAAGTTGTGTGTGTTTTGTACAGCCACAGGAGGCAAACATCAGCTGGTACCAAAGGATGTACACGTTGCTGCTGAAAAATACGCCAAGGTCAGCTCCTCTTGCTTTCTTGATATATTGTTTGTATTGTTGTTTTTTCTTTTATTGGTTGGATTGTTGGTTGGTCTACTATTTACTTGTTTGGTCCGTTGCTTGCTTTTGTTTTGTTTGTTGGGTGGTTTTGAGTTGGTTGATGGTTGGTTTTGTTTTGTTTTTTGTTTGTTTTGTTTTGTTTGAGGAAGAGGGAAGTAGTTCAAGAAGGAGGAATAGCCCATTGATATTGCTCTGAAGTGTGTATGTTTTTGTGAGCAAAAAGCAAGCAGTGATGCCTATTGTATTTGTGAATAGACCATGGATCTTCATATTGCCAGAATAGCCCATGGATCTTCATGTTTGTTATGTAGTGTCCAGCTTTGTAAGATTTACATTACTGTAGTTAATAATTGTCTCCCGTGTGGGGATGCCGGGGGCTCTATCAGTAATAATGGTATCCCCACCTTTTGGAAATTCTGTGCTGGAAATTTCCTTTTTGTCTAACACTCTGTTTCTTCCTTCCTCCTTTGCTTTCTGTTATTTCTTCCTATCATTTTCTGCCTTGCTGGTCTGTTCACCTATATGTATTCTGTAAAGCCTTAGATCTTTCTCTTGGGGTTGATAGTTGGGTACATGTGTTGACTGCATGTTTGGCTCTAAGAAAACGTGCTGTACAGGAGCAGTTTTAGGTAAGTTAGGCCATTTTTATGTATAGTGTCCTTAGTTATGTTCACATTTGTATTCGGGTTTGTTTTTTGAAATCCTCTGGTGATAAATTGAATGGAATGGTCAAGGCCAAGGGCATATCCTTAGGTTATGTGCGCACGTGCATTGATATGTGTACTTAAATTTCTTGTCCAGCTTTTTTACCCCATTCAGATGTGTACGTTTTGACATAGTTATAGCCCTGATATGGCTCTGTGCAGTCGGCTGGGCTTTAAACAATAAGTGACTAATTGTTGATCATTCTCTGATGGAGCTGTCTGTCAGATTTGTACATTATTGTACGGACAAGTATTGATGGATACTTTATCAGATTTGTTCTGTTTATGCAATATATTTGGAACACGCTACTACAAATTTTACGTGGTTGTAGTAGACAGTTGTTATAAAGTATGATGTATTAATACAGTTTTATGGCTTTTATGTTTTCAGGAAGCGCTTGAAGAATCTGACGACTCAGATGAAGAGGATCTTTAGACAACTGGAACTTCATTATCAAAGTTTTTTTTTTTTTTTTTTTTTGAATACTTCATTGATCACCCAGTCATCACTTTACTGATACTAGCCATTTTTTTTTCAGAGCAGATGAAAACTTTTTTTACCTGGTGAACTGTTAAAAAACTGTAAACAATAAAACCAGGTTTCTTAAAAAGATGCCCATTAAAAAGGATGCATCAGAACCACAGTTGTGGGTCTGTTGTTATGTAGTTTTTAGTGTAGGCAGGAACATCGCATCTTGCAAAAATATTAGTTTCATGTTTTGTCAGGATGATTTGATGAAATTCGGCATCATATAGTAGAAGCAGCATTCACTGGTCTCAAGTTAATGAGGACATTTGTTTTTAAATTGGGACTGTTTGTAGTGTTTTTTGTGACTGTGGAGGTCATTATATGAAGGGGTTTCTTTTTTCGTCGTTAAGTTTTTTTGTTTTTTTTACTGAATACTATTTGTTATGGATAAACTGTTCAAAATTCCTCAATTTCTAGAAGTGTTAGACAACCACATTGCAGTGTTGACAAGGACATAATGTATTCAGTTTACATTAGCAGAAGTGGTGTTCTCTCTTATTACAGTCTGTTCTTGTCCTTGAAATGTGAAAATCAAGTTGCTGTGCAGAATGCACATCATAGAGGTTTAAACACTTTTTTTTTTGAGGGGGTGGGGAAATTCTGTTTCTCATGGTGTGTATGTGATAGGTAATATCAAACATGCAGAAGTTGTCACAATTAATGGTGTGTTTCATGCTTGTTTGCAAGAGTGTCCTTGGTTGCCTCATCTCTTCTCTGCAGAGTGAATGTCATACATTTTGAAATAAATTAATATGAACAAGATGTCTTGCTTTTCTGTGGTGGTTTTTAAATCGGTGCAAAAATTCAGTCTGTCATTGAAAATTGGTGTGCATACAAATTGCATATCTTGCCATTGATTTTCTGCAAATATTACGCATGCACATACACAAACCCATACACTGCTAATGCACAAATATTTTGGGTGGTATAGTATAACTTTACTAGAAGTTTGGGCGATATAGTATAACTTTACTAGAAGTTTGGGTGGTATAGTATAACTTTACTAGAAGTTTGGGTGATATAGTATAACTTTACTAGAAGTTTGGGTGATATAGTATAACTTTACAAGAAGTTTGTGGATACAGTGAGGGAGCGAAAGGGTTATACTGCACCCACAATTTATTTACTTTGGCAATCACAGGCAAAATGCACAAACTCACAATAAACATCTGGCAATCACAGCCAACAGGCAAAAGACACAAAACTCACAATAAACATCTGGCAATCACAGCCAACAGGCAAAAGACACAAACTCACAATAAATATTTGATAAATGTTTAATTTTGTAATTCTAATGCTAGTATTTCTGAATAAAAGAACAATAAAACAAAACTTAAAACAGCACTTATGTTGAAAATGATCTCGGTACAAACTGGACAGCTGGAAAGCACATAAATGTTACAATGAAAATATTTTTCTTATTTGAATGTGATCTCAAAATAGATTACATCTTGGGAAAATATATTTTCATATTTAAATGTGATCTCAAAAGAATATCTTTAACAATTTCATACATACATAAAAATGCAAACATATGAAAATTTGTATGCAACACAGCATGGGGAAAACTGGGCTAAAGACGCATCTAGTCTGTCAATTAGAGCTTTAAAATTTTTTTTTTAAATGGACGGTGTCAAAATTGTAACGGTGGAGGCTTTTAATATTTCACGTCTTTTAACATTTAATCTTCAGTTTTTCAAATTTTTTCGGATAAAAAATAGTGAAGCACCTAGTTTGTTTTTTTTTATCAAAAATTTCATGAGCTGATTACTTCCCTTGTCAAAAATGCAAGTGTCTAAAACGAATACTACTACTTCTGTTTTTATCAAGTTCTTTTTTTAACACTGTGAACTTTCAAAAACTCAGAAATGAAAATTTCGCATTTTAGCCTGGTTATCCTATGCTACATACCACAACGAAAAAAACAACAACAAAATAAAGAAAGACAAATTGTAAACTGCTTACAAAAACTTTCAAAAAAGTAAAGCAAACTGAAAAGTGAACACATTTCACACTTATTGCCTGTTTCTTGAGGTTTGAAACTTTCACAAAAGGCAAGCAAAGTACACACAAACAATGGAAATAGAAAATCTGATTACAGCAAAACAACTTTCCCGTAGTAAATGATATTACCAGCCACCACAAAATATTTTCTTTCTTAGTGGGAACATTTGAACAAAAATGGGGAAAAAAGGACAAATTTCAGAGCAAAATAATGGAACATTTTGCATCAACAATGCACCAGATTATAGGAGCTTGGCAGTTGATTTGCTTCTGTTGATGTGTGTGTTTGGCTTTATGTGGGAGTGTGTGCACATAGAAACAATGAAATGAATAAACACAAAGAATGAATAACAGCATTAATAACATATAACTCCAACTTGCAAAGTGAAACAATACAACTTAATAAGGAGTGTGAAATGGAAGGCCAGAAGAAGGACCCTGTACATGCACACAAGTGCTCAGCTGATCAGCTTTGGGACCAGTTGTTTCCCCTTCAGAAGCAAAACCTGCCTGGCAAGAAGTTTTCAAGAATCCAGGACTTCAAAAAAGCACTAAAATCACAGCTTGGAACAACATGACCATCAAAAAACCTTTGACCTCACGCTTGGCTGAGGAGGCTGAAACTATGTGGAGAGAGGAGGCGAGTATTCTGAAGGACTAAGAACATTTCGCGTTATGTTGGACTTCCCATGTTTTGCAAAGAGACGTCTCAATGACTTGGATCAGCCCACATATAGCATGCTCAACTCTGGGTGGGAGCCAATAGATGCTAAACAATATCACAATATTGATGGGGTTTGAACCCATAGCCTCCCAGACAGTAGTCTATAGCACAACCACTTTGCTACACTGACACACAACACAGAACATATCTAGTAATACAGTATGTCGTTCAAACATACATGTACACTCTGACTGCATGCCCACTCTACCATTCACTGCGCTAAGCATACAAAGCACAATATTTTTTTCCCAAATTCCTCAAAAACTACATGAAGCAAAGCTTTCAGACACAGTACAACACGGTTCAATACAATATACTCGACAACAAAACCCAGTGGAAGCACCAAATGGCCTGAATTGAGATCCTCAGATGTCACAACTCAAAGGAAGTGAGAAAAAATTAAGCAAACTAAATTAAATCTCTATCTAATGAGGAAAGAGTGCAAGAATTTAAACACCATCATTCTGGAACTGACATGAAGCTGTGGATTCTCTTTCTGTGTACGTGTGTTATGTTGTTAACTAATGTCATGTACAAAACATACTGATAATATAAACTCTGATCTAAAACATGCTGATAATATAAACTCTGATCTAAAACATGCTGATAATATAAACTCTGATCTAAAACATGCTGATAATATAAACTCTGATCTGTCACCTGAGATGTATAGAAAGAAATTAAATAGACTATTTTCATGTGGGATGGAAGCAGACAAAGCATGTATAACAATACAAAATATATACTTACATCTATTTAATATCACTGAGAACAACAACAATAACAAACTATGAAAAAGAAGAATAGATCTGAGCAGCCCGGAATAAGAGGAGGAAACAAGCCATGTCAAAAATCTCCTTTTTTGCACAAACAGTACTATAGAAAATCCAGATTTTGTACTACCTATCAAGGTCACTGTGACTTTGAAGAAACCTCTGTTGAAGTAAAACTTGATGTGCATCAAAGACAATGCAGACTGTTCACACACCTGATGCTGAATTAGGGTTCCCCCCTCTCCAGTCACCTTGCCCCCCCCCCCCCCCCCTTTTCTTTTTTGTGGTATTTGTGACCTTGACATATATACCTTGTCCTCCAAGCCTGTACATCTGCGAATGTTCAACAGTCCTCATGTTTGACCCCAATTCAGTAAATACCCAAGATCTGACGTCTTCTTGAGTTCTGATTCCTGACAGTAACAAAGCTGGCCCACTTTGATGCTTCAACTATTCTTGTTTTGTCAGTTCACTGTTTCACAGGCCTTGTCTCCCTCTCCATTTCAAGACTTTGCTAGTGTATTGGGTTTTGTGCAGGCTCAACTCAACAAACACAAAAATGATCGAGACCCATCCAGAAACAGCTGAGAAAATCTTGCATACACATTTTGGTCACACACACACCACACACACATTCCTTCTGGGTAATATGAAATAATCCCCCCCCCCCCCTTTCCTTTAAAGAAGATTCAAAACAGTACAAGGGAAAATGAAAGGATGTTAAAGCAGAGACTTAAAAAAGTAAAAGAAAAATTCAAGCAGGTTAAAGCAACTTTATCCAGCTAGGATGTTCTTTACCTTGTTTTGAAACTCACAAGCACATGCAAACATTTTCTCTCACACAAGCACATGCAAACATTTTCTCTCACACAAGCACATGCAAACATTTTCTCTCACACAAGCACATGCAAACATTTTCTCTCACACAAGCACATGCAAACATTTTCTCTCACACAACAAGCCACCTGCAAAACATTTTCTCTCACACAAGCACACGCAACAACGTACAGAATCTCAATGATCACACGTACAATCACAAAAAATATGTAACAATAACAACACCCAATTATAACAATAATACAAAATTAAACTGCACATGACACCCGTCCCAATTACATGTATAGGGGACAAATTGTCAGTAACAAGAAAAATATCAAATAGATTAGCTCTGGCGTCTGTATACAGCTAACAATAGAAAAGCTTCACTGACACAAAACCTAAACAGCAGCTGCAAAACAGTTTTCAGCTCTGTATAATATCACATTACACCAGCAGAATGGAACAAAACAAGAGAGTGACAACTTTTAAGTTGTCGGCACAGGCTCAGCCAGGCAGAAAAGCCAGTAAATTATGGCATAATCATGTAATACGAAGTTCGTACATTACAGAAAAGCTGAAGTGTGCTGATAAAATCTGAAGACAAATAATGACAAGTCCAAAAGATAATGAAAAAGCCAAGCACATGCACACAAATGACAAATGCATATATGCATATATATATATGCATATACATGACGTATGCACACACATGACATGCACAAACACAGTCACACACTAGACACATACATGTAAAATTGCACAAAACTATGAAAAATCCAAGCGGTCAAAAAACAAAACAAAACAAAAACAACAAAAATCAGAAAAGAAAAACATGTATATGTATTAAAACCTCATGTAGAATATTTAAAGGTTTTAATCTGGCAAGTTGAAGGTTATAAAGAAGCAGTCCCAAATACTGTCATGTCATCAAAGAAAAACTGCCTTTTAAATATGTCTGTTGTAAAACAAACTGTAGACAATATTTAATCAGTCAGAAGAAAAAGCAACAACCAAGCATATCTTGTCCTTCTGAAAAGTAGAATTCTAAATAACATACTTAATCATTACAGTTTAACGTTCAATAAAGTTACTAACACACAGAATGACAGAGACAGCTCTGCGTTAGCTCTGTGGACTTTGAGAAGGCTTCTGACAGCATACACAGGGACAATCTATGGCATATACTCTGATCATACGGGATCCTACAGCAGATCATCCTTTTCATCAAAAGCTTTCAAGCTGACAACTTTATCTGCACAGCAGGAAACAGTGAACACTATTTCAAAGTACAGACAGAAATAAGAGAAAGACGTGTAATGTCAGTGCTCTTCAACATGGCCATACACTGGCTGAAGAAAAACAACTAGGGATAAATCACAAAGCATAAGATGGGATCTCTCTTCACACTGAGAGATCATGACTTTGCCGACAATGCCAAAAGAATGACAGTGAACATCCCAAACCACTCACCAATCCAAACAGATGGAACAGACCAACCCACAACTAAAGAGTTCATCTACCAAGGCAGCACCGTCAAACATAATGGAAGAACAGGTGGTGTCAGAAACATCTTCAGGATGCTGAAAACACATGGAGGTCCCCTCCCGCAGTGCAACACCAACACTAGGTGGAGACTATGCCAGAGCTGGGTCCTTTCCGAACTACTCTATGGCCTCAGAATGCTGGAAGAGGACAGAGAGTGACCTTCCTCACACAGAACTTCCAAAGAATCATACAAAGTTGGACCAATACCATCTCCAATTAATAACTACTTGACCAATGCAATCAAGGCAGTAGTGTCAGAATAATCAACGTGCTGATTGTGGACACTAAACAACAAGAACAAGATAGTATCCAGGCGCTACCATCATAAAAAGATGATGGAGATGGATTGGACACATCATCAGAAGAAAGCAGAATAACATCAACACATCAACCACAGATGGCAGAATAACATCATCTAGACTGCACATCACTGGACAACAAATAAGAAGTAAGAGAGAAAAATCCAAGAGCACTTGGGGACAAACGATACATGAAGACCTGACGGCCCAGAAACACACTTGGGGTATTGTACTTAGGCTAAACACACTTGGGGTATTATACTTAGGCTAAACACACTTGGGGTATTATACTTAGGCTAAACACACTTGGGTATTATACTTAGGCTGAACACACTTGGGGTATTGTACTTAGGCTAAACACACTTGGGTATTATACTTAGGCTAAACACACTTGGGGTATAACTAAATTATACTTAGGCTAAACACACTTGGGGTATTGTACTTAGGCTAAACACACTTGGGTATTGTACTTAGGCTAAACACACTTGGGGTATAACTAAATTATACTTAGGCTAAACACACTTGGGGTATTGTACTTAGGCTAAACACACTTGGGTATTGTACTTAGGCTAAACACACTTGGGGTATAACTAAATTATACTTAGGCTAAACACACTTGGGGTATTGTACTTAGGCTAAACACACTTGGGGTATAACTAAATTATACTTAGGCTAAACACACTTGGGGTATTGTACTTAGGCTAAACACACTTGGGGTATTGTACTTAGGCTAAACACACTTGGGGTATAACTAAATTATACTTAGGCTAAACACACTTGGGGTATTGTACTTAGGCTGAACACACTTGGGGTATTGTACTTAGGCTAAACACACTTGGGGTATTGCACTTAGGCTAAACACACTTGGGGTATTGTACTTAGGCTAAACACACTTGGGGTATAACTAAATTATACTTAGGCTAAACACACTTGGGGTATTATACTTAGGCTAAACACACTTGGGGTATTGTACTTAGGCTAAACACACTTGGGGTATTATACTTAGGCTAAACACACTTGGGGTATTGTACTTAGGCTAAACACACTTGGGGTATTATACTTAGGCTAAACACACTTGGGGTATTATACTTAGGCTAAACACACTTGGGATATTGTACTTAGGCTAAACACACTTGGGGTATTATACTTAGGCTAAACACACTTGGGGTATTATACTTAGGCTAAACACACTTGGGGTATTATACTTAGGCTAAACACACTTGGGGTATTATACTTAGGCTAAACACACTTGGGGTATTATACTTAGGCTAAACACACTTGGGGTATTGTACTTAGGCTAAACACACTTGGGGTATTATACTTAGGCTAAACACACTTGGGGTATTATACTTAGGCTAAACACACTTGGGGTATAACTAAATTATACTTAGGCTAAACACACTTGGGGTATTGTACTTAGGCTAAACACACTTGGGGTATAACTAAATTATACTTAGGGTAAACATACTTGGGGTATTATACTTAGGCTAAACACACTTGGGGTATTGTACTTAGGCTAAACACACTTGGGGTATTATACTTAGGCTAAACACACTTGGGGTATATTACTTAGGCTAAACACACTTGGGGTATTAAATTATACTTAGGCTAAACACACTTGGGGTATTATAACTTAGACTAAACACACTTGGGGTATTTACTTAGGCTAAACACACTTGGGGTATTATACTTAGGCTAAACACACTTGGGGTATTATACTTAGGCTAAACACACTTGGGGTATTATACTTGGCTAAACACACTTGGGGTATATACTATAATTATATTATTACGCTAAACACACTTGGGGTATTATACTCAGGCTAACACACTTGGGGTATTATACTCCGGCTGTCCCAGAACATACAAAAGTGAAAAACCGTCATTATTGTCCAACATGCCAGTGGCTGTCTGTAAGATTTATTATTATTGTTCATGTTTAAAGCCCAGCAAACCAGAGCAGAGCCATATCAGGGCTATAAATATCTCAAAACCCGCCTGGAAAAGAAAATTAAGTAAAAGATATCAATGCATTGCAACATAATCTAAGGATATGACCCCAGCATTGACCATACCGCCCAACTCATTACCAGGTGGTAAAAAAGTATCCCCAATAAACATGAACAGAAAATATAAAGTATAAACACAACTGAATAGATTAAAACATATATAAAACTGGCTTAAATCACCTCAAAACTGTGCTGCACATCCTGCATTTCCTAAAAGCCAAAACTGCCGTTAATAATGCATACACCCAATTAGCTTATAGAACACATACAGATGAATAGACCAGCAAGGCAGAAAATGACATACAAAGTTGCCAGAAAGTAAAGGAACACAGCAGAAACAAAGAGAGCAACAAAAAAAGGGGAAATTTCTATCACAGAATTTCCAGAAGGTGGGAATATATTTACACTGAAAGAACCCCAGACATCCCAGTGGGTGGAGTAAGTAAGTAACTTGTACACTTACTAATAATCTTTTCCTGTTATTTTTTTAATTCCACGTAATTCACTTCCCAGAAGGCTGAAAATGCAAACAGAAAAACAAGCACAACAAACAAACACAAAATCAAAAACAAAATAAAAGAATTAGCCCCGTAATTCATTCTCACTATACTTGTGTGATGAAGTGGCTAATGATAAAAAAGAATGTCCACAAACAACACCTTTCATACAAAAAATCAAGTTCCAAGACAAAAGTACATTTATTTTTTTCATAATCACAAGATTTATATTTGGCTCTCATGAACTACATCAGTTTCCAACTGCAATGCTCTCATTCACAGCCTACATGTGTTCAAAATCTAGAACCTGTGTTTGAGCACAATTAACCACCTTCATGTATTTGCGTATATGTAGCAACACCAATTCAATCTGACCTTAATTAATCCTTTGACTCCCTCTGCCCATCCAATCGCATCGTGCTTTGCTAACCATGACAGAAAAGCAAAAATGTAACTCTTTGGCTCCCCCATCTTATCCATCAGCTTCCTGCATGAAGCTGGTGAGGGAGTCAGAGGGTTACATTTTTGTTGGAGGTGGAGAGGGTGTGGAAGTCAAAGGATTAACCACAGAGCTTTACACAGTCAGTGAAAAAATTCTAAACATATTTTAAAAACACTCCCCCCACCCCCCCCCCCCCCCAAAAAAATGTGGTGAATGGTCCCAACAAAATTCAAATGCAAAATTTTGTGGCTTTTCAGATGAGAAATGGTTAAATTCTGAACTTCAGAGGTAAGATAACAATATATTGTCACAAAAGCTTTATCGTTAAGCTCCCGATCCCCACTCTGCTGCGCTTTTGCTAATCTTTAAAAGCCCAACTACCAAGTCTAAACTTGTTACCTATCTATCTAAACTGTTACCTAACTATCTCAAATCTGATTACCTTTCTTCTATTTACAGCGTTTTGTTTTATTATTTGGTAAAAGCTTACAATGTTTTTTCCATAGAAAAAATCATACAATTCTTTCACAACACTGATTCCCATCTAGCTTTATCCACATACTGACTCCCATCTTGCTTTATCCACATACTGACTACCATCTTGCTTTATCCACATACTGACTCCCATCTTGCTTTATCCACATACTGACTCCCATCTTGCTTTATCCACATACTGACTCCCATCTTGCTTTATCCACATACTGACTCCCAACTTGCTTTATCCACATATTGACTCCCATCTTGCTGTATCCACATACTGATTCCAATCTTGCTTTATCCACAAACAGACTCCCATCTTGCTTTTATCCACATACTGACTCCCGCCTTGCTTTATCCACAAACTGATTCCCACCTTGCTTTATCCACATACTGACGCCCATCTCACTTTATCCACATACTGACTTCCACCTTGCTTTAACCACCAAAAGTATAAGCTAAGGGAAGTAACCTGTCATTTACATTGTTTCTGTTAAACACAAAACATTGGCTACAGAAAACAACAGATGAACACAGTCTTCTAAAAACATTTTGCACGTCAATGAGGAAGACCAAACTGTGCATAACTGAGTCAAACAAACAGGACAGAATCAGGAACCATTTACATTTGCAGAGAGACAAAACAGTCTTTCTACTTTTTTCTGATACAACAGGGAGAATTCTTCATCACTACTCAAGGTCTGTCAGACTTGGAACTTGAAAAACATTTTACTCAGGGATAGTATAGCACTAGGTCCCACTGGACTTGTCCTACAGCTAGTCTTAGCTATTGTACACCAGAATCATACAAATATAAAAGTGAAATACGTTAATCGAAATTACCCCAAATCTCTTAAAAATAAGCAATGTCATTTTTCTTAATATAAGTGTACTCAAACTTGCATCTTATGAATCCCATAAAATTCCAAATTAAAACTGTCTTCTCTGTTTTCTTGTTGTTGTCTTACTTGACAAAGAGTGTATGACTAAACATGTGGGCTTGCCCTTATTCATCTATATATTTGTTGTGTTAATAAACTAAAACATTCTTCTTTGATTTTTGAGTTCTTCTTTTTGAGTTCTACAATGCATGATTTTCAAGTAGAGTTCTGAGTTCTACACTGCATGATTTCCATACAGACTGCATCCTTCTCTTTTTTTTTTTCATGATGTGTCAAATGCCCAGGTTTATCTCAAAATGATGTTACATATGGGGTACTTCGAAAATTCACAGATTTGATTGAATGACTGGCAGCAATGTAAATATGGGTGACAGCACAGTCAGTATCAAAACAAACAAATGATTATTCTGAGACAATGATAGACATGAAGGAACGACATCATAACCAACTATCATCATATATATGCACAGAACTCTTTGCAACAATTGTAAGCACAAGACCTTCACAACTTAAGACTAAACAAGTTAGTCATGACCAAACGATCAGCAAAATTTTTCCCATCCAAAGAAATATGCTGACTAGGATCTTGAAAGGACTACAGATTCCATCCTAAATACCAGACTGAAGATGTCACCATATCTGTGAATGACAAGAGGGAAAAAATATGGCCACTGATGACTGATGAGTAGACTCAGGATATGACTAGATTTTCCCCCATCAACTTGAATATGGCATAGGAAATTTACTCCCTCACTTTCCAATTCAATTTTCTCTAGAGGGCATCACACGTGTGAAGTTTGAAGCTTGTTCAAGAGATTCATCACATAGGGATTATTCCATACACACTCCATCCCGATCTGTCAACAGTGATCTGGAAGATCCTTGAGTCTATACAAAACTGTACACTGACAAGATCTTGAAAAGAGATTGAGGATAGAGGGGGAAGGGACAGACCCATGATAACACTAAGCTGACCTGCCTGACCAAAATGATTGAAGCATTAAGATGAGCAGTGAACAGACCAGTTTATATGCTGCTGGCTGGGGCTGAACTCAACAGCTTTCCAGTTCCAAGCTCTAATAACCCCCTTTGACTCCCTCACCCTATCCACCAACTGCAAAAACTTAACTCTTTGACTCCCTCACCCCATCCACCAACTGCAAAAACTTAACTCTGACTCCCTCACCCCATCCACCAACTGCAAAACTTAACTCTTTGACTCCCTCACCTACCCACCAGCTTCCTGCGGGAAGCTGGTGGATAGGGGAGAAGTCAGAGTGTCAAGTTTTTGCTTTGCTAACATGGTCAACAAAGCAGGATGCTGGTGGACAGGGTACGGGAATCAAAGGGTTAAGAGAATCCAACTGCTGGAGTAAAAGTCAATACATCAATCAGATATCAGACCTGGGTCATCTGTGTGGCAGGCAAATATTCTATCACAAGACCACTAATGTCAAATACATGGCTCATCCAGGAGTCAAACCCATAACCTCTTGCGTGTGAGGTGAGCCCGATAATCACTTTACCCTCAAACCCTAAATCTTCTGGCCTAAAACCACCCCCAATCAACAACCACTCACTCAATACAATCAAGACAGTATGGGCATCATCATCCATCAACACCATCCTCAATCAAAAACTAATCACTCAATACAATCAAGAAGTATGTGCATCATCATCCTCAACACCATCCTCAACAAAAACTAATCACTCATACAATCAAGACAGTATGGGCATCATCATCCATACCCACCCTCAAACTATCACCATCATCCTCAACCAAAAACTCACATCAAACTCCTCAATACAATCAAGAGAGTATGGCATCGTCATCCCTCAACACCATCCTCAACCAAAAACTACTCACTCGATACAATCAAGACAGTATGGGCATCATCATCCCTCAACACCATCCTCAACCAAAAACTACTCACTCAATACAATCAAGAGAATATAGGCATCATCATCCCTCAACACCATCCTCAACCAAAAACTACTCATCTATACAATCAAGACAAATATGGACACCATTATCCCTCAACACCATCCTCAACCAAAAACTACACAATACAATCAAGAGAGTATGGACATCATCATCCCTGACACCATCCTCAACCAAAAACTACTCACTCAATACAATCAAGAAAAATGGCCACATCCACACATTCACCCACTGCTCACCATACATCAAACAAAAAACACTCCACACAATAACAATCAACGTAAATAAATAAGGTGCACCATCATCCCTGACACAATCCTCAACCAACAACTGCTCACTCAATACAATCAAGACAGTATAAGCACCATCATCCCTGACACCATCCTCAACCAAAAACTACTCACTCAATACAATCAAGAGTATGGACACCATCATCCCTCAACACCATCCTCAATCAAAAATTACTCACTCAACGCACAGACACCATTATCATGACATAATGGAGATGAATTGGGCAATTCATCCAAAAAGAGCAAGACAGCATCACTTGGACTGTCCTCCATTGGACACTGGAAGGAAGACGTCTGAGAGGAAGACCAAAAAACACCTGGCAACGAACATAAAGAGGAGAACTCAAGGCTTTGAAACACACCCAGGGTACGGTACAGAGGCTGGGCAGAGCAGACAGGAATGGAGGATGTTTGTTGCTGCCCTACATGCCAATGCCATAATGGGCATTAACCCTTTGACTCCCGCACCCTATCAACATCCTGCATGCTACCAAAGCAAAGTCTTAACCTTTTGACTCCCTCACAGGATGCTGGTGGATAGGGTGAGGGAGTCAAAGGGTTAAATTTTTGTAGTTGGTGGATGGGGTGCAGGAGTCAAAAGGTTAAGCAAGTGCCAAAGCCTAAGCATGTGGCTGATTCCATGCGCTAACAAAACAAACACCATGTGATCGGAAATTTGGACTTTTTTTTTCCAAGAGGGATTCATTGCACTCAGACAATTCCATACGTGCTCCACCCCAATATGACAGAAATTGTCTGGCAGACTCCCTGAGCCTCGGAAAACCGTATGCACTGGTACTGGCACGGCCTTGACTGAAGACCCAAAAGAAACATGGCAGATGCCCCAAACTACACGCAGAAGGAAAGGTCATATACTGCACTAAACTACACACAGCGGGAAAGGTAATACGTTTCTAGCCAGGCTAAGAGCTTGAATATATGCAAATGTTTCATGATTTCTCCCCATCCCTTCATCCTGACCTCCTGTCAGAGGAACTATCCAAACGACCAAGTTTACTTTTACATCGACGGGCGCCATGGCTGAATGGCCTGCATATTGAACTTCCAACTGGAAAGTCTGAGTTCAAGTGGGTAAAGGGGTGGACATTTTTTCCTATCTTCCAGTTAACCCTTTGACTCCTGCACCTTTCCATCAGCATCCTGCATTGTCAACCATGCCAGAAAGCAAAAACTTAATCCTTTGACTCCCTTCAGGAAGCCGTGGATAGGTGAGGGAGTCAAAAGGATTAAGTTTTTGCTGTTGGTGGAGAGAATGCAGGAGTTAAAGGGTTAACTTATGCACAGATCTGCCACTCTCTGAATCCCTTCATGGTATGTGCACACAGAACAAATAATCATAATAATAACAACAATAACTACTTGTAACTGGGCCATCTCGCAAGAGCCCATGCGCACAAAACATATAATCATAACAACACTAATGAGTACTTGTACAGGAGCCATCTCACAAGAGCCTTGTGAAACTTTACAAAAAAGCACAAGTGACAGCGGCAGACATCAAGCACAGCAACTGAGCAAGCACATGTCACCTCATACCACTGTGACCAAAGGGACAGATGACAAAACAAAATATTTATGAAAAAAATACTACGACTAATATTAATCACTACAGCAACAATGATAGTAAAATTATTAAAAAAAAGTACATAAAATCATAGCCACAACAAAATACAAATGTTAAAGATCCTGCCAGTCCTTGTCAAGTGTTCAGCAGCTTATGGAAGCAAGAAAACACACAACATGCATGCCAAAGAAGGAGCATACAGAGTGTGAGGCAACATATCACCTGTACAGTGTGGAGCAAACATCGAGCACACACGCATCCAGGTTTACAGCGCTAGGAATGGGGTGAAAAACAAAATCAAAACAACAACAAAACCTCCATATCAGTGGTCCCACCTATCTTATCAGATACAAGCCACTCAACACACAAACCATTATCATTGCCCCAAATTAAGATACTGGATGTCCCATAACCTGAACTTAGGGGAACATCGGTTTTAAGAGATCTCAACTTCTCACAGAAAAGCCTATCTCTTCCCATTTGCTGCTTCATCTTGCCCACCCCTAAAGACAGGAAGGTATCCATTTACAGCATCATCACTAAGGAACCTACGTGTAAGTCACAACTAATACTGCACCATACCAACTCAAGGACTGCTTCACCGTTCATTCTCCTTTACCCCTATATTTAGCTGAAAAATAAAAATCCCTTCCCCTAATCATCATCATCATGTGCCCTGCTGCATGGCATTGACGATCATGGCCCTCCATACGAATCTATCCCTCATTGCTGCAAGCACATCTCCCACCCCCTCTGTCCTCAGCCACTCCCCTACTGATGGAAAAATATGCAATTCTATAATGACTGTACCTCATGGCTGAATTACACCATTGCCCCTTGTTTTATGCAACCATTATATGGGGAATTTGCACATAAGAAAATACTGTATTTATAAACAAGTTCTCAAGCTGCACTGATCTACCTCATGCAAGCTACAAACATAGTTGTATACACACACTGAGATGATGAAAATGTATCATCAAACTTGGGCCTTAAATACAATTTTCTACTTGACAGCTGACATACACAAACAGTGACAAAACAATGTCTCTCTCATGTGTCCTGCTTCCACAGGAATAGCCAATTCTTTACACCAAACAAAACATATTCCCTACAAAAACAAGCAATTAATGTAAAGACCTTGCATCCCAGAAGCCAGAGTTCTAGTTATCTGAGGGCTGAGAGAGAAGAATAATGAAGATGCTAGCACTCCTTGAGTTAAGGTGTCATCACACACAGGATTAACATGACATTTTACACCAAACATTAAGGCATCACCACATACACCCAGATTGAGGTGCCACCACACCCTGAATCAAGGTGAAGTCACACCAAGAATACAATGCAACCACACCAGAACTGAATAGCAATCACACCCACATTAAGATGTAATCACATCCAAATAAAAATTAGAACCCTTTTGACTCCTGGGTTAAATTTGAGTACTACCACACCAGAATTTAGGTGAAATTAGGACCAGAATTTTCATGTGACTGCACGAGAACTGAGGTGCCATTACACCAGAACTGTGGTGCCATGACACCTGAAATGCGGCAAAAGGCATCACCACAGGCAGGCTTACAGTCGGACATTGTCATACGCCCAAAATATGCCTGGTGAAGGAGAACAGCATGATGAGGTGTCCAGGCAGGTAGGTGATGGTGACGTAGCTCACCATCAGTAGGATGGCCACCAGCAGGGAGACTGTGCTACAGTTAAGGACTAATAATGATGATAATAATAATGATAATAATATCAATAACAACAGCAACAGTAACAACAAGAACAATAATCGTAATAACAATCATAATATTAATAGTAGTAATAATAACAATAACAATAACAAACAATAATATTAAAAATAATAATAATAATAATAATAACAACAATAATAATAACAACAATAATAATAACAACAACAACAACAATGACTACTGCTAATAATGATACTAATAATGATAATAATGTTATTAACAATGATAATAATAATAATGATGATGATAATAATAGTAGCAGCAGCAGCAGTAGTAGTACTAGTAGCTGCAGCAGTAGCAGCAGCAGTAATCATGACATTTATATGGCACCAAATCTTGGTATATAAATCAAATCAAAACGCACACTCTCACCGTTGACCAAAGCATTCACTCAGGATGATGAAAACCATAACAATCATCATTATCATCATCATCATGAAAATTTATTCTTTTATTATAAAACATTCTGGTATAGCACTATTCTCCAAACTCATTTTGACACAATGTGCATTATACATTTTAATAGTAATACTATTTTCATTTTGTTATATATTGCAAACAGTCCATGTCAAAAGCATGTTCACTGCTCTTTAAAGAATAGAACAACAGGACACACACACACACACACACACACACACACCACACACACACACACACACACACACACACCATGGCACACACACACACACACACACATACTGGATGGTGATCTAGCATACACTCAGTCAAACTGCTAGGCATGTGACCCTTGACATAAGTTGTCATCCTATACCTCTCTTTCCAACACAACACACACACACAACACACACACACACACACACACACCACACACACACAGTGAGACAGAGAGAGAGAGGGGGGAGGGAGGGCTGGAGGTGCTGAACCAGTGTTCATTGAAATAGTTCAAGCCTTTACAATTCTGTTAATGCCCCAAAATTATTTACTGAGAACTTCCTGGTATTTGGAAGACCTGTCACATTGGGGGAAAAAAGAGTAACTGACTTCGGGACATTTACCAGTTAGTGCTGTCACGACCAGTTTGTTGCCATCCTTGCCACCAGACACAGCACCCTTCTGCTGCTGCTTGTAAAGCCCTTTTATTACCATGACAACCGGTAATGTATGTGATAAGCATGCAGAACACCGCACCACAAATGGTAGCCATGGCAAGATGAACAATACTCTCAATAGTGGTGTCTGTATAATCAATATTATCTGCAAATGCTGAAGACAGTGAAATTCAAACTACTAATACTAGAAGTACCAATACTATAGTATTAACTACTACTATTGCTGCCGCTGCTGCAGCCCATTCTCTTTGTCCTAATACTACTTCTACTACAACTAAAATAACAACAATAATTTCTATTTGTGCCATCAACTACTGCTATTTTTGATGCTGCCTCCGCTACAATATTCTACATCATCATCACACTATGGGTATGATTATACACTACAACCACTCCTGTAATTACTATGTACAGCTATTAACCTACTGCCACCATCTCTGTGAAGACAAAGACGTCTATATTACTGTCTACAATTACGATGACCAGGGCTACTTTACAACTACAACTTCTACTATGGCCACTATTCATTCTACATGGATTACAGTTTTATGGATGACAGAAGCTGCTACCACCATAATCTGGCAGGGCTATTTATTGCAGTGCCATTTGATTGGTTCTTTGATTTTGTTTTTTCAAGTTGGTGTGTTGGCTCTTTCTTTCTTTGATTGACTGACTGATTGATTTGGTTCCATTTTTATGTCGGCACCACCTCAGGTCACATGGCCTACAGAGATAACCATCATAGGAAGTGGGGAAGGGGGACTTATCTAATCCTATACTGACACCCCCAGGGAAGTGGAGAAAGGGGGACTTATCTAATCTTATACCAACACCACCAGAACAACAATAATGTTATACTGACACCACCAGGGAAGTGGGGGAAGGGGACTTATCTAATCCTAAACCAACACCCCCAGGGAAGTGGAGAAAGGGGGACTTATCTAATCCTATACCAACACCCCCAGGGAAGTGGAGAAAGGGGACTTATCTAATCCTATACTGACACCTCCATGGAAGTGGGGAAGGGGGACTTATCTAATCTTATACCAACACCACTAGAACAACAATAATGTTATACTGACACCACCAGGGAAGTGGGGAAGGGGGACTTATCTAATCCTGTACTGCACCCCCCAGGGAAGTGGAGAAAGGGGGGCTTATCTAATCCTATACCAACACCACCAGAACAACAATAATGTTAAGATGGGGCAGTGAGAAAGCCAGTTTTAATGTAGCGCACCCCAGGATTCAAAGAGTCTATTCAAATTCATGGTTTCAGACAACAAATAACTGACCAAAAACCAACAAAAACCAAACAAAAATGGACGATCAAGTTATTTCAACGACCTTTCAAATACAATACTTATTACTAAAAATTCAGATTTTGTACTTCTCAAGGTCACCTGACCTTGAACAAAGCATCATAAAAACAAAAGTGTATGTGAAGTGGAGAACAATCTTCTTCTTCTTCTTCTTCTTCTGTTGTGTGGCCACAATCAACACTTTGATTATTTTGCCACAGGGTAGAACGGGGGTTCACGAACCGGTTGCCTGACTTAAAAAAAAACAACAAAAAAAACCCTCCTCACATTCACACACTCCCTGCCCACTAACTGGATCAGAGGGGACGAGAAGTGACGGGCAGGCATCCTAATGATGGCCCCCGGCACCCCCCGCCGCAGCGACCCTCCTACCAGCACACCCCCCACCCACTACCTACCTGACCAAGCACTCTCACATTCATACAGGGCAGTTTATATTTGTGTTTGTTTGGGTTTACTCCTGAAGTTTCGCAGTAGCGAGACTGTCAAGAGTGTCAGCATTGAGGTGGGAGGTGACTCTGTTTTTAAAACTGTCGGGGAGTCTGCCTCTACAATATGTGCTGGGAGTTAATCTCACTCACGGATGGCTCGGGGGAAGAATGAGAAGAGTCTGTATTGCTGTTTGTGGTCTGCAAGATGTTTAAATTGCTGGCCAGGCCATGTGATCTTCTGTCTCTTACTATGGGTTTTTCCAGGACACTTTTGTTGACCTGCACCAGGTTATTGTGGATTTTGTACAATATGGTGACCCTTGACGCTTGGCGTCACTTCTGAAGAGACGGCCACTTGAGTTTTTCGAGC
>CM060308.1:88827450-88829950 GCA_030674185.1 Monoplex corrugatus
AATCAGAGAGAGAGACAGAGACAGAGAGACAGAGACAGAGAGAAAGAGAGAGAGAGAGAGTGTGTGTGTGTGTGTGTGTGTGTGTGTGTGTGTGTGTGTGTGTGTGTGTGTGTGTGTGTGTGTGTGTGTGTTGGATGTATGTTGTTAAACGAGGGATTCATCGCACTCAGGCAATTCCATCTGCACTCTACCCAAATCTGCCAGCAATTATCTGCGCAACACTCTTGCGCTGGCAAGGTCTTGAAATAGGGGACGGGAGGGGGACCTAGGAGGGGAGGGGGAGAAGGTATCGATGGAACACTAAGCTAACACCTCCAGAACATCTAAAAGAATTATTAAGATGGGCAGCGAACAGGATGGTTTTTAAAATCACGGGTTGCAATTTGAACTCGAAATATCAGACAGTGGGGAGAAAATATCAGACAGTGGGAGAGAAAATATCATTCTTAGAGAAGTACTTGCGTGCTTTTTTATATCCATCAAAGCCCTTGAAGTGGGAACTATATTACACATTATAAGAACATAATGAAAAGTAAATGTACTGCAGGTCTAGTTACCTTAAGATTGGAATATAAGTCACACACACACACACACACACAAAACAAACACGCATACACCCCCCCCCCTCCCCCAATTATGAATCCTAAATAGGAAATACTGACGTAAGGCCTTACACAATACATATACTCAAATAGACCAGCAAGGCAGAAAATGATAAGAAGAAATGACAGAAAGCAAAAGAACAAGGCAGAAACAAAGAGAGTGACAGAAAAGAGGAAATTTCTAGCACAGAATTTCAAGAAGGTGGGGATACTATTTATACTGAAACAGCCCCCGGCATCCCCACGAGGGGACGTACCCAGTTATCAATCCTAACAGAAAGTACTGATGACAGGCTTTTTAGAGAATACATACACATGAATGGACCAGCGTGGCGGAAAATGACAAAGGAAGAGACGATAGAAAGCGAGGCAGAAACGAAGACAGTGACAGGAAAGAGAAAATTTTTAGCACAAAAGTTCCAGAAGGTGGGGATATTACTTACACTGAAAGAGCCCCTGGCATCCCCACAGGAGTGAACCAGTAACAAAATCCGCTTTGCAGTGACTCATTTAGTGTAATATGGAACACATGTACTGATAAAATAGGTAGTGCTGTGGTTTTGGTTTTTCCTCCTTCAGTGTTCACACCCGGACACTGGAGACCTCTATTCACTTCCATGCTGGGATCACCCCACCCCCCACCCTTTTTTTTTTTTTTTTTTTAGCAAAAAATTTCTTTACGTATCAGCGCACTTTCAGAAATGTCCTTTGTGCTCTTTTATAAATTTCGTCCAATTTTCTACACCACCTTGCTGCCACAGAAGCTGGCACAGTTTTTACAATGCTATGACAATGACGACGATGAAGGTGATAATTATGATGCTATGGAGTTCCATCTAGGACTGAGAATGCGTGACAGGGCAATACTTTATGCTTACTGTCATAATATATGCTGGTGTCAACCCGGCCGGAGAGATACAGACACCTGTCGTACAGGTCAGGAGATTAGAGCAACACACTCAATGACGCATCCATGAAATGAACGAGACTCGACTGTGTGGTCTGTCTTCTCAATGAGTCCATAGCACGTTCAACTCTGGGTAGAAGCCGGATACAGCCGAAAAATCCCACAATATTTTGAAGGGACTCGTGGGGATTTGAACCCACATCCTTCCAGCTGGTAGTCCGTTGCTCTAACCATTACACCACAGCGACTGGTTCTCTTGAAAGAGGATACTACAGGACAAAAACATGATACCATAAGCCCCACTGACCCCTACACCGTCCCCCATGGGGATGCCGGGGTCTCTTTCAGTGTAAACAGTATCCCCACCTTCTGGAAATTCTGTGCTAGAAATTTCCTCTTTTCTGTCGCTCTCTTTGTTTCTGCCTTATTCCTTTGCTTTCTATCATTTCTTCCCATCATTTTGTGCCATAACCGTCCATTCACCTGTATGTGTTCGATAAAGTCTTACGTTATTTTTCCTAGGATTGATAATTGGGTACATGTATTAAGTGCATTTTTAGCTCTAGGGAGGTGAGATATGCGGAACCAGTTTTAGGTAACTTATGCCCATTTTTATACATGTTTTGGTGTCCTTAGGTATGCTTAAATTTGTATTCAGGTTTGTTTTTTAAATCCCCTGTGCGATAAACTGGACAGAGTGGTCAACGCCAGGTGCATGTCCTTTGATTATGTGCGCGAATGGATTGATATGTGTACTTATTTTTCTTTCCTTTTCCTGTTGAAGTATTGTGTATGATTTGAAGCGGTTATAGCCCTGATATGGCTCTACGCAATCGGCTGGGCTTTCACCCTTTGACTCCCGCACCCTGTCCACCAGCATCCTGCATTGTCAACTATGCTAGCAAAGCAAAAACAAAACCCTTTAATTCCATCACCCTGTCCACCGGCTTCCTGCAGGAAGCCGGTGGATAGGGTGAGGGAATCAAAGGGT
>CM060308.1:88834950-88842450 GCA_030674185.1 Monoplex corrugatus
GATTGATTGACTGACTGATAGATTGATTGGTTAGTTGATTAGATGATTGATTGATACATTCATTGGTTAATTAATTGATAGGTTAGATGCTTAATCAACTGATAGGTTAGATTTCACAGAGTGGATGAGTCTTTGGTTGATTGGGCTGACCGGTGTTTATCATTTTGTTAAGTATTTCATTGATAACTGATGGACGATTATCATTTGGATACGAAGAGGTGCAGACTCAGATCAGGTGCACCATCAGTGAAAAATTGGACTGTAGTGACCCTTCATTACTAAACGTACAGGAAGCTTGGGACATCTTCAAGACAGTCCTCCTGGACACTATAAAAGAAGCCTGTGGCACCAAGAAGACAGGAGGAAGAAACAGAAAGGCAACAGCTTGATGGAACAAAGAAGTGAAGGATGCTATCAAGGAAAAGAAGAAACTATACAAGATCTGGGTCAAGTCAAAGGATGAAGAGGACTACATCAAGTACAGACTTGCAAGAAGACACAACAAGAAAGTTGTGAGAACAGCAAAGGAAAAGTCATGGACCCAGTATGGTGAAAAACTCTGTGAAACATGCAAAGCTTCCCCAAGAGAGTTTTACAAGAGTGTGAAAGCGATGAGAGTGCGAGATGAACCTTTCGATCCAACCACTATCATCAACGATGCAAAAAGAGAAGCATTGCATGAAAAGGAGAAAATAGTGAAGAGATGGGAAAACTATTTCAAAGACCTACTCAACCCATCAGGAGTACGGGCACAAGACACACAGTCCCGGTTCACCCCCAGCCACCCAGACCACTCAGAACCTACCATCCTAGAGAGTGAAGTAAAAAAAAGCAGTGAAGACCAGTCCTAAAGGCAAGGCAGCTGGAGTCGACGGCATAACAACTGAAGCCATCCATGTGTGCGGTGAAACCGGAATTCAGTGGCTCACCACCATCTTTCAGAAAGCTTGGGAGGAGAGAAAAGTACCAGAAGACTGGCAAAATGCAATAGTGGTGCCAATATGGAAAAAGAAGGGCAGCAAGAAAGACTGCAGTACCTACAGAGGCATATCATCCACATGTAGGAAAATGTACGCAAAGATCCTGGAGCAGCGCACTCGAGCGAAAACAGAACATCTCCTCAGTGACGCCCAATTTGGCTTCAGAAAAGGAAGAGGGTGCACCGATGCAATCTTCGCACTCCGACAACTGTGCGAGAGGGCGATCGAATATGACCGAGATCTCCATCTTGTACTCGTCGATCAAGAAAAGGCCTTTGACCGAGTCAACAGAGACAAGCTATGGAAGGTCCTCGAGCAGTACGACGTCAAGGGCCAGCTGCTAGACAACATTCGGGCCATCTACGCTAACAGCAGGAGTGCAGTCCGCACCGCCAGTGGAACATCTGACTGGTTCCCAGTGACATCGGGAGTAAGGCAGGGCTGTAATCTCTCCCCTCTTCTCTTCGTGATCTATATGGATCAGATTACGAAGGAGGCAAACCCAGATCCTGAGGCACTCAATGAACTCATGTTTGCGGACGACCAGGCAATGGTGAACAATGACAAGATACAGCTACAGGAGCACACAGACCAGCTCAATGAAAGCTGCGAGACATACGGCATGAAGATCAGCGTCAGCAAGACCGAGGTCATGACTGTCAGTAAAGACCAAACAAACTGGATATCAACATCAACGGAACCCAGTTGAAGCAAGCCAGTGAATTTAAATACCTGGGCAGCATTTTCACTGAAAATGGCAAACTAGATAGAGAAATCGAGACCAGATGCCAGAAAGCCAACGCAGTCAGCTACCAACTTGCCCCTCTCCTGAAACACCCCAGCATTCCCACCAGCACTAAGGCGAAACTCATCAACGCCATTTTTCTACCAACGCTGACATACCAGTGCCAGACATGGCCCCTAACTAAAGTCCTCGACAGAAATGCCTGAGGAAAGCAGTAAACAATACAAGGCGGGACAAGATCAGAAATGAGGTGATACGAGACATGGTAGGAGCAACACCAATCCTACAACACATCGAACATATGAGGATCAAGTGGTTCGGACACCTCACACGTATGCCCCTAAACCATCCAGCTCTTCGGGCATACAACACCAGATACTCTGGCTGGAGAGCCAGAGGAAGACCAAGACGACGATGGAGCGACTCCGTGGGCAGACACCCTCAGAGCTCACGAGATGTCCCTTCTCCAGGCCACCCGCCTTGCTGCTGACAGACGACTGTATCTCCCCGCGACGCCCACCGGTACAAGCGGAAGGAAAAAGTAAAGTAAGTAAGTAATTAAATTCATTGATTTCTATTTTACTAAGGAATTTATTGGTCATCGATTAATCAATCGGACGATCGATACATAGGAGGCCTTGTTTGATTATTTACTAATTTAATTTAACCAAGTGATTTGGCTAAGAGTTAATGCCAGTTGTTCTCTTTGATGATTAAACTATTGATCAGATGATTTTTTGTCTATCTAACTGATGTATAGTTGTTTGAACTAAAAGACGTAATGTAAATCATAATTCTGATATTACGATTAAACATCTGCGATGCAATACAAAACGTAAAGATCTTTTGATTCCTTAACATAGTTGCAGTATTATTGTACAGTGTATATTCTTTTTATATGTATTTGTGTACATGTATACGTATTGTACGGAATATAATTATATGTGTGTGTTAATATGAAATATGTATGGTTTTGTCAAGACCCAGATCCCTTCCCCCATTTCATCCATGCGTTTGTATTGTGGCCTAAGGCCGATGTACAATAAACAATTCTGAGTTCTGATTCTCTCTCTCTCTCTCTGTGCGCGCGCGCGTACGTGCATAATCTCAAATCTTCTCTGCCGCTTCGGTATCATGTCCCTCAAACCGCCCGATTTGGCTCTCCAACATAACGAGTACACCTTCCGAAACAGGTCACCATGACAGCAGGGCATAGAAAGACCACAGCATTCATCACCATCATCAAGTGCCTTGCCACATGGCGTTGGCGATCATGGCCCTCCATAAGCATCTATCCCTTGTTGCCGCAAGCACATCTTCCACCCTCTCTGTCTTCAGCCACTCTGCAAATCCGTCCAATATTTTTTTCTCTGGGTCTACCTGGAGCTCTCTTTCCCTCCAGCTTTCCTGTCGTGACCAGGTGCTCCGATTCCCCTTTTCTCATAAAATGGCCTATGAATGCTGCCTGTCTTTTCCTAATCTTATGAATGATATTCGTGTGTCCTGCCTCCATCATTACTGTCTCGTTTGTTTTCTTTGATGTCCATGGAATTCTCAACATTCTTCTTACAAACCACGTCTCGGCCATTGTATTCTGGGACAAAATCTCTGACAATACTGCGATGATTCTATTGGGGTGAATGGGGCTATGATGGTGACGGCGCCACACAGTGTTTTGCTTTGATTGAGACTGTGTGACAGGGCTGTAGAGAGGAGTGGCAGAACGGTTCAGACGTTCGCCTGCCAATAACTAAACTCGAGATTCCAGGGTTCGCCCCCCGCAGAGGCCTCGACTGTACTCCTTAGTTAGGCCGGAAAATCGAACTGAATATCTAGTCCTTCGGAAAAGGACGAAAAACGAGTCGGACCCGTGTGCCTTCTGGCTGCGCACGCTAAAGATCCCACGGCAGTTGAAAATCGTGAAGAGTAGGGCATTGCCCGGCTGCCTTGGTATAAAACATTGGAGAGAAGGTTGATTTCACAAGTCCTACCCCTTGAAGACCAATTAGCTTTCTTGCCTTTCTGAAGTCTTGGTCAAAATAATGTGATTATGAATATGAATTTGAAGCGGGGGAGAGGGGATAGGCGCCGCCCTCGTGGCGCTTGCCCCGGGAAAAGTTGAGGTCTCTGCCACCTAACCCCCCCCCCCCCTACGGCCCCAGGGTTGGGGAACTATCTAGGTAGGACCTCAGGACCTGGCCAGCTCATGGGTATATGTGCAGGCTTAAGGCTTGTGCCCGTGATCATTCTGGATCTTCTCCAGCACATGGCACCCGTGACGCTAGTACATATGTAATTCATTCCGAGCGCGGAGACGTCGTCTTGAGAAAATTGAAACTGAAATTGAAAGTGAATTGCTGCACTCCACGTGACGATTCTATTCGTGCGAATGGGGCTTTGATGGTGATGACACCACGGAGTGCACTGCTTGGAAGAGACTGCGTGTGACAGGGCTGTATTCTTTGCAATCTTTTCATAACATATCCTGGCGTCATTGTCATTTTGTTATTTTTGGTTAAAGCCCAGCCGACTGCGTAAAGCCATATCAGGGCTATAACCGTTTCAAAACTACACCATACTTCAACATGAAAAAAAAAAAAAAAAGAAAAGAAAAGAAAAGTCACATATCAATGCATTCGCGCACATAATCTAAGGAGGAGCCCTGGCGTTGATCACTCCGTCCAATTTATCGCAAAGGGAATTTAAAAAACACACCTGGATACAAATTTAAACATAACTAAGGACACTAAAACATACATAAAAACAGGCCTACATTACCTAAAACTGCTTCCCCGTATCTCAATTCCCTAGAGCCAAAAAATGCATTTAATACATGCACCCAATTATCACTCCAAAAGAGAAAGCACGTAAGACTTTATCGAACACATACAGGTGAATGGACCCCCAAGGCAAGAAAATGATACGAGAATGACAGAAAGCAAAGGAATATAGCAGAAACAAATAGAGTGACAGAAAAGAGGAAATTTCCGGCACGAAAATTCCAGAAATGGGAAATACTATTTATACCGAAAGAGCCCCCGGCATCCCCGTGGTGGGGGAATCCTGACGTCAACCAGGACTGAGAGACACAAGACACCTGCGGTGAAATCTGTAGAGCAACACCCTCAATGACCCAACCATGATGTAACAATATTCCTCTCTGTTGCAAGGCGGTTTCAGACAGTGTTATGGGCTGTTTGGGGGGTGGGGGGGGGGGGGGAGGGATGGGTAAAGGGATAGAAGTGGAATGTCTGCGTGTGCAGGAAAATAAACTCCGTGCATATGCACAGTGCACTAATTAAAATGTATGTACGTGCACGACTAAAACATATTTTTATCGACTGGCTCTTCAACTGACTGCTCTATTGATGATTTATTGCAATGTGTAGTTGAGGCCTAGCCCCTCTTAGGGAAGTACACAAGTGTTTACAACAACGATCGTAAATAAAGTGCTCTCTCTCTCTCTCTCTCTCTCTCTCCCTCTCTCTCCACACACACACACACACACACACACACACACACACACACGACCCCATCCCTCCAATCAGCATACATCCGTACGATAAATTAAACAAAATACAAATAATTTTGTTTTTTGACCTATTAGTATAATTCAGGGATAAGCTCTGTGTGTGTGTGTGTGTGTGTGTGTGTGTGTGCGGCGCGCTGGTGTGTGGGGGGTGTGTGTGTGCGCGCGCGCGCGTGCGTGGTGTGTGTGTGTGTGTGGTCACTGATTTCACATCTATTCACTTAAGTGATTTTAGACACTCACCACACACACACACACACACACACACACACACACACACACAAAGGGGGGGGGGGGGTAGGGGATGTTGGCGGACAAAGAGTATGCGTGTATATGCGCTTGTGTGTTTGTGTCTGTGTGGATGCATACGCGCACGTACGTGTACGTTGTATGCATGTGTGGATGGGTGCATTCATACGCGCATGTGTGGGAGTGTGTTCGCACGTGGGGTAAGGGGAAAGGGGGGGGGGGTCAACCTGTAACTGTAGGGCAAAAAATGTACACTGCAAGCAGTCCTGAGTTTTGACCTAAGGAGCTGTGTAATTCAAACAGCAGGACAGGACGTGAAATTCAACACTAACTGAGCACAATGTACACAGAGATTTGTAAATGACAAATTAGGCAGGGGCTACATCCGGCAAAGCGCTGCGATACTCAAGATATGACACCGCATTAGATTTAACCTGGGTATTTTTCAACCCTGCAAAATAGGCCGTGGACGCGAGTTTTTGGGAGTGTTTAGAAAATTCTATTGGAAAACTAACAAACGATAACATATTAAGGGAACTGAATGTTAAGCGCCAACTATAACAGAAATCGACAAAAGAAAGCTGAAATATATAGGCCATGCGATCAGAAACAAACAAACAAAAAGACAACAACAGATTTGATATCAACGGTCCTGCAGGGGACATTTGGGGCGAGGAGAAGAAAGGCACACCTCCTATTTCAACAACATCGCTGAAGTCTGTGGTCTGGGGATCCAGGAGGTCGCCCACAGATATCTAAATCGTGTGACCTGGAGAAAACTTGTGACGTCAAGCCCAGCTTCTACCGCCGATCCCGGCGAGGGAGAAAGGTGATTGTTATTGTTATTGTTGTTTAAAGCCCAGCCGACTGCGCAGAGCCATATCAGGGCTATAACTGCTTCAAAACATACAAAACTTCAACAGGGGAAAAAAAAAGAAGAAAAAAAAAAAGAGAGAAAATTAAGTACACATATCAATGCACTCACGCACATAATCTAAGCACATGCCGTGGCGTTGACCACTCCGTCCAATTTATTGCACAGGGGGTTTAAAAATCATACCTGAATACAAATTTAAGCATAGCTAAGGACACCAAAACATACATCAAAACGGGCATAAGTTACCTAAAATTGCTTCCGCATATCTCACCTCCCTAGACCAAAAAAAAAAAAAAAAAAAAAATATCCACTTAATACAAGCACCCAATCATCAATCCTAAGAAAAAGTTCGTAGGACTTTATCGAACACATACAGGACCAGCAAGGCAGAAAGTGATAGGAAGAAATGATAGAAAGCAAAGGAAGAAGAAAGAAACAAAGAGAATGACAGAAAAGAGGAAATTTCTAGCACAGAATTTCAAGAAGGTGGGGATACTGAAAGAACCCCCGGCATCCCCACGGGGGGTGAAAGGTGATTGGAGAACTGTATGTGGAAATGCCCTGCTACAAGAGTAGCACGTCAAACACCGCCCTCCCGTTTCCCATCATGTTATTTTGTTTTACTGTCACATTTCAAAGATAAATTTATCACGTCACTGATACCTCATCTTTCAGAAGCCATAAGATTAATAATGGATAAATCGTTTACGACAACAAGTACGATAAATCCGTACGATAAAACATCTTCAACTCTGTGTTGAGGAGCTTGAATGGGGTCAACGTCACTGAAGAGGAGAGGAAGGTGGGACATGTTATTACTATGAATGTTATTTCTGTTTAAAGCCCAGCCGACTGCGCACAGCCATATCAGGGATATCACATGTTTCAAAACATACACAATTCTTCAACATAAAAATAGAAAAGAAAATTCAGTACACATATCAATGCATTCGAGCACATGATCTAAGATATCAGATCTTGTGTCCCCGCTGGTACAAATTCTGAGCCGGAGGGCAATGTGTCAAAGCAAACTGAGTTGTGTCTTTGCCCAAGACGGTTATCAACCATAGAGCGACGAAGGAAGGGGAGTGGTGATTCTACAGGCTTGCAGTGTCTGCTC
>CM060308.1:88847450-88854950 GCA_030674185.1 Monoplex corrugatus
ACAAGCTAGCAAAGCAAAAGTTACCCGTTTGACTCCCTCACCCTATCCACCAGCTTCCTGCTGGATGGAGTCAAAGGGTTAAGTTTTTGCAGTTGGTGGATAGGGTGCGGGAGTCAAAGGCTTAACTAAGTTTATTAAAGAGTTCCCATTAGCTTATGCCCAGTTGGTCTGAGATCTCTGCTGATGTTACTATCATCATTATTTATTAGTGTTTAGTGACCAGCCAACTGCTCAGAACCATATCAAGGCTCAGACAAAACACACACACAACACATGGATGACTCTGGTCAAAAGAAAACTCGGAAAAGAAAATCAAATACACATGCAACTGCATTCATGCAAATAACTATTTCATCCAATTTATTACTAGGAGGATTAAAAAAACAACACCACCAAACCCGAATACAAACTTAATTAATGCACACAAACATAACAAAACCGGTCTACAGTACCTAAAACAGCCACTAAGCAGTTAACATTTTCCTACAACTTAGAATTCAATTAATTACATACACAACTATCAATCCTAATTGACAGAAATTATGTAGGGCTTTATGGAAAAAACATACAGATGGATGAACCAGCAGGCCAGAAAATGAGAAAGGAAGAGATGGCAGAAAGCAAAGGAGCAAGGCAGAACTGATGACAGTGACAGAAGAAGAATTTCCAGATGATGGGGATACTATTTATACTAAAAGAGTTGCCAGCACTCACAAGGGTCTCGGGTGTGTGTGTGTGTGTGTGTGTGTGTGTGTGTGTGTGTGTGTGTGTGTGTGTGTGTGTGTGTGTGTGTGTGTGTGTGTGTGTAAGTGTGTGTGTGTGTGTGTGTGTGTGTGTGTGTGTGGGTGTGCTAGTGTGAGTGGGTGTGAGTGTGCGTGTGGGTGTGGGTGTGTGTACATGTATGCGTGTGTGTGGGTGTGTGTGTGGGTTTAAGTGTGTGTGTGTGTGTGTGTGTGTGTGTGTGTGTGTGTGTGTGTGTGTGTGTGTGTGTGTGTGTGTGTGTGTGTGTGTGTGTGTGTGTGTGTGTGTGTGCGTATATTTATGTGCATGTGCACAGCCAATGCTTGCACAGGTTGCGTGCATGTGTACATTGTATGTGAGTGTTTTGTGTGTATGAATGTGTGTGCTTCGTGTATGTGCGATTTGTATGTATGCATGTATGAGTGTGTGTGTGCAGTGTGCGTGTGCTTTGTGTGTGCTTTGTGTGTACCTTGCGTGTGTGTATGAGTGTGTGTGTGCACATACCATCACACCAAACTCTGGTCACTTGCAGCAGAGGTTTGTGAAATTGAGGTGTCATACCTCAACTTCCTCATGGCCAGCCTTATACCCATTTACAGTTGGGTACAACTTTCTCATGGCCAGTCTTATACCCATTTACAGTTGGGTACAACTTTCTCATGGCCAGTCTTATACCCATTTACAGTTGGGTACAACTTCCTCATGGCCAGCCTTATACCCATTTACAGTTGGGTACAACTTCCTCATGGCCATCCTTACACCCATTTACAGTTGGGTACAACTTCCTCATGGCCAGCCTTACACCCATTTACAGTTGGGTACAACTTCCTCATGGCCAGCCTTACACCCATTTACAGTTGGGTACAACTTCCTCATGGCCATCCTTACACCCATTTACAGTTGGGTACAACTTCCTCATGGCCAGCCTTACACCCATTTACAGTTGGGTACAACTTCCTCATGGCCAGCCTTATACCCATTTACAGTTGGGTACAACTTCCTCATGGCCAGCCTTATACCCATTTACAGTTGGGTACAACTTCCTCATGGCCATCCTTACACCCATTTACAGTTGGGTACAACTTCCTCATGGCCATCCTTACACCCATTTACAGTTGGGTACAACTTCCTCATGGCCAGCCTTATACCCATTTACAGTTGGGTACAACTTCCTCATGGCCAGCCTTATACCCATTTACAGTTGGGTACAACTTCCTCATGGCCATCCTTACACCCATTTACAGTTGGGTACAACTTCATCATGGCCATCCTTACACCCATTTACAGTTGGGTACAACTTCCTCATGGCCAGCCTTACACCCATTTACAGATGGGTACAACTTCCTCATGGCCATCCTTACACCCATTTACAGTTGGGTACAACTTCCTCATGGCCAGCCTTACACCCATTTACAGTTGGGTACAACTTCCTCATGGCCAGCCTTATACCCATTTACAGTTGGGTACAACTTCCTCATGGCCATCCTTACACCCATTTACAGATGGGTACAACTTCCTCATGGCCAGCCTTATACCCATTTACAGTTGGGTACAACTTCCTCATGGCCATCCTTATACCCATTTACAGATGGGTACAACTTCCTCATGGCCAGCCTTATACCCATTTACAGTTGGGTACAACTTCCTCATGGCCAGTCTTATACCCATTTACAGTTGGGTACAACTTCCTCATGGCCAGCCTTATACCCATTTACAGTTGGGTACAACTTCCTCATGGCCAGCCTTATACCCATTTACAGTTGGGTACAACTTCCTCATGGCCAGCCTTATACCCATTTACAGTTGGGTACAACTTCCTCATGGCCATCCTTATACCCATTTACAGTTGGGTACAACTTCCTCATGGCCAGCCTTATACCCATTTACAGTTGGGTACAACTTCCTCATGGCCAGCCTTATACCCATTTACAGTTGGGTACAACTTCCTCATGGCCATCCTTATACCCATTTACAGTTGGGTACAACTTCCTCATGGCCAGTCTTATACCCATTTACAGTTGGGTACAACTTCCTCATGGCCAGCCTTATACCCATTTACAGTTGGGTACAACTTCCTCATGGCCATCCTTATACCCATTTACAGTTGGGTACAACTTCCTCATGGCCATCCTTATACCCATTTACAGTTGGGTACAACTTCCTCATGGCCATCCTTACACCCATTTACAGTTGGGTACAACTTCCTCATGGCCATCCTTACACCCATTTACAGTTGGGTACAACTTCCTCATGGCCAGCCTTACACCCATTTACAGTTGGGTACAACTTCCTCATGGCCAGCCTTATACCCATTTACAGTTGGGTACAACTTAATAATAATAATAATAATAAAGAGCATTTATATAGCGCCTAATCTGATGAAAACAAGAGCCCTAAGCGCTTACAGGTATCACGCAGACACAACCAAACACACACACACACACACACACACACACACACACACACACACACACACACACACACACACACACACACACACACGCACACACACACCAGCCGACATTCAAGGCTCAAAAGACAACAAGGGGGGATTTGGGGAAGTTAGGTGGTAGAGTCTTTATAAGTATCATGAGAGGGACTGGAAGAGATGGGTTTTCAGAGAGGACTTGAAAGAAGTGAGAGTTGCAGAGTGGCGAACAGAGACAGGGAGCTGATTCCAGATTACAGGGGCCTGATAGGAAAAGGAGCGTTGACCATAAGTTTTAGTGCGACAGAATGGTATGCGGAAGGTACGAGTATCAGCCGAGGAACGAAGTTGACGAGAGGGGGTGTACAGATGGAGGAGGTCAGAGATGTAAGGGGGTGCAAGACCGTTGAGAGACTTAAAACATAACAAAGCAATCTTGTAGCGAATTCTCTTTTCAACAGGTAACCAGTGAAGAGATTTTAGAAGAGGAGTGACATGAGAGGAACGAGATTTTCTGAAGATGAGCCTAGCAGCATTGTTTTGAACTTTTTGAAGCTTTTGAATGAGAGAGAAAGGACAGCCCGAGAGGAGGGAGTTGCAGTAGTCGAGACGAGAGAGAACAAAGGCACAGAGGAGAGTTTTGGTGGCTTCGACAGAGAGGATATTGCGAATAGAAGAAATTCTGCGTATCTCAAGATAGCATAATCTGCAAACATTCTGGACGTGTTTTTCAAAGGACAGGGTGTTATCAAGAGTGACTCCAAGATTGCGGACAGTGGAAGATAGTGGAATGTCAGATCCAAGCAGAGAGACAGACAGAGGAAGGGAAGAACACTTAGCCAATGTGGTGGGAGAGATAAGGCTAAGTTCAGTTTTAATGGGGTTGAGTTGAAGTTTGTTTACAGTCATCCAGGAGTGAACATCAGAAATGCAGCCTTGGTTTGTCTGATTATAGAGGGCAGTTGTGGGAGGGAACCAGAAGTATAGAGTTGGTTGTCATCAGAAAAGCTATGATGGGACATAGAGTGAAGTCGCATAATTTCAGAGAGGGGTTGTGTGTACAGCACAAATAGGATGGGACCTAAAACAGAGCCTTGGGGCACACCAAACTGGAGGGTAGCGGGTGCAGAGGATGAACAACAGACAGAGACTGTTTGAGTGCGATTGGAAAGGTAGGACTGGAACCAAGACAGAGCGATGTCAGAGATACCGAACACTTTATGGAGACGTGTGAGCATGATAGAATGGTCGATGGTGTCGAATGCAGCCGAGAGATCAAGGAGAGATAGAAGAGAGATTTGATTTTGATCAAGAGCAGTCAGAATATCATTTGCAATTTTTACAAGAGCAGTTTCAGGGCTGTGTCCAGTGCGATAAGCCGACTGATAAGGGTAAGAGAGGTTGTTGGCGGTGATATGATCAGAGATCTGTGCGAGAACAATTTTTTCAAGGACTTTGGATAAGAAAGGTAGGTTGGAAACAGGTCGATAGTTTTTGAGGTTATTGGGGTCAAGACTAGGTTTCTTTAAAAGAGGTCTGACCAGGGCAGATTTGAAGGAAAAGGGAAAGATACCAGATGACAGGGAATTGTTGATGACAGTTGTGAAGTGAGGGAGCAAAGTATCTAGGCAGTGTGTTAAGATAGATGCTGGAAGAGGATCAAGCTCACAGGTCTTGATGTCAGAATGGCGGATTACATTGCGGATAGTAGTTTCAGAAGCAGGCTGAAAAGAAATAAGTGGTGTGCCTTGAAACAGAGGGTCGGGAATAGGAGGTTGAGAGATGGGCTGGGAGTCAAGACTGGAACGGATGGACCTAATTTTATCAATGAAAAAAATCTGAAAAATGTTGTGCTAGACGGGCAGGGGGAAAGCATGATGGGAGAGGAGATTTATCTGATTTGCCAAGGAGGGTATTAGTAACGGAATATAGCTGTTTTGATGTAGAGCATGCAATAATTTTCGCATTGTAAAAGGCAGACTTAGCAGAGTCAACTATAGCATTGACAGTTTTGTTGGCAGCCTGAAAAATCTGTTTATTGATAGTAATGCTGTTCTTCAGCCACCGTCTTTCAGCACGACGGCGTTCACGCTTGGCCTTAAGAAGATCAGGGCCAACGGCAGAAAACCAGGGCGATGGTGGTCTCTGGGATACCCTACATCTGGTGGCGGGGGCGTGCATGTCCAGCAGATCACCAATAGTCCGATTGAGGTCGTCAGCAGAGGCTGGAGGACAGGACTGAAGAGCGGCCAGGAGATCTTCGTTGAAGACGACGGTGTTGATATCAACTAGTTTTCTGACCATGACATAGGTAGTTTGGGGTGGAGGCTTGGTCATTGAAAGTTGGCCGAGGATACAGACATGATCCGAAGGAAGAGTATAATCAATTTCAATGGATTTGATGAAGGACTGGTCAGTTCTATGAACAACCCAATCGAGGATGTTGCCTTTTTCGTGGGTTGGAGTGTCGATAGATTGGGTCAAGCCAAAGGAGTTCAAAGAGCTTATCAGTTTAGCAGTGTGGGTCTGGTTAGGTTCATTATAATGAAAATTAAAGTCTCCTGCAATGATGAAACAGCCTTTCAAGGTGTTACAGTAGGCAAGGAGGTCTGGAAACTCTTCTACAAACACATGGTTTTTAAGCTGGTTCTTTGGGCTGGGTGGTGGACGGTAGAGGAACAGCAGATGGAAAGTCTGGTGGGGTAGAGTGAGGGAGAGCTGGACAATTTCAAAAGTAGAGTGTTTGAATTTAAAGTCAGTCTTGGTAGTAATTCGGGGCAGGAGGGACTCGGCAACAACAAAAGCGATGCCGCCGCCGAGACCAGTTTTGCGAGCGAACGAGAGTGTACGGTGACCGGGAGGAGCAAGATCCCTCTCCTTGGGTTCATCCCCGACAGGCTGAAACCAGGTTTCATTGACGGCGAAAATATCGACGACGTGGTCATGGATGAAGTAGTTGATCGCGGATCTCTTCTCGTGTCTGGTACCGAGGGCCTGAGCATTGAACAGTGCAAGAGTCAATGAGTCAGTGCGTAGTTTCTTTTTGCCGGCTGTGAGAGGAATGAGGTTATCAGGGTTGGAGCACAGCGGTCTGGGGGACGGATGGGTATCATAGACAGGAACAGAAGGCAGACCACTGCTGCCATGACGCTGATGTACATCAGTGACCACTGGAATCGTACGTCTCTTGCGCATTCCACCACGACATGATCGACGACGGGGGAGATTTCGGCCGATTTTCAGCGATCTCAAGTGTTCAACCAGGTCAGGGTCAAGGATCGAGTCAGGGGGGCAACATGACAGCAAGCAGTCCCGATTGTACTGCACACGAGTGGAAGAATATGTAGACACAACAGCTGGTTGTGAAGCGGGGCGTGATGAGGCAGACGCACGCAGTGCGAGAGAGACAGAGCGGGGAGGGTGCACGTGCACTGGCGAGAAACATGGCGGGCTGAGTTGAAAATTCAAGTGGAGTAGGAGAGATAAAATACACAAAGAAAACAGTACCTTGGCTTGCAGCGAAGCATTCATAAACCACCACATACTGAAACAGGAGCATTCACAAACACAATCACTTGCTTTTAGCCATCAACAATCGATATAACTCCGTGCACACACACAAATAATCGCAGCGAGGTAGCCGTGCCTGTGAGGCGGTTGAACCTTGACTCATGGCCAGCCTTATACCCATTTACAGTTGGGTACAACTTCCTCATGGCCAGCCTTACACCCATTTACAGTTGGGTACAACTTCCTCATGGCCAGCCTTACACCCATTTACAGTTGGGTACAACTTCCTCATGGCCAGCCTTATACCCATTTACAGTTGGGTACAACTTCCTCATGGCCAGCCTTACACCCATTTACAGTTGGGTACAACTTCCTCATGGCCAGCCTTATACCCATTTACAGTTGGGTACAACTTCCTCATGGCCATCCTTACACCCATTTACAGTTGGGTACAACTTCCTCATGGCCAGTCTTATACCCATTTACAGTTGGGTACAACTTCCTCATGGCCATCCTTACACCCATTTACAGTTGGGTACAACTTCCTCATGGCCAGCCTTATACCCATTTACAGTTGGGTACAACTTCCTCATGGCCAGCCTTATACCCATTTACAGTTGGGTACAACTTCCTCATGGCCAGCCTTATACCAATTTACAGATGGGTACAACTTCCTCATGGCCAGCCTTATACCCATTTACAGTTGGGTACAACTTCCTCATGGCCAGCCTTATACCCATTTACAGATGGGTACAACTTCCTCATGGCCAGCCTTATACCCATTTACAGTTGGGTACAACTTCCTCATGGCCAGCCTTATA
>CM060308.1:88867450-88869950 GCA_030674185.1 Monoplex corrugatus
CTCTCACCACACACAATTTTATACATGTGATGTGTACACAAATTATACAAATCATAATTTTCAGTTTTTAGATTCCATGGAGTGTGCATACATGTGCATGCATGCACACACACAGATTACACACAACACACACATTCTAACATTCACACACACATAAAAACAATATGTGACCTCCCACCACGAAATCAGTCTTAACTCATAGTCAGTCAAACAGCACTAGGAGCTGAAAAGGTCACTGAGGGTCTATCTGGTAAGTTTTGACTTTTCCTTAAAATTGATTTCTGTACACTATAATCTATCCACCACAGAAATTTTTTCTTGAAAAAGTATTATTAATCAATTTAAAATGGTATTTTAATGTACTGATAGCAGCAGAAAAAAAGCAATTTCCTACCAAAAGTAGGCCTACTGATTTTTGTCTCTTATTAAGAACCGTAACCTGTACAGTACCAACACATTTATGATGTAATATACTGACGGAAAGCTCTTTGGTGTACCTTTCAGATGATGACAGCTAAAATTAAAAACAAACTGGGTCAAAGCCACTAAATAAAGAAATTTAAGGAAAATGTGTAGGAGAGCACACAAAAACTTTAGAGGCTGTTTTCTCAAAATGGCCATCATACAACTTAATGACTTTAAACATACATAACTTCTACATTTTTTTGAGTACAAGCTTTATTCAAGTACCAAAATAATCAGCAGAATGTACACTTTCCAGTGATATATATGTATATCTCAAAATACCCAAAATGCTAGTTAAGACTGATTTCGTGCTGGCAGGTCACACACACACACACACACACACAACACACACACACACACACACACACACATATATATATATATATATATATATATATATTATATATATATATATATACACACACACACACTGATACTCCCTCACATACACACAAATACACACACACACACAGAGTAACAGTTAATCACCAAGTACAGTCAAGGTTTGCAAAGCAATCCTGCTTGTGTGGTTGTACAGTTAATTAACGATCCGATCCAGTGGGAGTCAAGGTTTGCCAGGCAATTAATGAGTTTCAAGGTTTGCCAGGCAATTAATGAGTTTCAAGGTTTGCCAGGCAATTAATGAATTTCAAGGTTTGCCAGGCAATTAATGAGTTTCAAGGTTTGCCAGGCAATTAATGAGTTCAGTCAAACAACTTGGTTGTGTCAGTGGTTGTCCTAAAGGCAAAATCATTAACATACTGCATACTAAGCAAAAGCTGTTGATGATAATTACTATTACTAGTACTATTACTGGCAGTCATGTAGCATACTGCATACTAAGCAAAAGCTGTTGATGAAATTACTATTACTAGTACTATTACTGGCAGTCATGTAGCATACTGCATACTATGCAAAAGCTGTTGATGATAATTACTATTACTAGTATTATTACTGGCAGTCATGTAGCATACTGCATACTAAGCAAAAGCTGTTGATGATAATTACTATTATAGTATTATTATGGCAGTCGTGTAACATACTGCATACTAAGCAAAAGCTGTTGATGATAATTACTATTACTAGTATTGTTACTGGCAGTCGTGTAACATACTGCATACTAAGCAAAAGCTGTTGATGATAATTACTATTACTAGTATTATTACTGGCAGTCGTGTAACATACTGCATACTAAGCAAAAGCTGTTGATGATAATTACTATTACTAGTATTATTACTGGCATCGTGTAACATACTGCATACTAAGCAAAAGCTGTTGATGATAATTACTATTACTAGTATTATTACTGGCAGTCGTGTAGCATACTGCATACTAAGCAAAAGCTGTTGATGATAATTACTATTACTAGTACTATTACTGGCAGTCATGTAGCATACAGCATCCTAAGCAAAAGCTGCTGAGGATAGTAGTCACGTTAGTATTACTAGTATTACTATTAGTATCCTTATCAAAAGCTGCACATATTCACTAATACAGGCCTATAGTATACAGAGCCTGGTCCAGAACAAGCAGAAACGGACTGCTCTGGTCCAGAACAAGCAGAAACGGACTATCTTCATCGCTGCCAAATTTGCCAACGGAAGAAATACTTCTTGTTTTTAAATGATAGGCAGTTAGGTAAGGAAGGCTACCGTGACTGGAACCACAGATTAAACTCATACACTTATAGCACAGTCTTCATTTTGCCGTGGCTGTTTCCGAGATGCCTTTATAGTTTATCTCACAGTCATTGCCTGTGTTTGTTTGGGTGAAGCTATCACGTTTGTTTTTGGAAAAGCCAACCATTCCTGTGCCTTTACCATGCTGATGAAGATGACAGATGTGCGAACATCCTGTGTTTCACTTTCAAACTCATAATATAAATACATGTATGCTTTGTCTAGTAAATGTCTAAGCTTCCCAACACTCGTATAATGCTGACAAGCCACGAAATGCCAGACTTCTACAAAAGTCACTGACACCAAAGAGGGTTGACAGTATTCTATTTGCTGACACTTAATTACACGGGTTGGCG
>CM060308.1:88874950-88877450 GCA_030674185.1 Monoplex corrugatus
TAGTGAGAGGAGAGGAGCATCCACACATACATAGAGTCATCATCATCATGCACCCTGCCGCATGGCATTGGCGATCATGGCCCTCCATACGAATCTATCCCTTGTCGCTGCAAGTACACCAAAAAAAAAAAAAAAAAAAAAAAAGGCCCCGGTAATCACCAGACATAGCCTGACCATAAGTGGTGAACCAAAGAAGAATTACATAGGGCCTAAATTCTGGGCCATGCAGGTTCTATAACTTTTTTTTTTTTTATCTGCCTTTTTCTTGTTTTTTTTTTCTTCTTCTATCGCCTCCTTTCTACCTGCCTGCCTTAGCGGCCCATTTACTTACAATTTTTCAAAAACAAAATAAAACAAACAAAACAAAACAAACCAACTGACAAAAACAAACACAACCAAACAAAAAAGAAACGACCAACCAACCAACCAGCCGACCGATCGACCAGCCAACCAACCAACCAACCAACCAACCAACCAATCAACCAACCAATCAACCGACCGACCAACCAACACAACCAACCAACCAACCAACCAACCAACCAACCAGACAGACAGACAAATTTTTAAAAAACACACCACATTTTCTGTTTTTCGTTCCTTCCTAAGTCGGAATGTGTATTGCAGACTGTGAAGCAGCATTATGTCTGCGCAGAAAACAACACACATACACACATCCCAGTTAAACTAAACGGGCTTTAGATGGGTACACTGACCATTGGAAATAATGACCAGACCCCAAGTCTGAATATGTTTGCGAGTGCTCAGTCTGATTTCTGTTTTAATTGTGGTGCACATTTTCCGCAAAAGGCTGTCTATTCAGTGATGCATTTCCATATATTTTGTACTTCTCTCTCTCTCTAACACATGCACATACACACACACTCACCACACACTACACACACACACACACGACAAAAACACACACACAGCGACCACACACAGACACACACAGTGACACACGCGACGACACACAGTGACGACACCAGCACACACGTGAACACACTGACACACGCACACACCAGTGACACACACAACACACACTCACGCATACACACTCACAGTGACACCACACGTGCACGCACACACACGTACACTCACACTACACACACACACACACACACACACACACGCACACGCACACGCACACGCACACAGAGCTTTCCAGATGTGAATCAAAATACAGGGGAGATAACCATGCATAACGCTTCTAACACGCAAAGGTACGAACAGTTGTTCACCTTAGACTGTCACTTATTGCGGTCAGCTTGGTCGGATGTTCTTCATACACGCTTAGAGGGAAAAAATGTATTTAACATCTTGAAATAGAGTATAACAGTGACCCAGTTTATTCTTCAACACTAGGTATACGTATAAACATGTCCCCATTAAGCCCATATTTCTGAGAATTAGACACTGCCCCTGGAAAAAATAGAAGACAGAGAGAATGGAACAAAACAAATATCCATCTGCCCTCTCTCTGGATTTTGATTATGTTCTTTGTCACTGGTTATGTTCTTTGTCACTGGTTATGTTCTTTGTCACTGACTATCAAGCATATTCTAATGTGAAACAGAGACAAACAATTAAAGGGTGATCATGACAGCGTTGATGCAGAGAATACCTCCTCAAATGTGACTGTTTTATGGCGGCCTCAGAAATGCCATTTTAATTCTCGATATATAGAACTGCACATAAAAAAGGAGATCTCTTCTTGCAATGTTGATTTCGCTTTGATTTGTTTCCATAATAACTTACTGTTAAAAAGTGGAAATGAAAAAGTTCTTTTTGTCTCGTCTATACCAGGAAAGAATAAAATGAATGAGTAAACAAACAAACAAACAAACAAACAAAACAAATAAAAATAAATAACTAAGCCAAACCCAAACACGCACCCGCGCAACACTTAAACACACACACACACACGCACGCACGCACACACGCATGCACGTAGGCACGCAACCACGCACACACACGCACGCAGGCACGCACACACCACACACACACACACACACACACACACCACACACCACACACACACACACACACGTTTGCGTTAGTCCCTACAAGTTCTGTAATCGTCCAAGAAAACAGACAAATGGTGGGAAAAAAATCAGCAAAATGAGGACTGCAAGTCCGTCCAATATTTTCTCCCTGGTCTGCCTGGTGCTCTCTTTCCCTCCAGCTTTCCTGTTGTGACCAGGTGCTCTAATTCCCCTTTCCTCATAAAATGACCAGTGTGTGAGAGAGAAAGGGAGGACAGGAGGAACAGAGACAGAGGACAGTTGAGACGAGAGAAGAGAAGAGGAAAGGAGAGGAGAGGGAAGGAGAGGAGACTGGTGAGAGAGGGAGACAGACAGAGACAGAGAGACAGAGAAGAGACAAGAAGACAGACATAGACAGACAAGATAGACAGACAGACACAGAATGACTAATGTCAAACTCAATTGCTTTGAACAATTTATTCTGTTTAAAATCTTGCATATCGCTGTAAAACAAATAT
>CM060308.1:88884950-88889950 GCA_030674185.1 Monoplex corrugatus
CTTATTGCTATATAATGAAGATAGTTTTTCCCCTCTTTAGTTTCTAAAAACCTCTTAAAAGATAATACTTTTTTTTTATTAATCTCCAAACTTTTTTGTTAATCCACAGTGATTTAGTTTTTACATTATCACTGTTTTTATTTTGGTATATTGTGTTCCATGGAAATAGATTATTTTGTGTCCAAGTCTTATCACATCCATGGAATTTAAAACTGTCCAATCTTCCTGACTCAGTTCTTGTTTCATCTTTGCATAATTTCCTCTTTTGAAATCAAAATTATAATTTGTGGTATTTTGAGTTTTAGGGTGTTTGTACATACAGCTCGAAAATCAGTACTTCATGGTCACTTTTGCCTATGGGACAAGAATGTTTAATTTCAGATATAAATTCTTCGTCATTTGTTATCACCAAGTCAAGAATATTTGATTTTTGTCCCTCCCTTCTTCTAGTTGGAAATTTTACCATTTGTATTAAATATGCATCATTCAAACATTCAATGAATGTGTTATCCCTAATGCCTGTCCATGTTTCCTTTCAGTCGATGTTAGGAAAATTAAAATCTCCCATTATACAAACTTTATCAAATGTGCATATGTATTTATCGTTTAACAGTTTACATAATTTTCTTCATTTTCTAAGTGGTATTAGGACTTTTATATATGCATCCCAATAGGACTTTCAATCCATCTTTAGTGACAAAATGTGCCCATACACATTCTTCAAAATGTGTCATGTTAAGTTTAATACATTCCTGAGCATTCAGGTTTGTCTTAACATACATCAAAACGCCCCTCTTAGGTTTGGCAATGGTAAATACAGTATAGCCAGGAATAGTGTATTCTGCTAAAACGTAATCTGACTGACTTTTTGCTTAAAAACTCAGTGATGGCAACAATGCGGGTTCCTCTTCTTCTATCAAAAACAATAATTCTTCTCTTTTATTATTAATCCATCTTATTTGTATAATAACTTTACATTCATTGCTTACAAACTTCCCCTTATTTATATTATTTACAATATTTACATTTTCTGCATTTTTTGACTGTTCTGGCCGATTTAATTGTCAATGTTTCACGTCATTTGCCCCAGCAGCACCTACTGATTGCACTGTCACAATCCTGTCACCTCGATTTTTCGAGTTCTTCTCTCCATCTTCAACTCTTTTTTTTCAGTTTTGCTCTTAATTCTTTTTGTTGTAGTCTTTCTGCAGGGGTATAGTCAGGATTTATAAAAATTTTGTCTTTTTGGTCACTTGGTAATGACATCCTTGTTAATTTGTATGCATTCTTTAAGATTTCCTTCTTTGTGTTCCATGAACGGACCTTTATCCTTAAAAGTCTTGGCCTGGACCCTCCCACTCTGCCTAGTCTCACTAGTTCTTGTACCTTTTTGTCTTGGAGATCGGGACATATTTTGTCAACAATGTCCTGTACTTTTTTCATGTCTTCCTGCTGTCTTTCAATGGAATTTGGCTTACTGCTCTCTGTCAGTCCAACAACAACAAGGTTCAACTCCCTTTTTCTTTCTCTTCCCTTTCCTTCATCTTTTCATCAAGTTTTTTGTTCACTATCTCTTCAATTTTCTGATCCAGACAGACCCCAGTAGCACTTTCTACTTTCTTCAGTCTGTGCTCAACAGACTGGAACATGGTTAGCAGTAAATCTATCTTTGCTTCCAGTGGCCCTCGTTTTTCTTTCCTGCTTTTTTCCCCTGCTTTCTTGTTTGTTATCCTGTAATATCCTCGACACGCACAACTCGAAAAATCTCCGGGAAAAAGTCTTGAACTCAAAACTAACCCAATGCTTTCAACACAACACTGAGCAATGCCTTCAGCTCAAAACTTACCGAATGCCTTCAGCTGACAACTCACCGAATGGCTTCATCTCAAAAACTCATCGAGAATCTTTAACTCAAAATTCACCGAATATGTTCGACTCAAAACTCAGCGAATGGTTCGACCCAAAACTCACCGAAAGTCTTCAACTCAAAACTCACCGAATATTTTCAACTCAGAACTCATTGAACGCCCCCAACTCAAAACTCACCGAAAGTCTTCAACTCAAAATTGACAACAGAAAACGCATTCCGTACCTTCCACACAAAACTCACCCAATGCCTTGAACATAAAACTCATCAATGCCTTCAACTAACTCACTGAATACCTCCGTGGGGATGCCGGGGGCTCTTCCAGTATAAATAGTATCATCATCTTCTGGAAATTCTGTGCTACAAATTTCCTCTTTTCTGTCACTCTCTTTGTTTTTGCCTTGTTCCTTTGCTTTCTGTCATTTCTTCCTATTTTTTTCTGCCTTGCTGGTCCATTCATCTGTATGTGTTCGATAAAGTCTTACGTACTTTCTCTTAGAATTGATAATTGGGTACATGTATTTAGTGCAATTTTTTGGCTCTAGGGAAATGACATATGCGAAAGTAGTTTTAGGTAATATAGGCCGTGTTTTAGTGTCTTTTAGTTATGTTTAAATGTGTATTCAGGTTTTTTTTTTAATCTCCTGCGTGATAAACTGGACGGAGTAGTCAACGCCAGAGACACACTCGTAGATTACGAGCGTGAATGTGTACTTAATTTCTTTTCCTTTTTTTTTTTTTCTGTTGAAGGATTGTGTATGTTTTGAAACGGTTATAGCCCTGATATTGGCTCTACGAAGTAGGCTGGGCTTTTATAAACAAAAATAACAATAACAATAACTCACCGAATGTTTTCAGTTGTCGAAGTGAAAGGTTACAATAGGCTTGTTGAAATGACCAAAGCTGACAGCTTCTTGCTATTGAAAACGCGAAGACCTTTTACCCAAATCTTGTGAACGTACAATATAACACCTTCTCAGATCAAACTACGCTCACGAATGCCTTAATATGCGCTTTTCTGCACTTCACGTTCCTCGCAGGTTTTTATCATATAATGGTCTCTGTGCGAGAGAAGTTCACGTTTTTGGAATTGGTAGATACATATACTTAACCGTTTCACTTCCTCGTCCTATCCATCATTTTGACTTTAAAAACTGATGGATAGTGTGTGGGAGCGAAAGGGTTAAATGTGACAGTTTCTGTTGTAACACATTCTGTGGGAGAAATGTTCAAACCATTCTAAAAAATCTCCTCTTTAAAAATTACTAAACATCTAGATTATGTACTTCTCAAGATCACTGTTGCCTTGACAAAAGAATCAGATGAAATAATCCTTGACGTAAACAACGACGACAACAACAAAACAACGACGACGACGACGACAAAGACAACAACACCAACAACCATCACCAAGCAAACAAATCGTCTCTTGCAAAGGAAGAAATAAATAGCTTGTGTGGGATAATTTCACTGTTTATTGATGAGCCATAAAACCGGAGTTATTCTCCTTTGGACATGAATTGTTTTCATCATTTCTGAACAGTTTCTAAAACCAGAGTCATTCCCCTTAGTCATGAATATTTTTCCTTCACTTCTAAACAGTTGCCAAAATCAAAGTTATCCCCCTTTGGTTATGAATTGTTTTCTTCGCATCTGAGCGGTTGCCAAATCTGTAGAACGTGCTTTGGAGACTGGCTATAGTCATGATACCAAAATTATGCTTATAAAACATACACACTCCTACACGCATACACGTGAAGCAATGCACACATATTTAGGCCTACATTCCCTCCCCTTATCGTCTCCATTCTGTCCACGACAGGAGTATGACAACACAGAGGACCTTCTTCTTTTCACTTGACTGCATGAACCATTGAGGCACTGCACGGAAGAACTGTTTGAATTCCTTGGGTATTTTGAATCGTTTTTTTTATGGTTTTTTTTTTTTTAAACACCAAGTGCATATAGCATGTTCAACCCAGTGGAAAATGATGAGCGAATGGAGGTTGTAATGAACAATTTGGATCAAAGCAACAAAACAGGTGCAAGTATTACAGCAAAGTTATCTTCACTGTTGATAGAGACTTATAGCAAAACATGAAGCTTAATTAGCAAGATGGGCAGATACGAAGCATGTGACCAATGGCCGCTTGATAGTGGATACATACACAGACGAAATCTGACAGCAACGTAGCATGTCGTCAGTCAGACAGGAGATGCTATAAACCACGCTCAATCCGTTTACTTCAAATGTTTTCCAGCGCATAGGATTTTTGCGCAGGCTCAGGGAGACTGCCAGCCTATTGCTGGCAGATTTGGGTGGAGCGCATATGGAATTGTCCGAGTGTTATAAATTGCTCTTCAACAAATTCTAAATTCCAAGCAGCTTTTGAAAATTCACCACTATATAAATCACAGTTTGGCAAGCAAGCAAGCAAGAGAACGAACGAACGAACGAACGAACGAACGAACGAACGAACGAACGAACGAACAAACGAATGAACGAAGGAACGAACGAAGGAACGAACGGACTGACGGACGGACGGACAGACAAACGAACGAACTAAAGAACAAACAAGAAAACAAACAAACAAACAAACAAACAAATAAACGAATTAACAAACGAACCAACGAAGAACAAACAAACAAACAAACAAGAGAAAAAACGAAGCGACAAACAAATAAGCAAAGAGTGAAATTGGTGGAAAAAAGAAGATAGCCGTTATCATGGCTTGACGCTCTCTCTCTCTCTCTCTTTCTCTCTCTCTCTCTCTTTCTCTCTCTCTTTCTCCCTCTCTCCCTCCCCCCCATATCTCTCTGTCTTTCTCTCTGTCTTTCTCTCTCTCTCCTTTTCCCTCCCTCCCTCCCCCCCTCCCCCTCTCTCTCTGTGCGCACTATTGCCTCTTTTCTGTGGTTTGATGTTGGTTGGTGGTTTACGGTTTTGATACTGAGTTTGATTTTGCCGGAACTGAATGATTTCTTACTGCCATTGTTTTGTGCTCTCTCTCTGTCTCTGTCTGTCTGTCTGTCTGTCTATCTGTCTGTCTGTCTGTCTGTCTGTCTGTCTATCTGTCTGTCTGTCAGTCTGTCTGTCTGTCTCTGTCTCTGTCTCATTCTCTCTCTCTCTGTTTCT
>CM060308.1:88892450-88917450 GCA_030674185.1 Monoplex corrugatus
GTCTCTTCTAACTTTTTTTCTGTCTTTGTCATTTTTTCCCGTCCTTCTAACTTCATTCACTGATGCGTTCTCCTATTTTCAGAATCCTTCTCTCTGCCATTGATGTGTTATTTGCCATCCACCAATCTCTCAGGACCGTGGATAAGTCATTGTTCATACAAATGAATGCAATTTTTATCGTGATTTTATTGGCCTTTTTAGCTCTAGCAGTTAGATTTTATTAGGAAAGGGAAATTAGAGCACCTGGTCACAACAGGAAAGCCGGAGGGAAAGAGAACACCAGGCAGACCCAGGGAGAAAATATTGGACGGACTTGCAGGGTGGCTGAGGACAGAGAGGGTGGAAGATGTGCTTGCGGCGACAAGGGATAGATGCATATGGAGGGCCATGCTCGTCAACGTCATGCGGCAGGGCACATGATGATGATGATGATGAGTTAGTGCACCATGCTTGAGAACTCAGGTTGGCCACTTTTTTTTTTTAATCAAAAGGATTTGTTTCTGCAAACTGACTGTCTTTCTGAAATAGAGTCGTGGACTCAAGACCTGATGTTTCGAGTTTAATCCCAGGCCACAAGATAAACACTGACCTGTTCGCTATCAATCTTAGCCCTCCAGTCATTCCGATGACGTCAGTTTGTGTTTCTTAAATCATGTCTTAACGCTCCAGTCATCCCGATGATGTCAGCTGGTGTATTTCTTAAGTCACGTCTTAACGCTCCAGTCATCCCGATGATGTCAGCTGGTGTATTTATTAAATCCTGTCTTAGGGCTCCAGTCATTCCGATGATGTCAGCTGGTGTATTTCTTAAGTCCTGTCTTAGCGCTCCAGTCATTCCGATGATGTCAGCTGGTGTATTTATTAAGTCCTGTCTTAGCGCTCCAGTCATTCCGATGATGTCAGCTGGTGTATTTATTAAGTCCTGTCTTAGCGCTCCAGTCATTCCGATGATGTCAGCTGGTGTATTTCTTATGTCATGTCTTAGCGCTCCAGTCATTCCGATGATGTCAGCTGGTGTATTTCTTAAGTCACGTCTTAGGGCTCCAGTCATTCCGATGATGTCAGTTGGTGTATTTCTTAAGTCGCGTCTTAGCGCTCCAGTCATTCCGATGATGTCAGCTAGTGTATTTCTTAAGTCCTGTCCTAACGCTCCAGTCATTCCGATGATGTCAGCTGGTGTATTTCTTATGTCATGTCTTAGGGCTCCAGTCATTCCGATGACGTCACCTGGTGTGTTTCTTAAGTCACGTCTTAGGGCTCCAGTCATTCCGATGATGTCAGTTGGTGTATTTCTTAAGTCACGTCTTAGCGTTCCAGTCATTCCGATGATGTCAGCTAGTATATTCTTAAGTCCTGTCTTAACGCTCCAGTCATCCCGATGATGTCAGCTGGTGTATTTATTAAGTCCTGTCTTAGCGCTCCAGTCATTCCGATGATGTCAGCTGGTGTATTTCTTAAGTCACGTCTTAGCGCTCCAGTCATCCGATGATGTCAGCTGGTGTATTTATTAAGTCCTGTCTTAGGGCTCCAGTCATTCCGATGATGTCAGTTGGTGTATTTCTTAAGTCACGTCTTAGCGCTCCAGTCATTCCGATGATGTCAGCTAGTGTATTTCTTAAGTCCTGTCTTAACGCTCCAGTCATTCCGATGATGTCAGCTAGTGTATTTCTTAAGTCCTGTCTTAACGCTCCAGTCATTCCGATGATGTCAGCTGGTGTATTTCTTATGTCATGTCTTAGGGCTCCAGTCATTCCGATGACGTCACCTGGTGTGTTTCTTAAGTCACGTCTTAGGGCTCCAGTCATTCCGATGATGTCAGCTGGTGTATTGATTAAGTCCTGTCTTAACGCTTCAGTCATTCCGATGATGTCAGCTGGTGTATTTCTTAAGTCCTGTCTTAGCGCTCCAGTCATTCCGATGATGTCAGCTGGTGTATTGATTAAGTCCTGTCTTAACGCTTCAGTCATTCCGATGATGTCAGCTGGTGTGTTTCTGATGTCATGTCTTGAAATCAGTTCAAACTGTATTGTCATTTTGCAGTCTGAATGTGGAACTATCTGTCTGCGTTATATCTTCTTCATTTGCTTTGTGCTTGTCCTCCTTGCAGCATCATGTCGTCACCAGTACACCGACCTTTCGTATGCTGTCAAGGATTCTGTCAGAAGGGGTTTCTCCCATGCAGCCTATTACATCTTTAAGCGCTTTCTTGCAAATATCCTGGGAAAGCAACTGCGGTCGGCCAGAAGTGTTTTTTTGTTTTTTTTGTTTTTTTGTTTTTTTTCAAGAGCCAAGCTCAACATGCAGAACGTTCTTGTGGAGTCCGCAATCATCTGTTGAGTTCAGCGAACGTGGACAGCTCAGTGAAGCCTGTTATGCCTGACCACTGTGGACAAGATTGGAATTCCTCCTCTCACTAACATCCCATTGAAATATAAACAAAGTTTGACAAAGGCCTTGTTTTAGCCCCTGAAGATGGAGCAAAGGATTTCTTGAAACTTCTTAAAAAATACTGTCGTCGTTCAAAATGTTTAAGATATTCTGACATTTGAAACTACCCTTTGTCTCCCGCACACTGTTTTACGGCATCCTGCATTGCCAACCATGCTAGCAAAGCAAAAACTTGACAATTTGATTCCCTCACCCTATTCACCAGCTTCTTGCACGAAGCTAGTGGATAGGTGAGGAATCAAATGGTTAAGTTTTTGCAGTTGGTGGATAGGGTGAGGGCGACAAAGGTTTAAAGCAATAAATAACGGCCCTTAACATTCGAGAGGTACGTCCTTTATGAATATTTTGTTATTCAGCAGAAAGAGTAGATGGGAAAGTGAAGCTGCACTTGGCGATGAAATATAGGGTGTTTTCAGTGTTGATTTGATGTTAGTGTTAAAAAAGACAGGAGTTTCTATTATCTCTGATATATCAACAACAAGAAGGTCATTGATGAGGACGATTAGGAAAAGACAAGCAACATTTATGGGCCATTTTATGAGGAGAGGGGTATTAGAGCACCCGATCACAACAGGAAAGCTGGAGGGAAAGAGAGCACCAGGTAGACCCAAGGAGAAAATATTTGACGGACTTGCAGAGTGGCTGAGGACAGAGAGGGTGGAAGATGTGCATGCGGCGACAAGGGATAGATACATATGGAGGGCCATGATCGCCAACGCCATGCGGCAGGGCACATGATGATGATGATCATGATCAACAACGACCAGCAGATCAAGACTGCAGTCAAATTTTTGTTACTTGGGCAATACAGAGAGCAATAACGGATTTCTTGATGCTAAGGTGGCGCTACTCATCTCCAAGGCAAGTTCTACCTATGAAGACTGACTGAAAGGTTATCGTAGGACCATGGCATCAGGCTCCTCACAAAGACAGCTTTGTTTAGAACAGCAGTCTTGACCGCCCTGCTGAACTGTTGCGAGACCTGGACTACATACTGACGGCACGTTGAGCAGTTAGAATGGTTCCATCAAAATGTCTGTGCAAGATCTGGAAAATCACATGGCAAGATCGAAAATCCAGCCTTCAAGTTCTGAAGAAGATCGTCGGCCTCTTTACATCTCAGGAGATGATAGTCTGCACCAGGAGGCGTTGTGGTCATGGCGTGCACTTTCTGCTGTGGCTGTGCAGGCCGATTCTTGAGTGGCAATCTCTGTCACATCTGCCACATACAAACTGAGTCGCTATTGTCTGGTTTCTGGAACGTTGCTTGCGAAGAGCCCTTTTCTCATCTGCGCTTTGCGCTCTCCTCCTCTCCGCATTCACAACGCCTTGCTGAACGGCTGTCCGCCACGCTGCCCTGTCTTCCGCCAGAGTCTCCCAAGAGCCTGGGTCAATCCCTGAGCTTCTAAGGTTCCTTTTGCATGCGTCTACAAAGCGTAGCTGTGGGCGTCCTGGAGTTCGCTTCCGATTTGCCAGTTCGCCGTAGAGAACGTCTTTAGGTATGCGTCCATCCTCCATTCGACGCACATGACCAAGCCAGCGTAGTCGGCGTTGGCTTAGAAGGGCAAAGATGGTCTGTAGGCCCGTACGACGGAGGACCACTGTGTTGGTCACCTTGTCTTGCCATTGGATGCCGAGGATGCGTCGCAAGCAGCGGAGATGGAAAATGTTGAGCCTCTTTTATTGGCTGGCGTATGTGGTCCAGGCTTCACTTGAGTAGAGTAGTGTGCTCAACACACATGCTCTGTACACCTGCATTTTGGTGTTCGCAGTGAGACTGCTGTTGACCAGACCCGCTTGTTCAGTTTAGCCATAACAGATGAGGCCTTCGCAATTCTGGCGCCGATTTCAGCATCCAGAGAGAGGTTGTCACTTATGGTGGACCACAAGTACTGAACTTGGTGGACAATATTGAGGTCGTAGTCTCCAATGTGTAGAGATGGTGGTTCTTCACAGCCTTGGCCTAAGATCTCAGTTTTCTTCAAGCTGATTGTGAGACCAAACTCTCTGCAAGCGTGGGCGAAGCGATCAACGATCCTCTTGTTCACTGTGGGAAGCCAGCGCAGCAGCATCTGCGAAGAGAGCTTCTCTGATGGTCTTCTTTTCCACCTTGGTTTTGGAACGAAGCCTGGCAATGTTGAAGAGCTTTCCATCGGTCCTTGTATGAAGATATACCCCTTCTTCAGATCTGCAGAAGGCATAGGTCAGCAACATCGAGAAGAAGATCCCGAACAGAGTTGGGGCCAAAACACATCCCTGTTTCACTCCGCTGCTGATTCTAAAAGGCTCTGAAGTGGCACCATTATAGCACACAGTGCTATGCATATCCTCGTGAAAAGACTCGATGACAGCTGATAGTCTTGGGGGGCAGCCGATTTTCTTCAAAAGCTTGAAAAGATCACTCCGACTGACCAGGTCGAACGCTTTCGTGAGGTCAATGAAGGCGAGGCAAAGGGGCATGTGCTGCTCGCGGCACTTTTCCTGTAGTTGCCGGACAGAGAAGATCATGTCGATGGTCGATCTTCCGGCCCTAAAGCCGCACTGGGACTCAGGGTAGATGCGAGCTGCCAGCCTCTGAAGACGGGTTAAGATGACTCTGGCGAATGCTTTCCCAACAATGCTGAGGAGAGAGATTCCGCGATAATTATTACAGTCGCTGCGGTCGCCCTTGTTCTTATATAGAGTCACTATCCTGGCGTCTCTCATGTCTCTCGGAATGAAGCCTTCCTTCCAGCATAAGCACAAAAGTTCATGCAACTCGCTGAGAAGAGCAGGCTTCCCGCACTTGATGACCGCTGGAGGTATTCCGTCTTCACCAGGGGCTTTTCCCATCGCCAAACCGTCAATCGCCTTGCTTAGTTCTTCAAGGCTGGCTCAGCATCCAACTCCTCCATGACAGGCAGGTCCTCAATGGCATTCAGGGCAGCATCGGTGACAGAGTTCTGCGTGGAGTACAGCTCCAGGTAGTGCTCTACCCATCTCTCCATCAGCTTTGCAGAGTCTGTGATGCTTTCTCCTGCTTTGGACTTAAGGGGAGCTGACTTGGAGGCTGCTGGACCAGTCGCTTGTTTGATGCCAGCGTACATGCTGCCAGTCTTCAAGTTCTGAAGAAGATGACACCGTGCTAATTACAGAAAATGACAGGGACCTACAAAACCTTGCGAATATCATAGAAATAGAAATCAAAGATAAAGGGTTGGAGCTAAATAGCAAGAAGACTGAAGTCATGGTAATCATTAAAAACTTGAAATCCCCTTACGCAAAATAACAGCAAACGGCACAACCTTGAGACAGGTTGATAAGTTTAAATGTCTGGGAATGATCATCTCACCAGACGGCAGATGCACATCAGAAATAGCCAGCAGAATCGGCCAAGCCAAAACAGCATTCGGGAAGATGAGGAGCATTCTTACCAAAATTCCCTATCAATTAACATAAGGAAGAGAGTTCTTGAATGTTATAAAGAACCGATAATTTTATACGGTTCTGAGGAGTGCACAGTCAATACGCAAAGCCAGAACAAAATTGAGGCAGCCAAGATGTGGTTTCTGCGAAGAATGTTGAGAGTTCCATGGACAGCAAGGAAAACAACGAGACAGTTTTGATGGAAGCAGACACAAAAAGATCATTGATAAGGAAGATTAGGAAAAGACAGGCAACGCTTATAGGCCATTCTATGAGGAAAGGGGAATTAGAGCACATGGTCACAACAGGAAAGCTGGAGGGAAAGAGAACACAGGTAGACCCAGGGAGAAAATATTGGACGGATTTGCATGGTGGCTGAGGACAGAGTAGGTGGAAGATGTGCTTGCGGCAACAAGAGATAGATACTTACGGAGGGCCATGATCGCCAACGCTATGCGGCAGGGCACATGATGATGATGATCAACAACAACCAACAGATCAAGACTGCAATCAATATACTTTGGCTGTACAGTGAGCAAGAATGCATTTCTTGATGTTATGACCTGGACCATGGCACGTTGAGAAGTTAGAATGGTTCCATCAAAGATGTCTGTGCAAGATCTGAAAAATCACATGGCAAGACTGAGAGTCCAACCTTCAACTTGTGAAGAATTGTGGCTTGCCAAGTATAGACTGTCTGTTCATCAAATGCCATCTTCGTTAGACAGGGCATGTTCTCCGTAGGGAAGACAATCACATCCCAAAAATGTTCCGGAACGTAGAGTCGATGAAGCAAGAACATCACCATGACCAGGGAAGACCACCTAAGTGATACAAAGATACAACCTCATGAGATGTGCCATCAACACCACCAACTGGTAAAACAGTTCCTGCTGCAGAGTGAGCTGGCGGCAGGGATGCACACAGGGGACAACCACGTCTGAACAGCGCAGAACAGCTGCTATTCAACAGAAAGGGGACCGGTGGAACCAAACCTAAGGCTGCAGGATTCCTCATGCAGGGACTGTCAAAGAACATTTGTTTCCAGTTTCAGTTTCAGTTTCTCAAGATGACGTCTCTGCGCTCGGAATGAATTCCATATGCACTAATGTCACAGTTGCCATGTGATAGAGAAGATCCAGAATGATCGCGGCGAAAGCCTTAAGCCTGCACATAAACCCATGAGCTGGCCAGGTCCTTAGGTCCTATCTAGATAGTTCCATAACCCTGGAGTCGTAGAAGAGTAAGTTGGCAGAGACCTCAACTTTTCCCATGGCCAGCACCACGAGTAGGCGGCGCCCATCCCCTCTCCCTCGCTTCAAATTCATATTCATATTCATATTCATCATCATAATAATCATTAGGTGCCCTGCCGTATGGCGTTGGCGACCATCCATCTCTATCTCTCGTTGCCCCTAGCATTTCCCCACCCTCCTCATCCCCAGCCACTCTGCAAGTCAGTCCAGCATTCTCTCCCTGGGTCTACCTGGTGCTCTTTTTACCTCCAACTTTCCCGTTGTGACCAGGTGCTCCAAATCCCCCTTCCTCATAAAATGGCCTATAAATGTTGCCTGTCTTTTCCTAATCTTCCTTATGAGTGATCTACTTGTGTCTGCCTCCATCAAGACTGTCTCGTTTGTTTTCTTTGCTGTCCACGGAACTCTCAACATTCTTAGAAACCACATCTAGGCTGCCTCAATCTTGCATTGAATATTTATATTCACATATTTTAAACCAAGACTTCAGAAAGGTAAGAAGGCTAATAAAATTGGTCTTCAAGGGGTGGGACCTGGGAAATTAACCTATCTCTCCAAGGTAACCGGGCAATGCCTTACTCTTCATGGGTTTCAACTGCTGTGGGATCTTTAGCGTGCGTAGAACCACCCAAGGCCTCAGGATTCCTCATGCAGTGACTGTCGAAGAACATGTGCTTCCAGGATCGGCCTTGAACCCCACATGAAGACCCATATCAGAATAGAGGACCAGTATGCCTACTCGACTCATCCGCTGGATCGACAGGACAGTCCATCCAAATGTCTTAGTCATTATCTTTCATGTCTCAAATGATTTCCAGGTTGGAAGAATGGAGATGGGGAAACAGCTGTTACATCTTTTTATAGTGCTAACCCATGTGGCTCAAGCGATGTTTGAAGAAACCAACATTACTGGGACTCCGTTCATTTCTAACTCCATGGATGTTTTGAAGTCTGGTCAACTGACAAATCAAGAACTGTCTGGCAGACTGTCTTCTAACGAATCCCTATCAACGATCACCAGACCAGAATGTCTTGACTACATCAGCAACATTAAAACACGTCTGACATAAGAGACCAAGAGCTATCCAAAGAACGTCTGAAATCAGCAAACTTTAAAAGCTGTTTGACAGTCACATCAGCGATGCAGAAACACCAACTGAAGAACATATGAACCAGTCAGCCGTGTTGATGCCTACAGCAAACTACACTCACAATCTGGACAACAAGTCATTATCCTCAGAGGAAATGATCAGCCCAAAAGTTGAAAAACGGGTCTCCGAATCCAGTAACAGTTCCAAGGCTGAGATGAGTATTTCAAGAACCATTTCCAGCACGGAGGTCGAGACAGACAACTTATCAACAACTGACAATCTGAAGATTGAGCTCACTGACACCGTGGGCAAAGTAAAAGCCGTTACCACTGAGATTAGCAACGTGGTTCAGACGTCCAACCAACCTTCAACACCTTACTCTGGGCATCATGATCTTGGTCATTGGCCTCAAAGCCTGCATAGTGGGCAACCAAATTACGAACCTTTCACCGTACCTTCACAAACTGCAGCCGAGTCAGGGGTTGAGAGATTTAATTCATCTGCCAGGGCAACCTCTACAGTCATTCCCATGTTTCCCTTCATCAACAATGATACCTCAGCCTTGACCAACGACACACCCACTTCTGTGATCCCAACCTCTGACCCCACCACAGGCGTTAGCACGGCCCATTCAGGATTACCTAAATTCAGCTCCACCATCAACGACACGATGCAGAATGCTATAATCAGAATTCTGAGAGATCTACAGTTTGAGTGCCTCCAAGAACACCAGTGTGACGGCACGGAGTGGGACGTCATCCCCCGCACAGGACCTTGCCAGCTATGCCAGAAATGTATATGCGGAGACTTCTGTTACCACCAGGATAACTGCTGCCTGGAGCAAATACTGGATGACCTCGGTGTCCTGATGGAGAGTACTCCCAGCTGTCATAGTGTCAACTTCACCTTTCACCCATACCCTAATTATTTCATCATGAAAGACACGTGTGGGGGGGAGGCAGGGCACAGCGCCAGCACGTGTGTCCATGGGGCCGGCGTGGACGACCTGTGGCCCGTCTGGTCACCGCTGACCGGGATGACGTACCGGAACAAAGAGTGTGGTCGTTGTAACGGCGAGGAGGAGGGTCAGCTGGTGCTGTGGGACGTGAGAGTGGAGTGCAACAGCAGCGTGCTGCTACAACACACGGGCAGCGGGGTGCGGGATATCCTGCAGATGGTACTGGACCTGCCCTTCTGCTGCATCTCCTCCAGTCCACCGCCTGACTCCAGGTCTGTGCTTGGTTTGTCTTCCTTGGCTGTCTGTTTATTATTGTTATTGTTACTGTTACTGTTATAATTGCTATTGTTATTGTTGTTATTATTATCATTATTACTATTATCAATATTATCATTATCATTATCGTCGTCGTTTTCATCGTCGTCATCAACATCATCAACATCATCATTATCGTCGTCGTCGTCGTCGCTGCCGCCGTCACCGTCGTGGTCATCATCATCATCGTCGTCGTCGTCATCATCGTCGTCGTCGTCCTTGACGTCATCGTATTGTTGTTATCACCATCGTCGTCGTTATCGTTGTTGTCGTCGTCATATCATCATCATCATCATCGCTGTCGTCGTCGTCGTCATCGTCATCATGAACATCATCACCATCATTTTTTTCTTCTTCCGTTCCTTATTTATTATTACATTTGGTTTCCTAAGTTTTGATTTCTTTTTTAGTTTCTTTCAAACAAACAAACAAACAAAAACACAAACAAACCAAAAACAAGAAATAATTTTTTGTTGTTGACTTTTTCAAGTACGTTCAATACATATTCACTTCACTTGAACAGTTGCACAGGCCGGGTTTATCATTGTGTTCCCAATGCTTATTCACAAGAAAAGACGATGACAATATAACACCGTACTTACAGCCCATACTTATAAACGGAACGTCCACGTCCGGAATTCACCCATAGAGATGCTGGGGGCTCTAACGGTGTAAATGATATCTCCAATTTTTGAAAAATTATTGTAAGAATTGTCCTTTTTCTATCACTATCGTTGTTTCAGCGATGCAAGAAAGACAGCTGTCATCAACGACAAGCTCCTGAGACTACGGGTAGACATAGCCACCTGGCAAGAGACGCGCCTAGCTGACTCAGGCACGCTCAAGGAGAAAGACTACACCTTCTTCTGGCAAGGAAAGAGTCTGAAGAGCACACGGAACATGGAGTTGGATTTGTAGACAGGAACTTCCTGCTGATAATGATTGACCGAGGCAACAAGGGACCTGAACGCCTGCTGACTCTCCATCTCCATATGTCTGACGGTCCAGTCACTCTTATTAACGCCTATGCTCCTACCCTAACATCTACACCAGAGGCAAAGGACGAGTTCTATGCTAACCTCAATGACGTTATCAAGAATATCCCCAGCAAAGAACACCTGTCTTCCTGGGCGGCTTCAACGCCAAAGTGGGTGCCGATCACGACTCGGACTTTCTGCCTTGGACGTTTCGGAGTTGGCAAAATTAATTAAAATGGGCAGCGCTTCCTGGAGCTTTGTTCCTATTATGGCCTCTGCGTAACAAAGTCTTACATGTAATTCCAGACGAAGCCTCAGTACAAAGACATTCTCGATCAAAACACTGGCACCAAACTGGACATGGTCATTGACAGACGAACAAGCCTCGTACATTTCCATAGGAAGTGATCATCGACAAAGGCAAGCAGATGGAGAGATGGGTGGAACTCTACTCAGAGCATACTCCAGGTAGAACTTCGTTGCCATCTCAGCCCTTGATGCCATCGAACGTATGCCCATCATGGAGGAGCTAGATGTTAAATTAAAACTAGAAGAATTCCACGAGGCGATAATCAGCGTGGCCTGCGGGAAAGCGTCTGGTAATGATGACATCACCCAAGACGTCATCAAGCACTGCAAGAACACCCTCCTGCAGCCACTACATGACGTCCTCTGTCGGTGTTGGAGATAAGGAACAGCACCACAAGGCATGAGAGATGCCAAGATCGTCACCCTCTATAAGAACAAGGGAGTCATCACCTTCACCAATCCCGGAGTCGTTCGCAACCAGCTTCCTCCATTCCTGTCGGTTCTCAGACGCTCTTAGGCAGTTGCTGAGTGTGAGGCCAGTCAATTCACCGATTTTGTCCTCCCATCTCTGTCTCTGTCTTCTTCTCCTTCTGCCTCCTCACACTGTTCTTTGTAGAATGATTTTGGCAAGTCATGTTGGTCTTGGCACATGATCAACATATCCAAAACTGGGTGAACACTTAATGTATGCATGCGTTTTTTTTTCAATCAACAAAACCATGTCTCTCTATTGTCGACCCTTTCCCAAAACAAAGAAACAAACAAAATGACTGCTTTTCCCCCCGTTTGACTAGCTTATCCTATTCATCAGCATTTCATAGCTTGAAGGGTCTGGTGGATAGGCTGAGGGAGTCAACGACTAAAGAAATGGATAAATTGGTGCCCATCACTTTCTGCCATCCAGGACAGAGTTATGCTCACCATGGTTCCTTTCGCAAAACTATCATCTGCCCGGCCAACACCTCCAACCAGAACCGGCTGAGCAACATCATCTTCTCCACCGCCTGCGGGGCCTTCTACAGCTATGGGCCACCCCTATTCCCTCCAGTCTCCAGCTGGACCCAGTTCTGCGCCATGTGTGGATTCCACCCTGATAATTCGTGTGGAGACATCTCCAGCGATGTACCTTTTCCCTTCGTCCTCGTGATCAGTTCTAATGCCCTGAGCGACGTGGCCGCTGCCACTACGACTACCAGAAACCGCTGTCAGTGCGCTGCAGATGAAATTTATGACAAATATGAGGTAAACAAACAATCATGACATCTTCATTAACAAAGTCCCTGTAGAAAATGTTAAGGATTTCAAAATATCTTGGCTCTGTAAAAGCTGATGATGGAACCTGCTCCAAAGACACGAAAATAAGAATTGGAATGGCAAAGCAAAAAATGGTCCAGCTCAACAACATCTGGAAGGACAGAGGCTTACCAAATGGCCTGAAAGTTATACGTTTTACATGTTTGATCCGGCCAGTCATGATTTATGGATGTGAAGCCTGGACTCCGCGAAAAACTGATTGCAGAAGAATTGAGGGAGATGAGATGTGGTTATATCGGGGACTCTTACGTGTCAAATGGACAGGCAGAAGAACTAAAGAAAGTGCCTTGGAAGAACGTGATACCACCAAAAAACTAATAGCAGACATCAACAAAAGAAGACTAAAATACATTGTCCATGTGTCACGCAACAAGAGCGCGGACCTCGTGGCAAACATCTCTCAAGGAAAAACGGTAGCAAAAAAGGAAGAAAGGCAGACCTCCCAGTCTCATACATCGAGAACATAACTAACATCAATAGCATAAATGTTCAAGAAATTGTCCACAAAAGTCAAAACAGAGCGGCTTGGAGGGAGATGGTGGTGTGTGGAACCAAGATGTTTGAAATCCTTAACATGCTTCGTTGCCAGTATGCAAAGTTTTTGCAGTTGTTGTTGTTGTTTTTCAGGATTATTGCACTCAAGGATGTTTCCTTTGTGCTCATCTTTTTTTTTTCCCGTCCCGTTTTCGACGCCGTTTTAATGACCACAGAAGCTGGTACAGTTTTTACAATGCGATGATGATGATGTCCATGAGGATGATAATCATGATGCCATGGAGTTCCATCTAGGATTGATTCTGTGTGACAACCTGATACTAATTATTATATAGTCTGGTACTACTTATTCTATTGCCTGGTACTAGTTATTCTGTAACCTGGTACTAGTTATTCTATAGCCGGGTACGAGTTATTCTATTGCCTTGTACTAGTTATTCTATGACCTGGTACTAGTTATTCTATAACCTGGTACTAGTTATTCTATAACCTGGTACTAGTTTATTCTTTAATCTGATACTAGTTTATTCTATGAACTGGTATAGTTATCTACTGGCTGGTACAAGTTATTCTATAGTCTTGTACTAGTTAGTCTATAGCCTGGTACTAGTTATTCTATAGCCTGGTACTAGTTATTCTATAGCCTGGTACTTAGTTATTCTATAGCCTGGTACTAGTTATTCTATAGCCTGGTACTAGTTATTCTGTAGCCTGGTACTAGTTATTCTACTAGCATGGTACTGTTATTCTATAGCCTGGTACTAGTTATTCTTAGCCTGGTACTAGTTATTCTATAGCCTGGTAATAGTTTATTCTATAACCTGATACTAGTTATTCTATGACCTGGTATAGTTATCTACTGCTGGTACAGTTATTCTATAGCCTGTACTAGTTAGTCTATAGCCTGGTACTAGTTATTCTACAGCCTGGTACTAGTTATTCTATAGCCTGGTACTAGTTATTCTATAGGCTGGTACTAGTTATTCTATAGCCTGGTACTAGTTATTCTATAGCCTGGTTATTAGTTAGTCTACAGCCTGGTACTACTTATTCTATAGCTGGTACTAGTTATTCCGTAGCCTGGTACTAGTTATTCTGTAACCTGGTACTAGTTATTCTATAGCCTGGTACAAGTTATTCTACAGCCTGGTACTACTTATTCTATAGCCTGGTACTAGTTATTCTGTAGCCTGGTACTAGTTATTCTGTAGCCTGGTACTAGTTATTCTGTAGCCTGGTACTAGTTATTCTGTAACCTGGTACTAGTTATTCTATAGCCTGGTACTAGTTATTCTGTAGCCTGGTACTAGTTATTCTAAAGCCTGGTACTAGTTATTCTATGACCTGGTATTAGTTATTCTATAGCCTGGTACTAGTTATTCTATAGCCTGGTACTAGTTATTCTGTAATCTGGTACTAGTTAATGTATAGCCTGGTACTAGTTATTCTACAGCCTTGTACTAGTTATTCTGTAGCCCAGTACTAGTTATTCTGTAGCCTGGTACTAGTTATTCTATAGCCTGGTACTAGTTATTGTATAGCCTGGTACTAGTTATTATGTAGCCTGGTACTAGTTATTCTATAGCCTGGTACGAGTTATTCTATAGCCTGGTACTAGTTATTCTATAGCCTGGTACTAATTATTCTATAGCCTGGTACTAGTTATTCTGTAGCCTGGTTCTAGTTATTCTATAGCCTGGTACTAGTTATTCTATAGCCTGGTATTAGTATTCTATAGCCTGGTATTAGTTATTGTGTAGCCTGGTACTAGTTATTCTATAGCCTGGTACTAGTTATTCTATAGCCTGGTACTAGTTATTCTATAGCCCAGTACTAGTTATTCTATAGACTGGTACTAGTTATTCTATAGACTGGTACTAGTTATTCTATAGCCTGGTACTAGTTATTCTATAGCCTGGTATTAGTTATTGTGTAGCCTGGTACTAGTTATTCTATAGCCTGGTACTAGTTATTCTACAGCCTGGTACTAGTTATTCTATAGCCTGGTACTAGTTATTCTATGGCCTGGTACTAGTTATTCTGTAGCCTGGTACTAGTTATTCTATAGCCTTGTACTAGTTATTCTATGACCTGGTATTAGTTATTCTATAGCCTGGTACTAGTTATTCTATAGCCTGGTACTAGTTATTCTGTAACCTGGTACTAGTTAATGTATAGCCTGGTACTAGTTATTCTACAGCCTTGTACTAGTTATTCTGTAGCCCAGTACTAGTTATTCTGTAGCCTGGTACTAGTTATTCTATAGCCTGGTATGAGTTATTCTATAGCCCAGTACTAGTTATTCTATAGACTGGTACTAGTTATTCTATAGCCTGGTACTAGTTATTCTATAGCCTGGTATTAGTTATTGTGTAGCCTGGTACTAGTTATTCTATAGCCTGGTACTAGTTATTCTATAGCCTGGTACTAGTTATTCTATAGCCTGGTACTAGTTATTCTATAGCATGGTACTAGTTATTCTATAGCCTGGTACTAGTTATTCTATAGCCTGGTACAAGTTATTCTGTAACCTGGTACTAGTTAATGTATAGCCTGGTACTAGTTATTCTACAGCCTTGTACTAGTTATTCTGTAGCCCAGTACTAGTTATTCTGTAGCCTGGTACTAGTTATTGTATAGCCTGGTACTAGTTATTGTATAGCCTGGTACTAGTTATTCTGTAGCCTGGTACTAGTTATTTTATAGCCTGGTACTAGTTATTCTATAGCCTGGTACTAGTTATTTTATAGCCTGGTACTAATTATTCTATAGCCTGGTACTAGTTATTCTGTAGCCTGGTTCTAGTTATTCTATAGCCTGGTGCTAGTTATTCTATAGCCTGGTACTAGTATTCTATAGCCTGGTACTAATTATTCTATAGCCTGGTACTAGTTATTCTATAGTCTGGTATGAGTTATTCTATAACCTGGTACTAGTTATTCTATAGCCTGGTACGAGTTATTCTATAGCCTGGTACCAGTTATTCTATAGACTAGTACTAGTTATTCTATAGCCTGGTACTAGTTATTCTATAGCCTGGTACTAGTTATTGTGTAGTCTCGTACTAGTTATTCTATAGCCTGTTACTAGTTATCCTATAGCCTGGTACTAGTTATTCTATAGCATGGTACTAGTTATTCTCTAGCCTGGTACTACTTATTCTGTAGCCTGTAGTAGTTATTCTATAGCCTGGTACTAGTTAATCTGTAGCCTGTTACTAGTTATTCTATAGCCTGGTACTGGTTATTCTGTAGCCTGGTACTAGTTATTCTATGACCTGGTACTAGTTATTCTATAGCCTGTTACTAGTTATTCTATAGTCTGGTAGTAGTTATTCTGTAACCTGGTACTAGTTATTCTATAGCCTGGTACGAGTTATTCTATAGCCTGGTACTAGTTATTCTATGGCCTGGTACTAGTTATTCTATAGCCTGGTACGAGTTATTCTATAGCCTGGTACTAGTTATTCTGTAACCTGGTGCTAGTTATTCTACAGCCTGGTACTAGTTATTCTGTAGCCTGGTACTAGTTATTCTATAGCCTGGTACTAATTATTCTGTAGCCTGGTACGAGATATCCTATGACCTGGTACTAGTTATTCTATAACCTGATGCTAATTTATTGTATAACCTGATACTAGTTTTTTCTATGACCTGGTATAGTTATCTAGTGGCTGGTACCAGTTATTCTAAAGTCTCATACTAGTTATTCTATAGCCTGGTACTAGTTATTCTATAGCCTGGTACTAGTTAATCTATAGCCTGGTGCTAGTTATTCTATAGGCTGGTACTAGTTATTCTATAGCCTGGTACTAGTTATTCTATAGCCTGGTACTAGTTATTGTGTAGTCTCGTACTAGTTGTTCTATAGCCTGTTACTAGTTATTCTATAGCCTGGTACTAGTTATTCTATAGCATGGTACTAGTTATTCTGTAGCCTGGTACTACTTATTCTGTAGCCTGGTAGTAGTTATTCTATAGCCTGGTACTAGTTAATCTGTAGCCTGTTACTAGTTATTCTATAGCCTGGTACTGGTTATTCTCTAGCCTGGTACTAGTTATTCTATGACCTGGTACTAGTTATTCTATAGCCTGTTACTAGTTATTCTATAGTCTGGTAGTAGTTATTCTGTAACCTGGTACTAGTTATTCTATAGCCTGGTACTAGTTATTCTATGGCCTGGTACTAGTTATTCTATAGACTGGTACGAGTTATTCTATAGCCTGGTACTAGTTATTCTGTAACCTGGTGCTAGTTATTCTACAGCCTGGTACTAGTTATTCTGTAGCCTGGTACTAGTTATTCTATAGCCTGGTACTAATTATTCTGTAGCCTGGTACGAGATATCCTATGACCTGGTACTAGTTATTCTATAACCTGATGCTAATTTATTGTATAACCTGATACTAGTTAATTCTATGACCTGGTATAGTTATCTAGTGGCTGGTACCAGTTATTCTAAAGTCTCGTACTAGTTATTCTATAGCCTGGTACTAGTTATTCTATAGACTGGTACTAGTTAATCTATAGCCTGGTGCTAGTTATTCTATAGGCTGGTACTAGTTATTCTACAGCCTGGTACTAGTTATTCTATAGCCTGGTACTAGTTATTGTGTAGTCTCGTACTAGTTATTCTATAGCCTGTTACTAGTTATTCTATAGCCTGGTACTAGTTATTCTATAGCATGGTACTAGTTATTCTGTAGCCTGGTACTACTTATTCTGTAGCCTGGTAGTAGTTATTCTATAGCCTGGTACTAGTTAATCTGTAGCCTGTTACTAGTTATTCTATAGCCTGGTACTGGTTATTCTCTAGCCTGGTACTAGTTATTCTATGACCTGGTACTAGTTATTCTATAGCCTTTACTAGTTATTCTATAGTCTGGTAGTAGTTATTCTGTAACCTGGTACTAGTTATTCTATAGCCTGGTACTAGTTATTCTATGGCCTGGTACTACTTATTCTATAGACTGGTACGAGTTATTCTATAGCCTGGTACTAGTTATTCTGTAACCTGGTGCTAGTTATTCTACAGCCTGGTACTAGTTATTCTGTAGCCTGGTACTAGTTATTCTATAGCCTGGTACTAATTATTCTGTAGCCTGGTACGAGATATCCTATGACCTGGTACTAGTTATTCTATAACCTGATGCTAATTTATTGTATAACCTGATACTAGTTTATTCTATGACCTGGTATAGTTATCTAGTGGCTGGTACCAGTTATTCTAAAGTCTCGTACTAGTTATTCTATAGCCTGGTACTAGTTATTCTATAGACTGGTACTAGTTAATCTATAGCCTGGTGCTAGTTATTCTATAGGCTGGTACTAGTTATTCTATAGCCTGGTACTAGTTATTCTATAGCCTGGTACTAGTTATTCTACAGCCTTGTACTAGTTATTCTATAACCTGGTACTAGTTATTCTACAGCCTTGTACTAGTTATTCTATAACCTGGTACTAGTTATTCTTTGGCCTGGTATAACTATTGTATAACCTGACACTAGTTTTCTATAGAAATGGTATCGTTGTTATGTAAACCAATACTTGTTGATAAATATATAGATCGGTACTAGTTCTACAGACTGGTACTAGTTATATGGACTGGTACTAGTTATATAGACTGGTGCTAGTTATACAGACTGGTACTAGTTATACAGACTGGTACAAGTTATAGAGACTGGTACAAGTTATATAGACTGGTACAAGTTGTACAGACTGGTACTAGTTATATAGATTGGTACTAGTTATACAGACTGGTACTGGTTATATAGACTTGTACTGGTTATACAGACTGGTACAAGTTATATAGACTGGTACAAGTTATATAGACTGGTACTAGTTATACAGACTGGTACTAGTTATACAGACTGGTACTAGTTATATAGACTGGTTACAAGTTATATAGACTGGTACAAGTTATAAGATTGGTACTAGTTATACAGACTGTTACTAGTTATATAGACTGGTACAAGTTATATAGAGATCGGTACTAGTTATAAAGACTGGTACAAGTTATACAGACTGGTACTAGTTTATAGACTGGTACTAGTTATAAAGACTGGTACTAGTTATAAAGACTGGTACTAGTTATAAAAGACTGGTACTAGTTATATAGACTGGTACTAGTTATAAGACTGGTACTAGTTATATAAGACTGGTACTAGTTATACAGATTGGTACTAGTTATATAGACTGGTATACTAGTTATAAAGACTGGTACTAGTTATATAGACTGGTACAAGTTATACAGACTGGTACTAGTTATATAGACTGGTACTAGTTATAAAGACTGGTATAGTTATAAGACTGGTACAAGTTATACAGACTGGTACTAGTTATATAGACTGGTATAGTTATAAGACTGGTACTAGTTATATAGACTGGTACTAGTTATACAGACTGGTATAGTTATAGACTGGTATAGTTATACAGACTGGTATAGTTATAAGACTGGTACTAGTTATATAGACTGGTATAGTTATATAGATGGTATAGTTATACAGACTGGTATAGTTATAAGACTGTATAGTTTATAGACTGGTATAGTTATACAGACTGGTATGTATAGGTAAGTATACAGACTGGTATAGTTATACAGACTGGTATAATTATATAGACTGGTACAAGTTATAAGACTGGTATAGTTATACAGACTGGTATAGTTATACAGATTGGTATAGTTATACAGATGGTATAGTTATACAGACTGGTACAGTTATATAGACTGGTATAGTTATACAGACTGGTATAGTTATACAGACTGGTATAGTTATACAGACTGGTATAGTTATACAGATGGTACAAGTATATATAAATGGTATAGTTATACAGACTGGTACTAGTTATATAGACTGGTATAGTTATACAGACTGGTATAGTTATACAGACTGGTATAGTTATACAGACTGGTATAGTTATACAGACTGGTATAGTTATACAGACTGGTATAGTTTACAGACTGGTACTAGTTATATAGACTGGTATAGTTATACAGACTGGTATAGTTATACAGACTGATAGTTATACTAGACTGGTATAGTTATACAGACTGGTACTAGTTATATACGACTGGTACTAGTTATATAGACTGGTACTAGTTATACAGACTGGTACTAGTTATATAGACTGGTATAGTTATACAGACTGTACTGTTATACTAGACTGGTATAGTTATAAGACTGGTACTAGTTATACAGACTGGTACTAGTTATATAGACTGGTATAGTTATACAGACTGGTACTAGTTATTATAGACTGGTACTAGTTATACAGACTGGTACTAGTTATACAGACTGGTATAGTTATACAGACTGGTACTAGTTATATAGACTGGTATAGTTATACAGACTGGTACTAGTTATATAGACTGGTATAGTTATACAGACTGGTACTAGTTATACAGACTGGTACTAGTTATATAGACTGGTATAGTTATACAGACTGGTACTAGTTATATAGACTGGTATAGTTATACAGACTGGTACTAGTTACATAAGACTGGTATAGTTATACAGACTGGTATAGTTATACAGACTGGTATAGTTATATAGACTGGTATAGTTATACAGACTGGTACAAGTTATATAGACTGGTATAGTTATACAGACTGGTACTAGTTATATAGACTGGTATAGTTATACAGACTGGTACTAGTTATATAGACTGGTATAGTTATATAGACTGGTATAGTTATATAGACTGGTACTAGTTATATAGACTGGTACTAGTTATATAGACTGGTATAGTTATATAGATTGATACAGGTTATATCGACTGATACTGGTTACAGAAACTGGTACTAGTTAATAAATAAACTGGTACAAGTGCATATATATATGTATTGCCCGATTAGGTATACCATAGACAAAAATACACAAAACATCTGTCTTTGTTCAAAAGCAATGTCAGTCCACCGTCTGTTTTTCGCATGTCCCATCTTACGACATGTGGAAATAGCAATTTCGATTTTCCGAGTGCTGACATGAGAAATATCCTTTACAACAAAAACATTGACCTTTTCCCAACTGTCCAGCTATTTCTCAGATCCCCTGTTGACAGATTGTTGTGAAATGTTATTCAGTTGTTGTATGATGTTATTCGACACTATTATTTAATTGTTACAACAGGAAAGCTGGAGGGAAAGAGAACACCAGGTAGACCCATGGAGAAAATATTGGACGGACTTGCAGGGTGGCTGAGGGCAGAGAAGGGTGGGAAAAGTACTCGCAGGGATAAGGGATAGATTGTATGGAGGGCCATGATGGCCAACGCCATGTGGCAGGGCACATGATGATGATGATGATTTAATTGTTTTAAATTGTTTATTTGTTTAATTGTTTCACTTCTCGCCGTCAAATTTCCCCTCCTCTCCCCCCCCCCCCTTTTTTTTTTTTTCATTTTCTTTGTTTTGTTTAACAGCACTATTGTGAATATACCTTAAGCAAAAGGTTCATTCCTTCCTTCCATAGGCATGTACTAGTTATCTTGTGTGTAATGTATGCGTGCGTATGTGAGTGTATGAGTGTGCTTGTGCGTGTGTGTATATGTACATGCGTGCGTACGTGTGAGTGCGTGTGTGTGTGTGTGTGTGAGTGCGCGTGTGTGTGTGTGAGTGCGTGTGTGTGTGTGCGTGTATGTGTGCGTGCGTGTGTGTGTGCGAGTGTGTGTGTGTGTGTGTGTGTGTGTGTGTGTGAGTGGTGTGTGTGTGTGTGCGTGTGTGGTGTGTGTGGTGTGTGTGTGTGTGTGTGTGTGTGTGTGTGTGTGTGTGTGTGTGTGTGTGGTGTGCGTGCGTGTGAGTGTGAGTTCAGTCCAGGTGCAGGCGGATAGAGTGCAGTGCCACCAGAAGACTGGAGCAAGGACGATGCCAGCTTGTGGCCAGGGAGTCCTTAGGACAGGGATATGAGGTCAACCTGCGGCTGACCCCAATTACTGCCCACCAGGACTTGATGGTGAAGAATCTGTCTTCTCTGCGTGATGTTGCCTTTCAGTTTTTTACAGCTTTCATGAGGCTCACCTTAGCGGATGCGTCCTTCCAGTTTGATGAATTCTGGATTGTGGCACATACCAGGCCCGACAAAGAGTTACAAACCGCAACTCAATTCATCTCCTGCGTCAGTTTTGATCTGAAAGTGCGAGTGGTTAATGTAGCTGTACGTGATGTTCAAGACGTAGAAAACGATCTTTTTCATGTGACTCAAAACGGTTGGATTATCCCTATTAGTACCGGTACTGATCATTACCAGTCGATATATTTTCAAGCATCTGCCTTGTACTCCTCAGAAAGAGAATATGAAAGAACAAAGCACTTGACTCGAGTGGTTGGAGTTGACCTACTGATGCCTGTTGGTGTGTATAAAGATTATTTGATCAGTCTGGAGTATCATGACAGATACCTACGTCTACACTTTACACACCCTATCATCATTGAGGTGGATACATACTATCTGGTGCAGGAAAGCATGAACTGTACGAAAACCGCATTTCCTTTGTCGACAAACGTGAAAGCAAAAGACGAAGCCGTACGCTCCTCCAACGAGAACGTGGGCATGTGGGAGCAAAATCCTGAAGGCAGTCCTGTCTTGCAGAGCATCGGTGCAGACACTGGTGAACTGATCCTGGCCTTGGACATACAGACAGGGTCAGTGTACCATTATCCTTCAGGGCGGCGGGTGGGTCACCAGTACGTGGAGATGCCTCGAGACGACCTGGTGTTGGTCTGTGTGGACCAGTTGTTCGGAACGTCCAGCTCGTCTCCAGATCCTCTGGTTCTGGAGCGTTTCTTCTCGTTGCACATGATCTACACGTCTGTGGTCTGTCAGTCCTTGTCTGTGGTCTGTCTGTTTATCGTCTTCATCACCTACTGTCTGTTCCCAGAGCTGAGGACCCTGCCTGGTCAAAACACCATGGGGTTGGTGGCCTCTCTCCTGTTGGCCATGCTGCTTTTTGAGGTCAGTTTTAGTTTCAATTCAGTTTCAGTTTCTCAAGATGACGTCTCTGCGCTCGAAATGGATTCCATATGCACTAACGTCACAGGTGCCATGTGATCCAGAATGATCACCGTACAAGCCTTAAGCCTGCACATAAACCCATGAGCTGGCCAGGTCCTGAGGTCTTACCTAGATAGTTCTACAACCCGGAGTGAGGTGGCAGAGACCTCAACTTTTCCCGGGGCAAGCACCACGAGGGCGGCACCCATCCCCTCTCCCTCAATTCAAATTCATATCCATATTCACTTTTTTAACCAAGACTTCAGAAAGGTAAGAAGTTAATTGGTCTTCAAGGGTTGGGACCTGGGAAATCAACATATCTCTCCAATGTTTGATACCAGGGCTGCCGGGCAATGCCCTGCTCTTCACGATTTTCAACTGCCGTGGGATCATTAGCGTGCGCAGCCAGGAGGCACACGGGTCCGACTCATTTTTCGTCCCCTTCCGAAGGACTAGACGTTCAGTTCGATTTTCCGGTCAAACTGAGGTGAAAAGTCGAGGCCTCTACGGGGAGCGAACCCTGGAACCTTGAGTTTAGTTATCGGCAGGCGAACGTCTGAACCATTGTGCCACTCTTCTCCCTACTTGAGGTCAGTACCTGCAGAGAGGTTTGACGATGCTGTGCTTTCTTTCTGATTGTCTTCTCTTCTCAGTCTGCCTCTAATTCTTTGACTCCCGCACCCTGTCCACAAGCATCCTGCACTATAAACCATGCTAGCAAAGCAAAAATTTAAACCATTAACTCCCTCACCTGTCCACAAGCTTCCTGCAGGAACAGACACATACACATACATACACACGGCTAAAACTTTTTTTAAAAGAACTGACTTCCGCATCCTGTCCACCAGCATCCTGTATTGTCAACCATGCTAGCGAAGCAAAATCTGAACCATCTGACTCCCTTACCCTATCTGCAGGAAGCTGGTGGACAGGGTGAGAGAGTCAAAGGATTAAAAGCCAGATTGTTTTATACCAAAGACTGTGTACGTGAGTCTGTCGTTAGCAACTCTCTCTACGCATCGTGTATTTTCTTTGATCAAATTTCATTGAAAAGATATATTGCTTCATACGCTGAGTATGCTTATCTGTCTGTATACACAAAATGTGTCTGTAAACAAAATATGTCTGTCTGTAAACAAAATGTGTCAGCAGAAATGTCTCAGCTGTTCTGGGTGGATCTTTACCGAAGTTGGACCAAAGGACCAATCTGTCAATAACATAACATATATAACACAAGTTTAAACAGAAATGACCAAATCCAATTCGGGATTTCAATTTCTTGTCTTGTTTTTGCTTTTTTTATGTCTTTTCTAAAATCAACGTCGTGTTTCATTTTCAACATCTGATACAGTTTTTGAATATGCGTATCCGAGTCATAGCAGTGTCATATGTCAGTGATATGTGGATGACCACAAAATACGTAGTTAATAACTGTCACGTTATTGTAGTTGCTGCTTCTTTATAGAACACATTTTAGCATCACTTGACGTCTTTGCTATCTCCCCATTGTATAACAAGACTACTCTTTGACAATGGCCGGGGCGTAGAGGGTGGTAGAACTGTAGCTTGTGTATGTGTGTCATTCTTACACTCTTTCTGTACAGTCAATGTGCTATGAAAGAGTTTTCAGGTGTTTATGACTTAAACAAACAAACAAACAAACTAAACCAAACTTGGATCATTGTGGGAGTTTTCGGGACCGGCTCCTACCCAGAGTTGGGGAGTGCTATGGCTCATTGGATAGACTGGGACCACACAGTCGAGTCTCATCTACTTACGGACGCGTCGTTGAGGGTGTTGCTCAAATCTTCTCATCAGCACCACAGGTGTCTGTATCTCTTGGGTCTGGTTGACGCCAGGATATCTTATGATAGTAAGCATAGAGTACAGCCCTGTCACCTAGTCTCAATCCTAGATGGAACTCCAAAGCATCATGGTTATCATCCTCATCGATAATATCATCATGGCATTGTAAAAACAAACAAACAAACAAACAAACAAAACCTGCCCCAGCTTCTGTGGCCATTAAGGTGGCGTAGAAATTGGGGGGGGGGGAGGAGGACCAAACTTGAGTCATGTATAACCGTCAAAGAGGCAGTCATGATTCACCTGCTTATGGATAAAGCTGGGTCATGTATCCTATCCAACAGGTGACCGTGAATGCTTACGGTCTTCATGGGCATGACCGACATTTTGCATAACACTGACCACAGAAATGACATGGTGTTAACACCGCTTTTACAACTGTTCATGGACAAATCTTTATCACATCTGGGTCAGACTTGCAGCGTTGTAGAAATTCATCAATACACACACACAACACACAACACACACACACACACACACACAACACAAACAAACAAACACACACACACACACACACACAAACAAAACACACACACACACACACACACACACACACACACACACACACAATATATAT
>CM060308.1:88922450-88932450 GCA_030674185.1 Monoplex corrugatus
ACCAGGTGCTCTAATTCCCCTTTCTTCATAAAATGGCCTATAAATGTTGCCTTTTTCCTAATCTTCCTTAACAATGATCTTTTTGTGTCTGTCTCCATCAAGACTGTCTCGTTTTTTTCTTTACTGTCCATGGAACTCTCAACATTCTTCTTAGAAACCACATCTCGGCTGCCTCAATCTTGTTCTGACTTTGAATGTTGACTGTCCACGCCTCACAATCGTATAACATTATCGGTTCTATATAGCATTCAAGAACTCACCTTACCATTAGAACAATGAAGACTGAGTTTCTTTACCTTCAGTGTCGACCTTGGCTGGCGTTGCCACAGATTGTCAGCATCCTCGGATCGCTCTTTATCACTGGTGTAGCTAAATCCATCTTCCAGGAGAGAAGGTGGATACGAACTACCCAACATACATCGAGCATCCAGTGGCACAGGATACAGACCTTATTTTCAGTGCATCAAACTGTTACTCAACCTGCCCAATGACGGCTTCGTGTGGAAGCTGAGAGCTTGTGACAGGCCAACCAAAGTCCTTCTTCTTCTTCTGTCTTCTGTCTTCTGTCTTCTGTCTTTCTTCGGTCTTTGTCTTCTTCTTCTTCTTCTTCTTCTTCTTCTTCTTCTTCTTCTTCTTCTTCTTCTTCTTCTTCTTCTTCTCTTCTTCTTCTTCTTCTTCTTCTTCTTTCTGTCTTCTGTCTTCTGTCTTCTTCTTCTTCTTCTTCTGTCTTCTGTCTTCTTGTCTTCTTTCTGTCTTCTTTCTTCTTCTTCTTCTGTCTTCTTTCTTCTTTCTTCTTCTCTTCTGTCTTCTGTCTTCTTCTTCTGTCTTCTTCTTCTTCTTCTTCTTCTCTCTTCTTCTTCTTCTTCTTCTTCTTCTTCTTCTTCTTCTTCTTCTTCTTCTTTCTTCTTCTTCTCTCTCTTTTCTTCTTCTTCTCTCTCTCTTTCTCTCTCTTCAAGCATCCTACGTCTTTCTTTCTATAAAGCAGTCCGTAACACGTATGTTAAACAGTACACAAGTAATGTTACTTAATGACGACGATAGAATGATGAACATATAAATTCTAATAAGTTTGGTATCCTTATGTACGTACACACACACACACACACACACACACACACACACACACCACACACACACACACACACAATATATATATATATATATATATATACATAAAGATATATAAATATATATATATATGAATATATATCTTTATGATATATATATATGTGTGTGTGTTTGTGTGTGTGCGTGCACGTTTGGTGTGTGTATGAGTTGTGTTTGTGTGTGTGTGTGTATGTGTGTGTGTGTCTGGTGGTCTGTGTGTGTCTGTGTGTGTGCGCGGGCGAATGCATTCAGATAACTATGGTAAGTTGTAAATTGTAAAACGCTTTGTGTTTGATGAAAGGCGCTATGTTAATGTCCAATCATCATCATCATCATCATCATCATCATATGTTACTATTATTATCATCGTCGTCGTCGTCGTCGTCGACACCACCACCACACACCACCACATCATCATCATCATCATCTCATCATCGTCGTCGTCGTCGTCGTCGTCGTCATCATCGTCATCATGGTCGTCGTCGTCGTCTCATCATCATCATCATCATCATAATTGTATTATGATTATTATTATCATTATTAATGTTATAAGTTAATAATTTTACATTTCATGTCATCATTGTCTACATCAATTAGGATACAAATATGTGCTCGTGCTTTCGCCCGCGCGTGCTCACGTATGAATTGGTATATAGTTAGTGTCTTTTGAACTGAATATCTGCTGTCTCCCTTTCAGGAATCAACTGGCTAACTGGACTGGTGACGGCTGTCATCGACTCTGTCGTCGTGTGGTACATCTTCATCATCCTGTGCGGTCTGCAAGGTCTCTACGTCTTTCTGGCCTTTGTCTGCAACAGGCGAGTGCTCTCCCTTTACCGAGCTCTTCTGTATGGCAAGCGTCAGAAGGCGACAAGTCGGGAGCAAGCAGAACAAGAAGCGGCAAGAAGTACCCCAGAGACTGTCTCTTCGCCGACACTGGAATAGTTTACCTCTGCCTCTGTCCTTAACAAGAAGCCTGCGACGAAAGACAAAGCATTAACTGACCTCAAAAGACCCCGTAAAGCGGTATGTTTGTGTGTGAGGTAGAACAGAATTATTTCCTTTGCCTCACGAAAAATTGTTGAAACGTTATGTTTATTCATGAACTGTATGATAATAAGTACGTGATAGAATGTTTCTTTTTTCCCCTAAATAGTATTACAGTATTTGGATGTTGTAAGCTTATATATGATAATCATGATATGATATGATAGAATGTTTCCTTTTCCCCTGAATAGTGTTACAGTACTTGGATGTGTATAAGCTTATATATGATAGTCATCATATGATAGAATGTTTCATTTTCCTCTAAATAGTGTTACAGTACTTGGATGTGTATAAGCTTATATATGATATCATCATATGATAGAATATTTCATTTTCCTCTAAATAGTGTTACAGTACTTGGATGTGTATAAGTTATATATGATAGTCATCATATGATAGAATATTTCATTTCTTCTAAATAGTGTTACAGTACTTGGATGTGTGTAAGCTTATATATGATAATCATATATGATAGAATGTTTCATTTTCCTCTAAATAGTGTTACAGTACTTGGATGTGTATAAGCTTATATATGATAGTCATCATATGATAGAATGTTTCATTTTCCTCTAAATAGTGTTACAGTACTTGGATGTGTATAAGCTTATATATGATAATCATCATATGATAGAATATTTCATTTTTCCCTAAGTGGTGTTACAGTACTTGGATGTGAATAAGATCATAGATATGATAATTATTATATGATAAAATGTTTCATTTTTCCCTAAGTGGTGTTACAGTACTTGGATGTGTATAAGCTTATATGTGATTGTTACCATAAGACATAATGTTTCATTTCCTCTAAGTAGTGTTACAGTGCTTGGATGTTATAAGCTTATATGTATTGAAATGCTTCTTGTTAACTTCGACTTGTGGCTTGGCCACTGACTTCAGGGAATCAGATCTGATGACCTCAGGGAAAGACTTGCTGGCTGCTCGGAAAGACGGCAGACTTGGGATCCTTTTGGGGCATGTCAGACCTTGCTGAACAGTAAAATGGGCTGTGTCTGGAGCATCATACCTGGCCACTTTCGCGGCCGTTCAAACAACCTCTGTGGTTGAAATAAGACAACTTTGAGTTTTCGACTGCTAACCGTCGAGACTTATGTATACAGTAAGGGGGAAGGAGTTGGCAAGCTATGCGAGCTGGTGGCATTGCGTGTTGCCTGAAAGAGAGATGAAGACCAGAATGGGGCGAGAGAAGGGTCTTCTATTCTCTCGTGGTCCAGAGGCTGGGCTGGACCTGGTTGGTGCGCGTTGTTGGTTATGTCCCGGGATTTGTCACCTCTCCACCTTGCCGTTCAGTTTGTAAACAAGGTGACTGATGACTGGGTCCGAATGGATCTAGCAACGCATGGACAGCCCCCCTTTGCTTGATGAAATGGCTATCGATTGGCGTCGGGAGCTCAGGAGGTGATTGTCCGGAGAGTGGCGAGGCATTGGTGCTCTGGGTCCCATCCACACCCTCGTGGTGTTTCTTGTTAACAAAGCAATTATACCAAATGCTGCGTACCTACGCATAAACATTGCGCAAGTGATATCATGAGGTTCTGACTGACTTATGAGTTTTATGCCTTTTTTTTAAAAATAAGATATTCTTGTCTTATGTTATTCAAACAATCTGTATTAAATTGATGTGGAAGGTCCTAACATAGTCTCTAGACTTTGTGTCAAAGATCTTGGAGTACGTGTTCTTCTTTCTTTCTGTCGCCATCTATATACCGTCTTGTCTCCTATTTTGTGTTGGTTTCGTATATCAATAGATAGATCGGCAGATATATACGTTGTTCTGTGTGCAAACATCTATACCATTGAAAAAGAAAATGGTTTCATGTTATTTCATTTCTACATGATCAGGCCACATATGTACTTTGTATATATGTTCCTTTTTTGAAGATAAGATACACAGATATACATGTCATTTACATGTAACCAAGATTATTCCAGTGGTAGGCTGATACAATACCAAGTGCTATGACCACCGTACACATGGCATCTGTGACGTTAATGCATATGGAATTCGTTCTGAGCGCGGAGACGTCGTCTTGAGAAACTGAACTTGAAACTGAAACTGAAGCAGGCCACAATTATTGATTCATGTTGATGTTTTTGCGAGTACTTGTCGGCTGCTATGGACCTTAGGGGTCAGAGAAATTGTATTGGTTAATGTTAACTTAACCCTGTCCATGTATAAACATATTTCACTGATCTGCAAGACAACTTTGAACTGAGAAAAAAACATTATTGTTAGATCTGTCCTTACACTGGCTGGCACTTGTCCATCTTAACCACTGCAAGTCTCCTGCTGATGAGTCACTGTGTCTTTAAATGGTTCAAAGTAATGCTGTCGGACTCACTCTGACAGTAAAAAGCTTGACCATATTACTGTACTTCTAGTCAGACTCCATTTTCACTGGTGTCAATCCACTAGGGTAGACTACCAGTTCCCCACTAAGACCAACAACCCTTTCACAGCTTTACCACTCTTCAATTCTATTAAAATTAGTAAAACATAAGTGATAGCAAAATCGGACGTAAATTGTATACCTCAAGAAAAACACTAACCCACTTTCAACCAGCATAGCATAGCTTCCAGAATCAGTGTTAACAAAACACAGTACAAGATCAGTGATGTCAGCTGAAAAACACTGATCGATATCAATCCTGTCCATCAGCATAGCCATCATCATCATGTGCCCTGCCGCATGGCGTTGGCGATCATGGCCCACCATATGAATCTATTCTTTGTCGCTGCAAGTTCATTTCCCACCCTCTCTGTCTTCATCCACTGCGCAAGTCCGTCCAAGATTTCTGTTGTGACTAGGTGCTCTAATTTCTCTTGTCTCGTAAACTGTATTATAAATGTTGCTTGTTTTTTCCTAATCTTCTTCATTAATGTTCTGTTTGCCTTTGCCTCCTTCAAGACTGTCTCGTTTGTTTTGTTTGTTGTCCATGGAACTCTAAACATTCTTCTTAGAAACTACATTTCAGCTGCCTTAGTCTTGTTCTGACTTTGCGTGTCCATCAGCACAGTACAGATCCTAAACCCAGTGTTCGTCAAACACGATCCAAATCAAATAGCATGGCGACTCTCATCCAAGCACAAGCCTGAAACATTCCATTCTCGCTGTACATGCACGAAACGCAGCGGAGATTTGTCAACACGGTCAGCAGATCTTCAAGCCATTGCACAGACCACACAAATAAATCCATTTCAGAAGCAACCTCTAAACACCAGTATCCACCATCACAGCACAAACGTTCCATTCCCCCTCCCCCCACTTCCCTTAAGGTGGCATCCACCAGATACACAGGCATGACGGATAAGTGATCAGGTCGTCAGACTTTCATACAGAAGGTCTAAGTTCGACCCTGCCCGGGTAGAGCCTGGTGGAGAGAAGATGGACATTTTTCTGATCTCAGTTGTTATGATATATACAGACTTCCTATTGCCTGAATCTCGTTTGTGTGTACACGTATGAAAACATCAAACAAGTATGCAAAATCTCCTGTAGACCATATCATCAGTGTTGGATGACTTATGGAAACAAGAAAATACCTAGCATGCACACCCGCGTTCCCACTCCCCATTTCAAGACCTTGCCAGCACAGGTGAAAGGAGTCTGCCAGAGAATTGCTGGCAAATTACTATACAAGTGCAATGAATCCCATCTGAACAAACTTCTATACCCACTCCAAAATTCTGTGCCTTGAAACCTTATCTCTGTCCTGATCTCCACGAATCCATCTCTCTCAAAATCGCAACCTCACTTCCTTACGCATCCCTTTTGTCTGTCTATTCATGACTTTAATGCTTGTCTCTATTTCTCTCTCTTCTATTTCATTTTGTCTAATATCACGTCTAGTAAATAAACGGTAAGTCAAAAAAAAAAGAAAAAAAAGAAAAAGAAAATACACACACACACACACACACACACGCACGCACGCACACACACACACACACACACACACACACGCACGCACGCACGCACGCACACACACACATACACACACACAGAGGCGTGACAGCCAAGTGGGTAAGACGTCAGACGTCCAATGTGAAAGTCTGGGGTTCGATCCTGTGTGGCACCTCCAACCTGGTGAGCAAAGAGAGATCATTGTCTCTATTGGGTTTAAACTGGGTCATGCCTCAAACAGTCAATATGTTTATCTGAGGCACATTCATACTGACTTGGATGTGTGTATGTACATGTATGTATATATATGTTGTTCTGAAGGTATGGCCAACACTGTGTAACAATATGATTTTGCTGCACAGTCTGCATACTTTGATGTCGGTGGCGAGGGGAAAAAGACCAAGAATACACCAACACTTTGTTGAAGAGCTTCACAAAGTGCTTGTTTTGTTTCTTTGTTTGTTTATTTGTTTGTTTGTTTGTTTGTTTGTTTTGTTTGAGAGAGATAGGGAGGAGAGAAAAGAGAGAGAGAGAAAGGGACAAAGGGAGAGAGAAAGAAAGAGACAGAGTTAGAGACAGACAGGCAGGCGGACAAAGGAGAGAGAGAGAGAGAGAGAGAGGAAGACAGACAGACAGACAGACAGACAGAGAACGTGACAGAGATAGACAGACAGAGAGAGAGAGAGAGGAGAGAGAAAGAGAGTGAGAAAGAGAGGACAGAGAGAGAGAAGGGGGAGGAGAGAGGACAGAGAGAGAGAAAAGAAGGGGGAGAGAGAGGACAGAGAGAGAGAAGGGGGAGAGAGAGACAGAGAGAGAGAGGGGGAGAGAGAGGACAGAGAGAGAGAGAGAGGGGGAGAGAGAGAGAAAAGAGAGAGGAGAGATGAGGAAGAGAGAGAGAGAGAAAAAGAGAGGGGAGAGAGAAGAGAAGAGAGAGAGAGAGGGGAGAGAGAAGAGAGGGAGATAGAAGGACGAGAGAGAGGGGAGACAGAGAGAGAGAGACAGAAAAGAGAGGGAGAGAGACGGGAGAGGAGAGGGGAAGAGAGAAAGAGAGAAAGAGAGAGTGAGAAGGAAGAGAATGGGAGGAGGAAGACAGGAAGGAGGAGTGGGAGAGGAGAGAGAGAGTGAGAGAGAGAGAGGAAGAGAGAGAGGAAGAGAGGTAGAAGAGTAAGAGAGAGGGAGGAAGACGAAAGAAAAGGAGAGGAGAGACACAAGCAGAGAGAGGAGAGAGAGACGGAGGAGAGAGAGAATAAGAGAGAACGGAGAGATGAGAGAGAGAATGAGAGAGACGACAGAAGACAGAGGAGAAGAAGAAGAAGAGACAGAGTAAAACGCAGGTCAAAAGAAGCAAAAGAGTTAGGAAACTCAATGATTTGATCAGTTGATAAATGTATTTCAAAACTTCTGACTAAAAGAATCATTCCACATCCGTATAATAGAGCAACTTTCGTATCAGTTGAACACTACTACAAACACTGCATACAGTGTGTGTGTGTGTGTGTGTGTGTGTGTGTGTGTGTGTGTGTGTGTGTGTGTGTGTGTGTGTGTGTGTGTGTGTGTGTGTGCGTGTGTGCGTGTGTGCGTGTGTGTGTGTGTGGTGTGTGGCGAGTGTGTGTGCACACGTGCGCAGCGATGGGTCCAGGCATCAGTTCTCAGTCAGAGATCTTCTGCATTCTGTAATGTCCTTTTCACTTACGATAAGTGTAAACGCCTTATCGGTATACCTAGCCGTATCGGTATATTTCGTTGAAAACAGCACACACAACAATATCTACGAAATCTGAAGCTTAACTTTTCAACATATGGTTTTTGAAGATTATGAATATTTACACAACGAAAAATAAAAGGTCACGAAAAAGTTATAAATGTACTTTTTGAAAATTCCTAGGCACAATTTTGACTTCCCTATCTCGACCTACTTTTGGTTTAGCCTGCTTTTACAGTGAACGGTGATACATTTTTCTGCATCCCCCAACAAATCATTTGCAGCTATTTCATCATTTCGGTAGACAGTCCTTTTTCAATCTAATGTGCGCTTAACAAAATGTCTTTTTAATCTTTTTAATTCATTCTCTGTAAATAAGTTTTGGATGTTTCTAAACGGAAGGAATATACATAAAATGTCAAATGGAATGTATTAATTTTTGCATGGCTATGCGTGCTGACTGACCACCGGTGCCAGTGATGAAATACATGTTAACAGATTCAGTTTGAGCTCTTCTTCCTTAGCCGTTCTTGTCAAGAGTTCACACATGTGGCTCCAGGAATGCACTGGGCCAACGCTAAGTACTCCTGTGGAAAAGTTGTTAGTCGGGATGTGTGTACTGGAATACACCTTTTTCCATACCGATAGGGCCTAGTACACCGACAGAGCGTTAAAAAAAAAAGCATTCTGCATTGTCATCCATGCTGGCAAAGCAAAAACTTAACCCACTGACTCCCGCACCCTGTCCACCAACATCCTGCATTGCCAACTGTGCTAGCAAAGCAGAAACTTAACTCTTTAACTCCCTCACCCTATCCACTAACTGCAAAAACTTAACCCTTTGATTCCCCTACCCTGTCCACCAGCTTCCTGCAGGAAGCTGGTGGACAGGGTAAGGGAATCAAAGGGTTAAGTTTTTGCTTTGCTAGCATGGTTGGCAATGCAGGATACTGGTGGACAGGGTGCGAGAGTCAAAGAGTTAAAGTGCTGCAGAACCTTTGCCAGCTGAAGTAACGATAGTGATCAAGATGTGCCAGACTGAAGACAAAAACAATAGGAGTTATTGTTATTTTTGTTTAAAGCCCAGCCGACTGCGTAGAGCCATATCAGGGCTATAACCTGTTTCAAAACATACACAATACTTCAACTAGAAAATAATTAAAAGAAAATTAAGTTCACACATCAATGCATTTGCTCACATAATCTAAGGAGATGCCCCTGGCGTTGACTACCACGTCCAATTTATCACACAAGAGATTTAAAAAAACATACAGGAATACAAATTTAAACATAACTAAGGACACTGAAACACGATTACAAAAACAGGCTTAAATTACCTAAAAGTGCTTCCGCATATCTCATTACCTTGGAGCTAAAAATGCACTTAATACATGTACCCAATTATCAATCTTAAGAGAAAGTATGTAAGACTTTTACCAGCAAGGCAGAAAATGATAGGAAGAAATGACAGAAAGCAAAGGAAGAAGGCAGAAACAAAGAGAGTGACAGGAAAGAGGAAATTTCCAGCACAGAATTTCCAGAAGGTGGGGATACCATTTATACTGAAAGAGCTCCCGGCATCCCCACAGGGGAAGGGACGGGGGGGGGGGGGGGAGGTCAATGACTGATTGAAGAAGAAGAAGTAACAACAATGATTAAGATATGCCCGGCCCGGCTCAAGAAGAACACAATAGAAGTTCACGAAACCTAGCGGTGACAGAATTTTAGTCGTTGATAGGATTACAAGTTCACAGTGACAAGGTGGAGAGAGGTGGTCGCTACCCCAAATCAGATCTTAACGATAATGACAGAATGATATGAAACATGACAAGGGCAGAGAGAGTTCAGTACCCAAAAGCCATATCTAGACTGAAAATTGTTTTAGAATGAAAGAATGAAAGGACTGATGCGTGTCTACCTGGTATTGAAAGTTGTGAAGAATTGACAACAACAACAACAACAAAAAAAGAAAAAATGAAAGGAAGACGTGCCGTGAAGGTGACAGAAATTTGGTCATGGTTTTGCCAGTTATCACAATCAATATGCAGAGATTTCAATGTCCAAAATCAGTCACTGACGAAAACGAAAGCAGCACACGAGCCCTGACGGTAAAGTTTGACAGTTTAGCCAGTTGACACTTCCGACATGAAGAGGGCGGCCTGTGCCTAAAATAGAAAAAAGTGAAATCATTTACATGTTGAACACCAGAACACAACTGAAACAG
>CM060308.1:88937450-88949950 GCA_030674185.1 Monoplex corrugatus
TCTGTCTGTCTTCTGTCTCTCTTGTTCTCTCTGTCTCTCTCTGTGTCTCTCTGTCTCTCTCTCTGGCTCTCTCTGTCTCTCTCTGTGTCTGTCTCTCTGTCTGTCTTCTTGTCTCTCTCTCTGTTTCTCTGTCTCTGTCTCTCTGTCTCTGTCTCTGTCTGTCTGTCTCTCTGTCTCTCCATCTTTCCTCAATTTCAGTGACTTCTTTGAATTTTATTGTGTCTGATTTAATCTGAATCACTTGCAAGGCTGTTCTCCAAGTCATTTTGATTTCAGGACCATCTACAGGTAGATTTGTATTACTGTGAGTCATTCAGAAAGCGCTTTTAATTAGTTTGACTTCGATAACCTCTTGAGGTAAGATTAGTATTCGACTTGCTTAAAAACTTTCTTAGATAAATCTGCATTGCTTTTGGGTACATTCTTTAAATATATTTGCATTACTTTTCGGTAAATTCTTTAAATAAATTCGTATTACGTCTGGATACTTAAGAATTTGCATCAGTTTTGTTTATTGATGCACACTTTTTAAATACGTTTGCATCATTTCTGGATACTTACGAAACTCTTTAAATAAGTTGTACTACTGTTTATTCCTTTGACAAGCTCTTAAAATATATTATCAATACTTTTCATAACTTCGCTAAACTTTTAAAAAAGATCAGGTACATCTAGGTCAGTTAATACACAAAGACTAATAGTACACGTGGATTTTAGTTGCTTCGGTAAAGACTTGAAATAATCGGCATGCATTCATGTTTGTTTAACATACACAGAGAGAATAATGTTACTCACGAAAAAACAGTTGATAAGACAAATTACCGTCATTCATTTCGGAAGACGTGTTCAGAATTGTTCAAGGTTACAGTTACCATTTTATGTCAAGCCTTTTGTGCTTTTTAAAATGTTTTATTATCACCAGTTCTGACAGTTTAGGTGCTGCTGTGGTATTTCTCCTACTGTTCATTTTTACTATGGGTCAGTCGTGAGTTTCATTTCCCATCTCCTTGTTCAGCACGTGCACATTGTATCAGTGATGTTTTAATTGGTATTAACCTTTTGACTCCCGCACCCTGTCCACCAGCATGATTCATTGCCAGCCACGCTAGCAGAGCAAAAATTTAATTCTTAGACTTCCTCACCCTATTCACCAGCTTCCTGTAGGAAGCTGGTGGATAGGGTGAGGGAGTCAAAGGGTTAAGTTTTTGCAGTTGGTGGATAGGGTATGGGAGTTAAAGGGTTAAAATCGGGATATGGCGAACCAACAGATAAAGGATAAAAGTGTTTGTTGCTCAATTGGTCATTCACAGCTCAACGCTCAATACGTCTGTCGACCGGGCCGTATAACTAGGGAGTTGTTTCTGTTTATTTATGGCATGTTTATGTAAATAGCTTTGAATTTCACTGCACCTACCTATTTCGTGGTTTACTTTGTGAGAGACTCGACAGAAGAATGAAGAACGCAGCACCCAAATAGTGTAATGGCATTAAAACTATCAGCTCTTGGCCGCTGCGTTTTGTTTGGTTTTTCACCTCAAACAAAAGAACACATGGTAAAAACTTGACTGTACATGGTATGGAGATCGACAGTGAAGGACACACAATCAAGTGATTTACATGGAAACTCACAGCGCCGTGCATACAGGCGCTGACCACGGAGAAGATGGTGATGTCCGTCATGATTCACTGCTTGTCACTTTCCAACCAGGGACCGTCATCGTCGTCGTTGTCGTCGTTGTTGTTGTCATGCTTCATCTCCTCAGAGTCCGTGTCGTCACTGACGCCATGATCGGCCACTGGCTGACGTCCTAAGCGTCTGGCCAGGTGAGTCCTGTATTCGTCAAACGTCATGCCGTTAGTGTGACCGTTTAGGAAAGGAATGGGGAACACAATCCGTTTGCTTGGGTCATTTTCAGTCCGCCCGTTCTGCCGCTGCCCAGTGAGGCCAGTCTCTTGTTCTCTTGCTCCTGTACGTGTTGTCCTTCCGTCCACAGTGTTGTCTCTACCACGTTCAGTGGAATCATCCTGTTGGCGTTGGTGGTGCCTTGTAATAGGGGTCTGGGTGGCTGTCCTGGACCGTCTGCCCTCTCTGCCAAGAAACATTCCATCGTTGCCTTCAGAATTTGAGGCCTGGTCTCCTGTGTGAGAAGCTACTGTAGCAGAAGCTGTTCGTCTTGATGACATGTCCACGTGCGCAGTGTCGTTAGACGATGTGGAAAGCAACGGCTCTTGTCTCCTTGCTCTTCTTCTTCTGTGTCCACGCAGATTTTGGACAGGATTAGGGTTTATCGGAGAGGATTCTCGTTCAGCCAACAACGCAAATCCACCATCTGTAGTGTCGGACTGCTCTGAAGAAGCGTCGATATCAGTATCACATAGTGAGGCCATTTGATCACAGTCATACGTCACGGTCAAGGAGTGAGCTCCTTCATCTGACAGTGAATCCTGTTCTGGTGAATCCTGTTCTGTGAACTGTTCTGGTGAATCCTGTTCTGGTGAATCTGTTCTGATGAATCCTGTTCTGGTGAATCCTGTTCTGTGTCTGTGTGTCTTTCGAGGGGAGGGGGTTCAGAGTCCTCTTCGTTGTTGGCTGTTGTGCTGACCTGACTGGGGGAATCATGATCGTGCAACTGCAAAGTTTCTGCTATTACGTTCTCTAGATCATCAGGTAGACAGCTGGCCGAGTTCACCTGATGTTCGTTGTGTGCGTTGGAAAGTGACGACGTGAAACGTTCCTGCTGATGACTGGACTCGTCCGACACGTTGTCACTGAAAGACGACTGGGTGTGGTCACCATGGGGTCGATCAGAGAATAGGCAGGCGGCAAGTCTTCAGAATCCTCCGTGTACTGTGGCGGGTGGACAGTGTAGGGAGGGGGTGTCGGCGGAGGCATGCTCCCTGGATACCTCAGTGGGGTCACGCCAACAGGAGGAAACAGCTGCCTTGGCTGAGCACTAGGGATCCTCGTTCCTGACAGCCTATCCTGGAATGCTCGTTCTGAGAACTGACGCAGCGACAGAGGATTGAACACTCTTGAACGGGGCGTCAGTTGCCTCATCTGGTTGTCGTAAATGGATCTGGCCGAAAGACCGTTGGAATCCCAGATCCGAATATGTGGCAAGGCGGTATACTCATGCGCAAAGAGGTGACCGGCTTCGTACCCATCAGTATTTTCTCTGGATAAAGTCTCTCTGGCATAACGATCGTTTTCTGAAAATCTGTTGTCATTCTCTTCAGTTTCTGCAGCTCGTGACACAAGAACGTCTGTTGTGGATTGTATTAAGCGCAGTGGTGTGTGGTGGAAACCCTTGTGCGTGTCGATCGTCGTTGCCAGACACAGGTTCTGGAGTGACCACCGCACAGTCACATGTGTGTTCTAAAGAATCACGACCTGACGCTTGTTGCATCCGATTTGTCCGGGTCACATCAGAGTGGGGGGTAAGAGATGCTTCATCGCCAAGAGAAAAGTCGGCTTCCTCGAGGCTTGCGGGAGAACTACTACTGTCTTCTCTCGCGTTGAATGCTCAGTGGAGAATCTGTGTGCTGGTTTTGGGAGTCTTCGGGGTTTACTGCGCTTGAGCAGTGTGTAACACAACCACTGCCAGTAAGGTTGTCAGGGTTAACGTCAGAACTATTTTCAGTAACGTCATTATCAGGATTAACATCAGAACTACTTTCAGTAACGTCATTGTCAGAACTGAAATCAGAACTACTTTCAGTAACGTCACTGTCAGGATTAACATCAGAACCACGTTCAGTAACGTCACTGTCAGGATTAAAATCAGTATTAAGTTTAACGTCATTGGCAGGGTTAATAACGTCATTGTCAGGACTGCTATCAGAACTGAGATTAATAACGTCACTGTCAGGATTGCTATCAGAATTAAATTCGGTAACGTTACTGTCAGGATTACTATCAGAACTAAGGTTAATAACGTCACTGTCAGGGCTAATAACGTCACTGTCAAGATTACTATCAGAATTAGGTTCAGTAGCGTCACTGTCAGGGTTAATAACGTCAACGTCAAGATTGCTAGCAGAACTACTTTCAGTAACGTCTTTGTCAAGGTTCATATCAAAAGTCCGTTTAGTAACGTCACTGGCAAGGCTTATAACGTCATTACCAGAGTTACTTCCGGGGACCTGTTCAAAGCCAGAAACATGTGGATTGTCAACGGGAGGGTAGTCACTACCCACAACAAATTCAGCAGAAGTGCTGTCGTACTGTGCGATAGGCGCGCCGCTGTCTAGACAATCTTGGACGTTTTCAACAGCATCTGTGAACAATCGCCTAACACCATCATCGCTGTCTGTGTCAGGATCATGGATATTTTCAGGAATATTTTTGTCTGAGACGCGGAGACTAGCATCTTCTTCTTCTTCTTGGACCAGATCAGAATCATAGAGATCAGTACTGTCCGCGTTTTCTTCCGCGATTATGTCAGATTCATCAAAACTAATGTTCGCGCCTGTGATGGTGGTTCCACTGTTTTCAGAGTCCACACAGCGTGGTACGTCATCCTTCAGAAAATAGTCGGTCTGTGAGCTTCTGCTGCTCACCAGCATGATAGTCATTGTTGAAATGTATCTGGCTGACTGGCCGTTTCTCATTTCTCTAGCAGCGATGTCCTCGTGTGTGGTATCGTTTCGATCAACGATGTGTTGGCTTCTTGAGTTCAGAACGGACACGTCCGCACTGCTGTCAGCATCGTTTGTCAAACAGTTGCACACTTTTACATCAAGGCCTTGTGAGACACACGGGTAGGACAATTCTGTTTTAACGGTGTTTGACCCATAGTCGCTGTTCGGTTGGCTTTCTCTGCTGCCGCAACGGTTTGCTTCAAGTGGAAGAAGGCTGGTTCCGCAAAGAGTTCTGTTGATCTTCTGGAGAAGCGTGAGGATAAGATAGAAGACGCCCATGTTTGTGTTCTGAAATCATAAGAGGCACACGAAAACTAGAAGCAGCCCCTACAGACTTGACTATGAGAACGAAAGCTTTGGAAATCTGTTCCATAGGAACAGACAACATGTGTGGCGGTTTGCATTGGTCCACACATGTTGGAAATAAAACACATTTGAGACTTGATATACAAAACACATTTTATGAGGCAAGAGAAATTTGAGCACCTGGTCACTACAGGAAAGCTGGAGGGAAAAAGAGCAGCAGGTAGACCCAGGGAGAAAATATTGGACGGACCTGTGCAGTGGATGAAGACAGACAGGGTGGGAGAAGTACTTGCAGCGACAAAGGATATATTCATATGGAGGGCCATGACCGCCAACGCCATCATCATCATCATCATCATCATCATCATCATCATCATCATCATCATCATCATCATCATCATGACATTTATACGTCGCCAAATCTTGATATATAAATCAACTAAATATGTCTTATAGTCCACATTTTGAGTTTCCATGTCCAGTGTAAGAAAATGATATGTCTGTCATTCACAAGTACTAAACAGACAGTGTTCAAAAGTACTGGTTGTTCTCCTTCACACTCCGTTCCTCCTCTTGTTGGCACTTTGTTGTTTTTGCATGCACATGTATAGACCTGACATAACACACTAGATATGCTATACATGATGGGACTACATGTTGACTATGATATTTCTGGATGTGGATCAAGCAGACTTTTAAAAGATCTGAGACTGACATTGTTACTGATGTTGTTATTGTTATTGGGCATTTTGGATACTTTAACCCTTTGACTCCCGCACCCTACGCACCAACTGCAAATACGTAACCCTTTGACTTCCTCGTCTTATCCACCATTTTCCTGCAAGCTGGTGGAAAGGGTGAGGGAATGAAAGAATAAAGTTTTTGCTTTGCTAGTGTGGTTGGTGTTGCAGGATGCTGGTGGACAGGGTACGGGAGTCAAAGGGTTAAAGTGAAGCCACGGTAATGCTGGCTGGAAATGTACAAAGTGCTTAACATTATCCATCATTTAAAAATGTCTAAAGTGAATTTGTAAAGTGGAATAAAGAATATCGTCGTGACGTTAACGAAGCTTGACAATGGCCGGAATAAAAAGCCATCAGGCTTTGAAGTCAAGTTTATTTGTATATAAAGCTGAATTATCAATGTAAAGACAGACCTCTTTAATCTTAGCAAATGATTCCATCTTCATCTGAAAGGACAGGTTAGGATGGGCATTAACCTCCATGGGAAATATTTGGACGACCAACTTCTGCTCTGCTGTGTCTGCAACGCATACAAAACACAGCTGCTCGTCTTGTCCTCAGAAAGAAAATGTTTGATCATGTCAGTCCTCTCCTTCACTTTCTTCACTGCTTGCCCGTTTTAAAAAAAAATGAATATAAGCTGGATACCTTGTGTTACAAATCTATTTACCAGTCTGCCCCATCATCTCTTTGCGACAACATCAACATTTATACGCCAACTTGCACCTTGCGCTCAGCTTCAAATACTCTTTCCCTTAATTTAGGTTCCTAGATTTATACTATCAAGTGTTGGCCAGCGTTCTTTTGCTGTCTCACGACCGTCAGCCTGGAATGGTCTTCCGCTCTGGCTTCACCTAACACCTAAACCCTTTCTGCTTTTAAATCCAATTTTAAAAACCCACCTCTTTGTCCCAACAATGAATTCTACAACTACTTCTCTCAGTCTGTGTATTAAATATTGTTAAGGTAGTCTTTGTCAAGTGTATGCGTATGCCTGGTGCGCGAGTGCGCTTTGATTTACATTATCAAGATTGGGCACCGTATAAAAACGAACTATTATCATTATTATATATTATCATTATTAAAGTCTTGTGCTTCTCACCGTGAAATTTTGTGCACGATGGAATCTAGATAGTTATAGCTTGTAAGTCAGCTCTCAAGACCCATTTTTTGTAAGATCCAGTCTACTAATCACTGGTGATACTAATGGAAGGGTGATTTTCTTTAAAGAAAATGTGCTATCTTTTTGAGAGTTCATGAAATACACACTATTCTTTAAAAAAAAACAATAACAAATTTACCAACCCGTAAAATTGCTTGTAGAAAACTTGTTAAACTGTAGATACGCTGGCAGAAAATGTAGAAAACTTGTTAAACTGTAGATACGCTGGCAGAAAATGTAGAAAACTTGTTAAACTGTAGATACGCTGGCAGAAAATGTAGAAAACTTGTTAAACTGTAGATACGCTGGCAGAAAATGTAGAAAACTTGTTAAACTGTAGATACGCTGGCAGAAAATGTAGAAAACTTGTTAAACTGTAGATGTGCTGGCAGAAAATGTAGAAAACTTGTTAAACTGTAGATGTGCTTGCAGAAAATGTAGAAAACTTGTTAAACTGTAGATACGCTGGCAGAAAATGTAGAAAACTTGTTAAACTGTAGATGTGCTGGCAGAAAATGTAGAAAACTGCACAAAAAGAAAAAGTCAATGAAAAATAATTAACCCCTAGAATTGTATGGTTAACCCCCTAGAATTGTATGGTTAACCCCCTAGAATTGTATGGTTAACCCCCTAGAATTGTATGGTTAACCCCCTAGAATTGTATGGTAGGCCATTTCAGTTTTGAAAAGGTCAAATTCTTTGTATACAGTTAGTTCCACATGTGACTATCTGGAGCAACCCATACCCACACACATTCACGACACTGGTTCAGAACTCAAGGTGGGTAGGAATACACAGCATAGGTGAGAGCACAAAACAAGGCCACTAACGCCTGCTCAATAGCCAAGAAAAACTAGAAGAGATAATAGCAACAAATGCTATGATGAACCCCCAAAATTTCTGGTCGAATGTTAAATCAAAAACAACCACCAGATATGTGGTAACCGACCTAAAAAGAAAGCATGGTACGACAGTTAGAATCGACTACGAAAAACCAGACCACCAAAAGACATCATTCAAAGAGTTTCCACCATGTCATTAAGGAAGAGGGTGAGCCACTCCAGGTCTTTTCCCATGACGGCGCCTCTGTCTTACATTTACGCTTGACGAAGGCCAGTTGGCCGAAAATATGCGCTTGTCTCATCAGGTGCCCTGTCGCATGGCGTTGGCGATCATGGACTTCCATCTGTCTCCATCTCTCGTTGCCCCTAGCATCTCCCCCACCCTCCTCGTCCCCAGCCACTCTCAAGTCCGTCCAGCATTTTCTCTCTGGGTCTACCTGGTGCTCTCTTTCCCTCCAGTTTTCCCGTTGTGACCAGTTGCTCCAAATCCCCCTTCCTCATAAAATGGCCTATAAATGTTGCCTGTCTTTTCCTAATCTTCCTTACGACTGATCTACTTGTGTCTGCCTCCATCAAGACTGTCTCGTTTGTTTTCCTTGCTGTCCATGGAACTCTCAACATTCTTCTTAGAAACCACATCTCGGCTGCCTCAATCTTGTTCTGGCTTTGCTTGTTGACTGTCCACGCCTCACATCCGTACAACAGTATTGGTTCTATATAACATTCAAGAACTCTCTTCCTGATGTTAATTGATAGGCATTTGTTGGTAAGAATGCTTGTCGGGTCGTATTACATACGCCTTCTGATTCTATTATCGTGGGGGTTTTGTTTTTGTTTTTGTTTTTTCTCTCTTCTTTTTTTTCTGGTTCCTGTTTGCTTGAACGCGGGCAGTCGCACTTCTTTTAGCAACATGGAATATGAGAACAATGCTGCAGAAAGGTACATTAGACAACATCAAAATGGAGATGGAAAGGCTTAACATTAGTATTTTAGGACTGGGGGAAGTGAGATGGAAGGGGGCAGGCATGATAACATCAGGGGAATATACAGTGATATACTCTGGGGGTAATTCACATGAAAGAGGAGTAGGCATCATAATGGACAAAGACAAATCAAAAGCAGTTAAGGGGTACTGGGCAGTGTCCGACAGAGTTTTACTGGTCAAATTCGGAGGCAAACCTTTTGATATCAACATCATACAGGTGTATGCGCCAAAATCCGCAAGTACTCATCGACAACTTCTACGAAGTTTTAGAGATGGCCAAGGTCCAATGTAAATCACAAGAAGTTACAGTCATAATGGGAGATTTTAATGCTAAAGTGGGACAGGATAGGGTGGAGGATATAGTTGGACCTCATGGCCTTGGTACACAAAATGAAAGGGGAGGGAAACTTGTAGAATGGGCACAGATGAATGAGTTCATAGTAGGAAACACCTGGTTTGAGCAGCCTGATAGAAGAAAATGGACTTGGATGAGTCCAGGAGATAATACCAAAAATCAGATTGACTACATCCTGATCAACAAAAGATTTAGAAATTCTTTACTGTCAGCAAAAACACTACCAGGCGCAGACTGCAACAGTGACCACAATCCGGTAGTGGGAAGGTTTAGGCTGAAATTGAGGAAAGGGAAACAGACCAAAAGCAACATTAAACTAAACATTGGACGATGAAATGATGAAATGATACGTCAAAAATTTAATGTACATGTTCAAAACAAATTCAGTGCTCTGGAAGACGTTGGTGACAGTGAGGAACAATGGACAAAGTTGAAAAGTTCTATAAATGAAGCTTGTGAAGAAATCCCTAAGGCAAATAGAAAAGCAAAAAAGAGTTGGATGACTAATGAAATTTTGGGCGTGATGGAGGAAAGGAGGAAGGCAAAGAGAAACGAGATATACAGGAAGATAAACAAAGAAATCAGGTATAGGTGCAATGAAGCTAAGGAAGCTTGGCTGAACACAAAATGCAAAGAGATAGAAGAACGACACAAAATGGATCCTCAGGGTATGTACAGACGAATTGAAGAAATTGTCCACAGGAAAAATACACGCACATCAACTGGTTGCTTAAAATCGAAAGATGGCTCGCTTATCATGGAAAAAGTCAAAATATTAGACAGATGGGGAGAGAACATTACAGACCTTTTTGAGGATGACAGAAACGAAGAACACATTATAAAAAAGAACTTTGAAGGACCAACCATAATGAAAGATGAAGTTAGAGCAGCACTGAAAAAGATGAAATCAGGAAAAGCCCCAGGACCAGACAACATTACTACAGAGATGATTGAAGCCCTGGAGGAATTTGGCATAGAAAAAATAACAGTCCTCCTAAATGAAATTTATGACACTGGAAAAATCCCCCAAGATATGTCAAAATCAATTTTCATTGCACTTCCAAAGAAGACAGGGGCTTTAGAATGCGAACTCCATCGCACAATCAGTTTGATGAGTCATGTAACAAAAATCCTGTTAAGAATAATCATGATGAGGACAAGGAATAGAATCAAAAGAGAAATAGCAGAAGAACAGTGTGGATTTGTGGAGGGGAAAGGAACTATCAATGCCATATAGATCCTAAGAACTATCATAGAGAGGTCAATTGAGATGAATAAGGATTTGTATTTATGCTTTGTTGACTATACCAAGGTTTTCGATCGGGTACGACATGATGAATTGATCAACCAACTGGAGAGACTCAATGTCGATGGAAAAGATCTACGAATAATCAGGAATATGTACTGGGAACAAACAGCTGCAATGAGAATAGAAAACAATATAAGCTCTTTCCAAAACATCAAAAGAGGAATCAGACAGGGTTGTGTTTTGTCACCAGATCTGTTTTCACTATATAGCGAAAACATCATAAGAAACCTAGAAGACTCTGGATTAAAGGTTGGAGGGAAAATGATAAACAGTATTCGGTACGCAGATGACACCGTGCTAATTGCAGAAAATGAAAGGGACCTACAAAACCTTGTGAATATACTAGAAACAGAAAGCAAAGGTAAGGGGTTGGAACTAAACAGCAGGAAGACTGAAGTCATGGTGATCAGTAAAAAAACATGAAATCCCCTCATGCAAAATAACAGCAAATGGCACAACCTTGACACAGATTAATAAGTTCAAATACCTGGGAACGGTCATTTCATCAGACGGCAGATGCACATCGGAAATAGCTGGCAGAATCGGCCAAGCCAAAACAGCATTCAAGAAGATAAGCATTCTTACCAACAAATGCCTATCAATTATCAGAAAGAGAGTCCTTGAATGTTATATAGAACCAATACTGTTGTACGGATGCGGGGCGTGGACAGTCAGCAAGCAAAGCCAGAGCAGGATCGAGGCAGCCGAGATGTGGTTTCTAAGAAGAATGTTGAGAGTTCCATGGACAGCAAAGAAAACAAACGAGACAGTCTTGATGGAGGCAGACACAAGTAGATCACTCATAAGGAAGATTGGGAAAAGACAAGCAACATTTATAGGCTATTTTATGAGGAAGGGGGATTTGGAGCACCTGGTCACAACGGGAAAGCTGGAGGGAAAGAGCACCAGGTAGACCCAGGGAGAGAATACTGGACGGACTTGCAGAGTGGCTGGGGATGAAGAGGATGGGGGAGATGCTGGGGGTAACGAGAGATAGAGATGGTTGGAAGTCCATGATCGCCAACGCCCTGCGGCAGGGCACCTGATGATGATGATCATCATCATTTCTCTGTCCACTCTGGTGATGACCCCTTCCAGGGTACTCTGCGGGATGGTCTCAGAAAGTGTGTCACGGCAGATGACGTAATCAAACCTTGCAAGCTCACCGGTCGCCGTGGTATAGTGGTCAGCACACCGAACCACAGACTGGAAGGTTGTGGGTTCGAATCCCCATCAGTCCCATGGAAAAATGTTGTGGGATTTTCCGGCTCTAACCGGCTCCTTCCCAGCGTTGGGCTCGTTAGGAAGACTGGGACCACACAGTTAAGTTTCATCTATTTTACGGACACGTCATTGAGGGCGTTGCTCAAATATTTTGAGCGAGTGTCTATCTCTCGGGCCTGGTTGACACCAGGATCTATTATGATAGCAAGTGTAGAGTACAGCCCTGTCACGCAGTCTCAATCTTAGATTAACTCCATGGTATCATAATTCTCATCCTCGTCGTCATCGTCGTCATCATCATCATCATCATCATCATCATCATCATCATCATCATCATCATCATCATCATCATCATCATCATCATCATCATCACCAGCATCATCGCATTGGGAGGATCTTCTGTGGCCATGGAGGTGGCATGGAAAATGGGGCAGAAAAAAAAAGAAAATGTGAGCAGAAAAGAAATCTCCCAGAGTGCGATGATTCTTTAAAAAACAACAACAACCAAATAACATGCAAGCTCACATCGTTTTATAATGGCCAAAAATGATTTTTGTTGGCCCGTACACACCATCTTCATAATGTTCATAATGTGCATAAATGTCCAGTTCTCTACCACCTCACTCCCCTACGGTCTTAAAATCATGGGATAATCATCACCATTCATTTCCGTCCCGATAATGTAAAATAAGAAGGGGACGACAACGGAATTCCTTCCGATTACTTTGGACACCGATGTGTACGATTCTCGTCTGGAGACAGAAATGACGATGGAGGTTGAAGCGAGGAAAAAGATCTTCCAAACAACAACATAAATTACATACACAACAACCACAAGGACTTACCTATTTTCTTTACCCCTAAAACAAACTTAAAACTTGGCGGAAACTTAAAAGAGACATGTTACGTAAAAAAGACGACCACCAGCAGTGT
>CM060308.1:88959950-88967450 GCA_030674185.1 Monoplex corrugatus
TTTTCTCTGTTTGTTGTCTACCTGTCTGTGTCTCTGTCTGTCTGCCTGTGTCTGTCTGTCTGTCTCTCTCTCTGTCTGTCTGTCTCTCTCTCTCTCTCTCTCTTTCTCTTTGTCTCTCTATGTCCCCCCGTATGTAATCAAATGCCTGAATTGTCTTACCTGTCCATGTACGGATTTTCACCCAAGATTCAGCCGTGAGGGAAATGGAGTGAACGTCAGTTTAAAGTGGGCATTTACCCGTTTTGGAAGTCGCCGGATTACATGCTTGTGAAAATATTTTTACAGCTATTTTTGGCTGTTTAAGAGCAGACTTTTCACGAGGTTTGGGATAATTTCCGAATCTGAAATGCAGTAAGTTTCAAAGTCACTATCGCACAAACTGAGTATGACCAAAAAGGAAGAAACTGATTTAGCCATCTTTTTAATTACGTCCCTTGTTCTGGTGTGTATGCAAGAGTTTTACAGGGAAAGAAAGATTGTTAGCATGGCTTGACTATCATATTTTCCCCTATTAAACTTTAAATTTTGCTGTTTTACGCCGAAAGTTCTTCCATACTTTTGACCATCTTCCTAACCCCCTTGGGGATGCTGGGGGCTCTTTCAGTGTAACAATATCCCAACCTTCTGGAAATTCTGTGCTAGAAATTTCCTCTTTTCTGTCACTCTCCCTGTTTCGGCCTTGTCCTTTGCTTTGTCAGTTCTTCCTGTCATTTTCCTGCTTTCTGCTGCCATTCACCTGTATGTGTTCGATAAAGTCTTATGTACTTTTCTCTTAGGATTGATAATTAGGTACATGTATTAAGTGTATTTTTGGTTTTAGGAAAATTAAATATGCGGAAACAATTTAAGTAGTTTAGGTCCGTTTTCATGTATGCTTTTGTGTCCTTAGTTATGTTTAAATTTTGTATTCGGGTGTGTTTTTTTAAATCCCCTGTGTGATAAATTGGACGGAATGGTCAACGCCACGTGCGCGAATGCATTGATCGGTGTACTTTTTTTTTTTTTTTTTTTTTTTTTTTTGCTGTTGAAGTGTTGTCTTTAAATTTCGTTTCCTTTTTTCTTGTTGAAGTGTTGTGTTTGTATCGAAATGGTTACAGCCCTCTCTACGCAGTTGACTGAGCTGTAAACAAGAAATAACAATAACAACAGCAATAACAATAACAATAACAATAACAACAATGATTATCTTGCTTTGACTACTCGTAGTCATGGCAGTGAGCGTGAAGGTTAAATGGGGTCACGCACGTGCTCTGTTGAATGGAACGGAACAATGCTGGCGGAGTCCTTCCTACTGCAATTTCTCAGCACTGCCGTGGACCGTCACTGCCTGTTGTTCCTGGATTTCCATTCACAGCACACGTCCACTCGCCAGTCAATCGATTAACTACGGTCTGTTCTCGTCAGAGTGGCTCATTAGCTCCGTGATTAGAGTGCCGCGGTCTTAAAGCCAGGGTCATAGGTTCAAGCCTCTGGACGTAAAGGGAGGGGGCCACGGCTTATATTTTTGTTTTGTTTTTGTTTACTAATTTATTCATTTGTTTCATTTCATTTTATGTATTCATTTATTGCTTTTTTTTTTTCATTTGGCTGGTTAGGGGGGCCACGGTTGGTATTTTTGTTTCGTTTCGTTTTGTTTTATTTATGTATTTATTTATTTATTTATTTATTTGTTTATTTATTTTCTTATGGTTTTCGTTTATTTTTTTCATCTGGCTGGTTAGGGGGGGGGGGGGGGGGGGGCACGGCTGGTATTTTTGTTTTGTTTTGTTTTATTACTTACTTATTCATTTATATACTTATTTATTTGTTTATTTATTTATTTATTTATTTATTCAATTATTCATTTATTTATTATTTGTTTGTTTCTTTGCTTGCTTATTATTTATTTATGTGTGTATTTATTCATTTATTCATTTTTTTTGGTTTATATTTTTTATCGGGCTGGTTGGTTTATGTCATAAGCCGTGAACTCAAGAACTGAGATCTTGAGTTCAATCCCATCCCACAACATTTAAAAACTGGCCTTTTCGCTGCCCATCTTGATGTCTCCATCATTCTGGTGGTGTCAGCTTAGTGCTTCATAGGTCCCTCCCTCCCATCCTCTCATTTCAAGACATGCCAACGCATAAGGTTTTGCGCAGGCTCAGGAAGTCTGCCAGACAATAGACAGCAAATTTGGGTGAAGCGCATATGGGATTGTCCGAGGTCGATGAATCCTCCCTCTTGACCTCGAAACTCCAAACTTTGTCCTCTCCGTTCTCCTCGTACTTGTACAGTTCTGTAGTGTGGGTTCGCGTGTTCTTATTGTTTTTCTTGTTTTATTTCCCCCCCCCCCCCCTTCCCAGCGCATAGGGTTTTGTGCGGGTTCAGGAAATCTGTCAGATAATTGATGGCAGATTTGGATGGAGCGCATATAGACTTGTCCGAGCGCGGTGAATCCCTCTCGAAAACATTCCAATAACTCCACTATTGTTTTTTTCAGGATTGTCGGCTTATACACCCCCTGCTCCCTCCCTCTCTTCTCCTCCCACCCAATCATACCCACACGCACGCTGTGAATAATCCCTTGCACGCAATGACGATTTGAACTAGAAACATAATCTCTCTCGTTTCTTTGATAGAGTACATGTAGTTCATCAAAACGTTGATGTCGTCTTACATGCTGATGTCTGTAAACTGAAGTACAGGTCAACACTAGGGGTTGCTTAACCCTTTGACTCCCGCACCATGTCTCTCAGCGTCCTGCATTGTAAATCATGCTGGCAAAGCAAAAACTTAACCCTTTGACTCCCGCACTCTATCGACCCACTACAAAAACCTTATCCTTTGACTCCCCCACCTTATCCACCAGCTTCCTGCAGGAAGCCGGTAGATAGGGTGAGGGAATCAAAGGGTAAAATTTTCGCTTTCCTAGCATGGTTGACCATGCAGGGTGCAGAAGTCAAAGGGTTAAGCTGAAAGTCAAAGTCATAACGACAGAAACTGTATCGGAAGTGTCAGTGATGATTTGTTCTTGGTCGTTTTTGGACGGATTTTGACCAAAGTTGAATCGCATATCCAGCCTAGCGCTTGGTTTCAGGTACATGCCTCTCTACACCAACAGTTACATGTACTTTTTGATTGGATTTTGTGTCCAACTGTTTCTACGCCGTGTCAATAGCTGCACTCTGTCTTCGTAGAATTAGTTTGAGCCATATATCTAATCTAGCGCTTGGTGACGCTGAGAGACATGGTGCGGGAGTCAAAGGGTTAAGCAACCCTAGTGTTGACCTGTATTTCAGTTTACAGACATCAGCATGTAAGACGACATCAACGTTTTGATGAACTACATGTCTCTCTACATCAACAGTTACACGTTCGTTTCAGTTGGATTTTGTGTGCCACTGTTTCCAATGTTATACGGTTGTGAGGCGTGGACAGTCAACAAGCAAAGCCAGAACAAGATTGAGGCAGCTGAGATGTGGTTTCTAAGCAGAATGTTGAGAATTCCATGGGCAGCAAAGAAAACAAACGAGACAGTCTTGATGGAGGCAGACACAAGAAGATCATTCATAAGGAAGATAAGGAAAAGACGCAACATTTTTGGCCATTTTCTGAGGAAAGGGGAATTAGAGCACCTGGTCACAACAGGAAAGCTGGAGGGAAAGAGAGCACCAAGTAGACCCAGGGAGAAAATATTGGACGGAATTGCAGGGTGACTGAGGACAGAGAGGGTGGAAGATGAAACTTGCGGCAACAAGGGATAGATACATATGGAGGGCCATGATCACCAACGCCGAGCAGCAGGGCACTTGATGATGATGATGATGATGATGATGATGATGATGACTGTTTCCGCGCTATTTCAACAGCAGCACTCTGTCTTTTCGTAGAAGTAGTTTCAATAAGGTGATAGTCGTTCAGTCAGACATTTTCATTGGATGGAGATAATGTCCCCATAACATAAAAGATGTTACTCTGCTCCAGGCTTGCTAGGCTAGAGCTAATAATCAATGACAGTAGCCTTTGACCTTGGCATATGCGTTAAATCTGTTTTACAACTCCCCCCTCCCCTCCCTTACGCTTGCTTATTTTATCGTGAGTTTCTTTGTTTCATATTCTCAGGTCTGTTGATCTTGTAATATGGCAATGTTATGTCCCTGTCCGTCCTTTTCACGTTGCATTTACTTGTTTGCATTTGGGTTAAAGGCACTGCAGGGGATTAGGCAAGCCTGAATTACGCTGTAGTTTTAAGAAGGAGTTGTCGTTTTGTGCAAGACAGATTTTCACAATCGTAAGTCTGGCAATGTCAGCATGGAATGGTCGTCTTAACCCTTTGACTCCCGCACCCTGTCGACCAGCATTCCTTCTTTGGCAACCATGCTAGCAAAGCAAAAATTTAACCCTTTGATTCCCTCACGCTACCCACCAGCTTCCTGCGGGAAGCGGGTGGATAGAGTGAGGGAATCAAAGGGTTAAGTGTCTGCAGTTAGTAGGTAGGGTGCGGGAGTCGAAGGATTAATTAAACCAGACTCTCACATAGGAAGGGAGAAGTCCCGGGTCGATTCCTGTAGTGACGGCATTTGTTCAAAGAAGACAGTGTGTAAACTAGTCACTGTGGCGAAGTGGTCAACGTAACGGATTTTGGAGGTTGGGGGGGGGGGGGGGGTGAAATCCCCATTAGTCAAAAAAATATTGTTGTGTTAGTTTTTAACTCCGACCGGCTTCCTGCACAGAGTTGAGCATGTTATGGGCTCAGTTGGGAAGACTGGGATTACACAGTCGAGCCTCATCCACCTCACAGATGCGTCATTTAGGGTGTTGCTTAAATCTTCTGATCAACACCGCATTTTCTGTATCTCTATATTATACTATATATTATGGTAGTAAGCGTAAAGTACAGCCCAATCAGTGAATCACACAGTTTCAATTCTAGATGGAACTCTATAGCATTATGGTTATCGTCCTCATCGTCATCATCATCACCGCATCGTAAAAACTGTGCCAGCTTTTGTTGCCATTAAGGTGGCGTAGAAAATGAGATAAAACAAAACCAGACAAAACCAGACAAAACCAGAGAAAGACAGAGAGAGAAACAGACAGACAGACACAGAGAGAGATAGACAGAGAGAGACAGAGAGAGATAGACAGAGAGACAGATAGACAGACAGACAGACAGAGAGAGAAAGAGAAGAGAAAGAGAGAGAGAGCGAGCGAGAGAAAGAAAGAGACAGACAAAGACAGAAACAGACAGAGACAGAGAGAGAGAGAGAGAGACAGAGATAGAGAGAGACAGAGACAGAGATAGAGAGAGAGACAGAGATAGAGAGAGAGACAGAGATAGACAGAGAGAGAGACAGAGACAGAGAGAAAGACAGACAGAGAGGTGGCACAAAGGAAAAATCTCCAAAAGTACAACGATTCTTAAAAAATTCTATTAAAAAAATTAATCAGTTAGCACCTTCTCTGTCCACTCTGGTGGTATGGTTGAACGTCGCGATCTTCGTCTAACACCAAGCTAACGCGCACAGCGAGTGAGAGAGAAGAGGGACAAAAAGCAATTGGTTTGTGTTTCTTTAGTGATGACCATTCAGAAATTTCGTCCTTTTTCTGTCTGAAGACAACAAGCAATTGTTTTGTTTTTCTTTGATAAAGACGATTTAAAAAAAAAAATTCTGTCTGAAGGCAAAAAGCAATTGGTTTGTTTTTCTTTAGTAATGACAATTCAGAAATCTCGTCCTTTTCTCTGTCTGAAAACAAAAAGCAATTGTTTTGTTTTTCTTTAGTAATGACAAATCAAAAGTTTCGTCTCTTTTTCTGTCTGAGGACAAAAAGCAATTGCTTTGTTTTTCTTTAGTAATGACAATTCAAACACTTCGTCCTTTTCTCTGAGGACAAAAAGCAATTGTTTTGTTTTCTTTAGTAATGACAATTCAAAAGTTTCGTCCTTTTTTCGGTACGAGGACCAAAAGCAATTGGTTTGTTTTTCTTTAGTGATGACAATTCAGAAATGTCCTTTTTTCTGTCTGAGGAGAAAAATCAGTTGGTTTGTTTTTCTTTAGTCATGATAATTAAGAAATGTCGCCCTTTTTTCTGAGGACAAAAAGCAATTGGTTTGTTTTTGTTTAGTAATGACATTTCAGGAATTCCGTCTATCATTTTCTGTCTGAACTATAAAGGAATGTAAATGATATTCTTTCATCGTTTAAGAAGAAATCGGACAGTTCACGCTGTGGCACTGACAGACCGCACCATCAGAGCTACACCTAAATATGCCATTAATTAGTGATCAGGGAGACGTATGGAATCTTTCCTACTATCGATGTCAGTCTGAAAATAGAAATGGGATGGGGATTTGCTATATCAGACAGTTTGGGCAACACTCCAGCAGTTTGCTGTTTGGAGTTTGTTCAAGAGGGATTCATCCCACTCGGACAATTCCATATGCGCTACAATCAGATCTACCAGCATTGATCTGGCAGACTCCTTGAGTCTGCACAAAACCCCACCGCAATATCAGTTTCGGTTTCAGTTTCTCAAGATGACGTCTCCGCGCTCGGAACTTATTCCATATGCACTAACGTCACAGGCCACGTGTATGGTGACTGGGCACAAACCTTAAGCCTGTACATAAACCCATGAGCTGGCCAGGTCTTGAGGCCCTACCTAGACTATGTTTTACCTAGTCTACATTTTATACTGGTATTTTATCAGCCTACCACTGGAATCAGTCTATACTAACCGAGTTCATCCCTTACGAAAATGTCTACCGATAAACACACTTAGGACGCCTTAACACCCGCTGTGCAATTGTGCCCTGGCCCGGTCTCTCTGGCTGAACTAATAATGTCTTTGTGTTTGTCACCGGATATCTGCGCGCCAACCTAGCGACAAATTGTGTCCCTTCCCTGCGGTAAGCCACAACCGTTGTTTGCGTATTCAGGAGCGAACGAAGTCTCTGTCATGTCGGTTCCCAACGGATTTCATTTGTAGTTTGTAGTTTGTTGAAGAGGGATTCACTGCACTGGGAAAACTCCATATGCGCTCCACCTAAATTTGCCAGCAATTTTCTGACAGACGTCGATGCCTGCGCAAAACCCTATGCGCTGGCAAGGTCTTGAAATGGGGAAAGGGGGAAGAGGGACCTATCAAACATTAAGCTGACGCCACCAGACTGATGTAAACATTACGATGGGCAGCAAACAGCCAGTTTTTAATGTTGCAGGCTGGGATTGAACTCATGATATTAAATCCTCGGTTCATGGCTCTGCCAACTAGCCAGCGTTTTTAAGTTATGAGAAATGTTTGTTTGTGCTTATATCCACATGTGTATTGAATTGACCCCGTGAGTGTACTGTGAGAGCTGTTTGTTGTTGTGAACTTTTACACTAATAGGTCCACAGACCTTTGTGATTTTTGACCGCCAGCTGTGAAAAAGGTCTCTATCACCTCACTATCCAGCCACCTTTTACCGGTATTAATCTTTCGTCTTTACTTGTACAATCTTTACGAATACAGGTA
>CM060308.1:88974950-88982450 GCA_030674185.1 Monoplex corrugatus
GCAGCTTTATTGTCTTTTCTTGTTTTTTCTTGTTTTCTCTTTTTCTTTTATCTTTTCTTTTCTGTCTGTCTGTCTGTCTTTTTTTCATTCTTTCTTTCTTTTCTTTATATTCTTTTCTTTCTTTTCTTTTCTTTTCTTTCTTTTCTTTTCTTTTCTTTCTTTCTTTTTGTTTTGTTTTTGTTTTTGTTTTTGTTTACTTCTTTCTTTTTCTACACTCTGTAGGTAGTGCTTTACAGGCCCTTTTTCAAAGATGCTTTTCAAAATTTCGTTGGGTGTGTAATTTTTTTTCTACCAGTAAGCACAGTTCAGGCGCCTTTAAGGTCCGCTGTGCCATCGTGCCAAAATTGTCGTCCGCTGTGCCATCATGCCAAAATTGTCGTCCGCTGTGCCATCGTGCCAAAATTGTCAAACAGTGTTGGGCAATTCACACTCGGGGGAGTCCATCCCTGTCCAGGTCGTTTTTTTGTTTGGTTTGTTTGTTTTGGTTTGGTTTGGTTGTTTGGTTTGTTTGGTTTGTTTTGTTTGGTTTGTTTTGGTTTGTTTTGGTTTGGTTTGTTTTGGTTTGGTTTGGTTTGGTTTGGTTTGGTTTGTTTTGGTTTGCTTTGTTTTGTTTTGGTTTGTTTTGGTTTGGTTTGGTTTGGTTTGGTTTGGTTTGGTTTGTTTTGGTTTGTTTTGGTTTGGTTTGTTTGGTTTGGTTTGTTGGTTTGTTTTGGTTTGTTTTGGTTTGTTTTGTTTTGTTTTGGTTTGGTTTGGTTTGTTTTGGTTTGTTTTGTTTTGGTTTGGTTTGGTTTGTTTTGGTTTGTTTTGTTTTGGTTTGGTTTGGTTTGTTTTGGTTTGGTTTGTTTTGGTTCGGTTCGGTTCGGTTCGGTTGGTTTGGTTTGGTTTGGTTTGGTTTGGTTTGGTTTGGTTTGGTTTGGTTTGGTTTGGTTTGGTTGTTGGTTTGGTTGGTTTGGTTGGTTGGTTTGGTTGGTTGGGTTGGTTTGGGTTGGGTTGGGTTGGGTTGGGTTGGGATGGGCTGGGTTGGGTAGGGTTTGGCTTGGCTTGGCTTGGCTTGGCTTGGCTTGGCTTGGCGTGGCGTGGCGTGGCGTGGCGTGGCGTGGCGTGGCTTGGCTTGGCTTGGTTTGGTTTGGTTTGGTTTGGCTTGGCTTGGCTTGGCTTGGCTTGGTTTGGTTTGGCTTGGCTTGGGTTGGCTTGGTTTGGTTTGGTTTGGCTTGGCTTGGCTTGGCTTGGCTTGGCATAGCTTGGCTTGGTTAGGTTGGGTTCACTCCCCAAGATCCCAAAGCAATTTGAAATAACCACGGCTAACATTTGACCACTGTAGTCTCAGAAATCATGCAAAATGTGTTTACACATTGGAGTGATAAAGGCAGTCTCAGTGTTCAAAAAAAGAAAAGTGGTATTTTCTCCAGTGATATCTTTCATGCGCCTCTGTCTTCAAACTGTGAGTGAAAAATGGTGGTATTGATTACTTAATAGAAATGTGCTAGAACAAAAAATGTTTCGAACATGTAATCCAATCGTGTATGTCCTGTCTTCGATCAGCGGTTATCGATATGCTGAAGCTTGGTCCTGCTAGTAGGCGGAAAACCCGAAAAACTCCATTCATCCCGATTAAAACAACAACAACAACAAACAAACAACCAAAAACAAACAAACAAACAAAAAACCACTTAGGTTGTTCCAAAGGATTATATCCTCACCACAGACACTGAATTAAAGAAAGTTTCAGTTTCTCAAGATGACGTCTCCGCGCTCAGAACGAATTCCATATACACTAACATCACGGGTGCCACGTGTATGGTGATCATGGCACAAGCCTTGAGCCTGCACATAAACCCATGAGCTGGACAGGTCCTGAGGCCCTACCTAGACTATGTTTTACCTAGTCTATATTTCATACTGGTAGTTTATCAGCCTACCATCGGAATAATCTTGGTTACATGTAACTGGCATGTGTATGTGTGTATCTTACCTTTTTGCAATCCTGAAAAGAAAACATGAACGTTGTCCTAAAGAAAACATGAACGTTGTCCTAAAGAAAACATGAACGTTGTCCTAAAGAAAACATAAACCTTGTCCTAAAGAAAACATGAACGTTGTCCTAACATGGACGTTGTCCTAAAGAAAACATGAACGTTGTCCTAAAGAAGACATGAACATTGTCCTAAAGAAAACATGAACGTTGTCCTAAAGAAAACATAAACGTTGTCCTAAAGAAGACATAAACGTTGTCCTAAAGAAACATAAACGTTGTCCTAAAGAAAACATGAACGTTGTCCTAAAGAAAACATGAACGTTGTCCTAAAGAAAACATGAACGTTGTCCTAAAGAAAACATAAACCTTGTCCTAAAGAAAACATGAACGTTGTCCTAACATGGACGTTGTCCTAAAGAAAACATGAACGTTGTCCTAAAGAAGACATGAACATTGTCCTAAAGAAAACATGAACGTTGTCCTAAAGAAAACATAAACGTTGTCCTAAAGAAGACATAAACGTTGTCCTAAAGAAAACATAAACGTTGTCCTAAAGAAAACATGAACGTTGTCCTAAAGAAAACATGAACGTTGTCCTAAAGAAAACATGAACGTTGTCCTAAGAAAACATAAACGTTGTCCTAAAGAAAACATGAACGTTGTCCTAAAGAAAACAAAAACGTTGTCCTAAAGAAAACATGAACGTTGTCCTAAAGAAAACATGAACGTTGTCCTAAAGAAAACATAAACGTTGTCCTAAAGAAAACATGAACATTGTCCTAAAGAAAACATAAACCTTGTCCTAAAGAAAACATAAACGTTGTCCTAAAGAAAACATAAACGTTGTCCTAAAGAAAACATAAACGTTGTCCTAAAGAAAACATGAACGTTGTCCTAAAGAAAACATGAACGTTGTCCTAAAGAAAACATGACGTTGTCCTAAAGAAGACATAAACGTTGTCCTAAAGAAAACATAAACGTTGTCCTAAAGAAACATGAACGTTGTCCTAAAGAAAACATAAACGTTGTCCTAAAGAAAACATGAACGTTGTCCTAAAGAAAATAAACGTTGTCCTAAAGAAAACATAAACGTTGTCCTAAAGAAGACATAAACGTTGTCCTAAAGAAAACATGAACGTTGTCCTAAAGAAACATAAACGTTGTCCTAAAGAAAACATAAACGTTGTCCTAAAGAAAACATAAACGTTGTCCTAAAGAAACATAAACGTTGTCCTAAAGAAAACATAAACGTTGTCCTAAAGAAAACATAAACGTTGTCCTAAGAAGAACATGAACTTTGTCCTAAAGAAAACATGACGTTGTCCTAAAGAAAACATAAACGTTGTCCTAAAGAAGACATAAACGTTGTCCTAAAGAAAACATGAACGTTGTCCTAAAGAAAACATGGACGTTGTCCTAAAGAAGACATAAACGTTGTCCTAAAGAAAACATGAACGTTGTCCTAAAGAAAACATAAACGTTGTCCTAAAGAAAACATAACGTTGTCCTAAAGAAAACATGAACGTTGTCCTAAAGAAAACATGAACGTTGTCCTAAAGAAAACATAAACGTTGTCCTAAAGAAAACATGAACGTTGTCCTAAAGAAGACATAAACGTTGTCCTAAAGAAAACATGAACGTTGTCCTAAAGAAAACATGGACGTTGTCCTAAAGAAAACATAAACGTTGTCCTAAAGAAGACATAAACCTTGTCCTAAAGAAAACATAAACGTTGTCCTAAAGAAAACATGGACGTTGTCCTAAAGAAAACATAAACGTTGTCCTAAAGAAGACATAAACGTTGTCCTAAAGAAAACATAAACGTTGTCCTAAAGAAACATGAACGTTGTCCTAAAGAAAACATAAACGTTGTCCTAAAGAAAACATAAACGTTGTCCTAAAGAAAACATGAACGTTGTCCTAAAGAAAACATAAACGTTGTCCTAAAGAAAACATAAACGTTGTCCTAAAGAAAACATAAACGTTGTCCTAAAGAAAACATAAACCTTGTCCTAAAGAAAACATAAACCTTGTCCTAAAGAAAACATGAAACGTTGTCCTAAAGAAAACATGAACGTTGTCCTAAAACCAAAGGGTCGGTCATTGTGGAGGGAAATGGTGGGGACATCGTTGTTCTGGAGTTGTTAGTTTGAGGTCGTTGATGACTGTTCAATTTCGCCACGTCAAATTTCCAATCGTAAGTAGGGTCTGGTCTTTGTGAGCATTCTGTCTGGTGGAGGCTACTCGCTCAAAGTGTTGTTGTCATTATTGTTCATTGTTTTCTTTTTCGTTTTGTATTTTTTTTCCTTTTTTTTTTCACATTACTTGTGTTATTGTTCATCTATTGTTGTTTTTATCTACATGTTTATATGATATGTATGGAGCAGCAAGGACTAGCTTTAACACTGGTCTAGTGGGACCTAATTCTACTATGCCTGAATAAAAAAAGTGTTTGAAGTTTTCTAATGAATATATGTATTTGTTTTTTATCACAAAATGATCTCTAATCTATGCTTTCAGAATGGAGGGCAATAAAACCATAAAAGAATCGAAATACTTATGGAAGAGGAAAATGACAAAATAACCGCACATTATTAAAAATAATGTTTTAAAATGTTCCCCGATCCGATAAACGGCTTAAGCTGATCGAGATATACTTGGTTCACGCCACCATTGTTTGGGCCAGGATGTAACTTTGTGTACAATAACCGAATGATATTATCGTGTCCATGGAATTCCTCCTCCACCCCTCACCCACCACCCCCATCCCCTTTTCTCAATCACATGGACTCTATGGCTTGGTTGGTTGGTTTGGTTCAATCACATGGACTCTATGGCTTGGTTGGTAGGTTTGGTTCAGTTTTAACGTCGACACCCACCTCAGGTGATATATCCGACGGGAATAACCATCCCAGGGAAGTGGGGGAAGGGGGACTTATCTAATCCTATACTGACGCCACCAGAACAACAATGATGTTAAGATGGGACAGTTAGATGGCCACTTTTAATATCGCTGACCCCGGGATTCGAACCCACAACCATTAGCATGTGACTCCGACGCTCAAACCAACTGATCTACTGGGACTCTATGGCGTCAGTATACAAGAATATATTCCGGGAACGTAGACGCCATCTTTGAAAATATTGGTCGTCAAAACAGTCTGAGGGAGGTAGTGTTTGGAAGTGTGTGGGCGTGGGGGGTGGGGGAGGGGTCAAGAGAAAAATCCATTCGCAAGATGGATCGAACCTCCTATCTCTTTGTTTTGAGTGTGCGTCTGTTCTAACCACTGGCCCACTGTTGCACTAACGGATTGATCTACACCAGCACACCACCCAGTTCTGACAGACAAGAAAGTCGGGTTAGATCTTTAGTGTGCACATTTCTGACACGTTTTAGATCGAAGTAGTCAGTAGCATGCCAACATATAAAAGTCAGAAGAAGATTGAGGCAACTGAAATGTGGTTTCTAAGAAGAGTGTTGAAAGTTCCATGGACAAAAAGAAAACAAACCAGACAGTCTTGAAGGAGGTAGACACAAGAAGAACATTAATAAAGAAGATTAGGAAGTGACAAGTAACATTTGTAGGACATTTTATGAGGCAAGAGAAATTAGAGCACCTGGGCACAACAGGAAAACTGGCGGGAAGAGAACACCAGGTAGACCCAAGAAATAAATATTGGACGGACTTGCAGAGTGGCTGAGGACAGAGAGGGTGCAGCAACAAAGGATAGATTCGTATGGAGGTCCATGATCGCCAACGCCATGCGGCAGTGCACATGATGATGGTGAGTCAGTAACATGTAACTCTAGAGAGAACCGAACAGCAGAAGATCCTCAGAGGAGAAATCCCCGTCAAGCAAGTGTTTCGACCCTTAACTCCCGACACTCTAAGGGCCACACCCAGGTCATGACTCCTGGATGCCCCTCTAGTATCGCCGTTTGTTTTTTCATAGAAAATTGTCCATCATCTGGATTCGAACCCGCGCATCCAAGAAGGTCAGGCATCTCGTGGCCAAGTTACCCTTGCGACGATTGTCTTGACCACATAGCTATCGGACACTAGCAACAAAAAGGGGAATTTGAAGCTTTATGAAGTTCGCATTTGTTCCTCCTGGACCAGATCCAGCTGGAACTCGTTTCAGCTACTTCTGCCATTGCTTTTAGGACTCTGGTCCTCTCTCTCCCAGAAATCGAGAGCTGTTTCTGATATGCCTATCAACCCCCTTGCTCCAACTTCTATGGCGAACTGTGCTAGATTTGAGAAGTTCTATACAAGATGGGAGATAATTCTCAAGAGTTTTTTCCTGTGATTATATTATAAAAATTCTCCCTGCTTCCCTCTTATTTCTTTGGTATTACCTACATGCCTTGGGAGCAACCCTGTATATGTTCTGTCTTGTCTATGTGTGTGTGTTTGGTCAGTTCAAGAATAAAAGACTATGTCAATCTTGAACAGAAGACCAATATATTGTATGTATTTCTCTCCTCTCTCATAGTTGTGTGTAGGGTAGTTGCAGAGTATAAAGGTAGGCTTGGGCGCTCATTTTTTGAGGAGTGTTCTGAGCTTACTGTTTTTGTACTTGGTATCTGCTTCTATGCTTGCTGAATGGGTAGCGCAAACTGTGTTAGATTTGAGAAGTTCTATGGCGAGGGCTTTGGCTTGACAGCCGGGTATCCTCAAATAGCAAGCTAGCTAAACTGGCAAAAAACTAGCCGGATATCCTCAAATAGCAAGCTAGCTAAACTGGCAAAAAACTAGCTGGGTATCCTCAAATAGCAAGCTAGCTAAACTGGCAAAAAACTAGCCGGGTATCCTCAAATAGCAAGCTAGCTAAACTGGCAAAAAACTAGCTGGGTATCCTCAAATAGCAAGCTAGCTAAACTGGCAAAAAACTAGCCGGATATCCTCAAATAGCAAGCTAGCTAAACTGGCAAAAAACTAGCCGGATATCCTCAAATAGCAAGCTAGCTAAACTGGCAAAAAACTAGCTGGGTATCCTCAAATAGCAAGCTAGCTAAACTGGCAAAAAACTAGCTGGGTATCCTCAAATAGCAAGCTAGCTAAACTGGCAAAAAACTAGCTGGGTATCCTCAAATAGCAAGCTAGCTAAACTGGCAAAAAACTAGCCGGGTATCCTCAAATAGCAAGCTAGCTAAACTGGCAAAAAACTAGCCGGGTATCCTCAAATAGCAAGCTAGCTAAACTGGCAAAAAACTAGCCGGGTAAAATCTTCAGTGTGCGCACTTCTGACACGTTTCTGGATCGAAGAGTGAAGTGGGTGGGTGGACGGCCTGGTCGGTGGAGAGAGGCAGAGGAGTGCTGGTGGTGGTGGTGTTGGTGGTGGTAGTGGTGGTGGTTTAGTGTGGTCTGTATTGGGATTATCGGGGTTGGGGACGGGACCGGCACTGCGCTGTTGTGTCGCCGTCGTCGTCAGGTAAAGTTCCCTTCTTTCCTCTTTCAACGTCGCTACTATCATCATACTTCCCCCACCCTTTGGTCACAACTGTTTCGCTCAGGACAGTA
>CM060308.1:88997450-89027450 GCA_030674185.1 Monoplex corrugatus
TGTTGTTCTTCTTCCTCTTCTTCTTCTTCTTCTTTTCGTCGTTGTTGTTGTTCTTCCTTTCTCTTCTTCTTCTTTTTCGTCGTTGTTGTTGTTCTTCCTTTCCTCTTCTCTCTTCTTTCGTCGTTGTTGTGTTCTTCCTTCCTCTTCTCCTTCTCTTCCGCACCATTTTTGCACTGCTCGTGTGCCATTCTTCGCCCCACCCCGCCACACTCTTAATTTCTCTAGCACATTTCCAAACCCACTGAAACAAAGGTGAGTATCAGAGCAGATTCTGGGACAATGTTACATAAGAACGATGCTAGGCGGTTCAAGTTCCCATTGAGACAGCATGTCAGGGCTGTACTCTATGCTTTCTTTCATAATGTATCCTAACATCAACTAGGCCAGGCCCGAGAGATAAGACACCTGCAGTACATATTAACCCTTTGACTCCCACATCCTCTCTACCAATTGCAAAAACTTAACCCTTTGATTCCCTCACCTTATCCACCATCTTCTTGCGGGAAGCTGGCGAATAGTGTGAGGAATTAAAGGGTTACGATTTTTCTTTGCTAGCATGGTTGACAATACAGTATGATGGTGGACAGGGTGCGGGAGTCAATGGTTAATCAGGAAATTTTAGCAACCCCCTCAATAACACATCCGTAAAGTGGATGAGACTCAACTGTGTGGTCCCAGTCTTCCTAATGAGCCCATGGCATGCTGTACTCTGCGTAGGAAGTGTCTAGGGTCAAAAGATCATAAATCAATTTTTGGACTGCTACGGTTCGAACCCACGATTGTTTTTGCTACTTCGTCGCTTTAATGGGTAGAAGTGTCTATATAAATATGTTACTGTATGCAACAAAAAGCATTAAATGATAATAATCAAAATTCATAAAACTTTACTGTAACACGAACATTCCTTCACATGCTACAAGAGACATCACTTTGATCTGAAAGCTAGAGAGAGAGGGGGGAGGGAAGGAGGGAGAGAGAGGGAGAAAGACACAGACAGAGACAGAGAGAGCGGAATAGGAAATTTATAATTTTTTTAAAAAGTCAATCTCTTTCTCTGAAGCGGTGCAAGCAATGACACATTATAACTACGATGTACTGTGCAAACGCTAGAACATATAGATCTAGACTTTTGAACACTATCATCTGAGTCATGCAGCTGAAGCTGAAACCGAACGGGCAGCTGATTGGTTGATATCGTCAATTTTAACCAATCATCTGCCAGCCAAGACTTGAGTGCGGACACTGAAGTTGAGATCGTCTGCCATAAGCCCACTCTCAGCGAAAGGAAAATATGTGTTAGTATGTATACATCAGTGATGGCCTTATAGTCATAGACAACTAGGCAATGAACGAGCGTAAGTTTACTTCAGCATATAGGCCTATTCCTTAGATTTAATTTATTTCGTCACAGTGTCAGCCAGGTTGGTTGTTTTATGGCGAAGATGGTCGCAGTATTCACATTCTTACATAACGTTATGATAACGGTGATAACCTACCTCTTACCTGTTTCGTGTGCGAATGTTTCTCTGTGTGTACTTGTTCGTGTGAATGCGCGTGCGGGTACGTGTCCACTCGTGTATACTGTGTATGTGTGTGTATCCATTCAGTTTAGATCGACCCATGTCACATTCTGTCACACGCACAACAGATACGGTGTCCGCCCTGTAGATCTAGATCAAGCACACCATTGCCAGCTCGATTTGAGATGTGTTCGCATGTAACCAACCACGCATTATTCATAACGTATCATTCATTGTCAGTGAAATTTGGCATGTTCTTTTAATTCACTGACATCACAGGCTGGCGTCTCTTAAGTGCCTTTTTGTTTATTTTTATGGAGACAAGCGAATAACGTGTGAAGAGATCGTTCATGACATTATAGCAGTCATGGATCAGTTCATCCGATTTTAACAAGTAAATTTGGAATGAGACTCGGTGCAACAAGGTAGGACCCATACACCCCTACTGAAGCTCAAACCTGGGCGTGTGTAAGTGTTGCAGAGACTTTGTTGAGCAGGCATTACAAAATTGAGGCTGACGGCTTTTGAAATCGGATAGTTGCCGTCGGCAACACCTGGTATAATTTCAAACAAGGCAACCGAATACATCACCCACTACCTGGCGCATCTACTTTGTGACGTTTGTTCCATCGACATTGCAGCGCACGAGCTCGCACAAGTAAACCCGAGATCTAACAGTTTGCGTATCATCAAAATTGTAGTATTTTTGTGTATTTTGAATATATGTGAAAACATCTTCGCAGCTCCTGCTTGTGATTCTTGTTATTTTGCAGTATTCTAATTTCACTGAGTTATCTGGTGTTACACTTAAATATAGTACTTCTAACTTTGTGTACACGTTGTGTTGAGTCTGTTTTTGAGATGACAAAAAGGTTTTCAGTTTAGTTTAGTCCATGTTGTGTGTAAAGCCCTTCCAGATTTTGTCTCATCACTTTTGTAATAACACGTACTTTTTTTTGTAAAGAATCCAATCACAACACGTGCGTTTCTACTTTTGTATTATAAACTCGTTCATGGAAACACTTAAATCGTGTCATCTATACTGTAACACCATAGGATCCCGCCAATTTTCCTGTCCGAACATCAAGTGAGCATATAATTCGATATTCTAATAGTATTCCATTTTAGCATACATAAACATCAATTTCGTGCCACACATTTATGTAAACACTTTCGTAGCATCAGCAAAGTGTTTTAAATTATCAGCTGTTATTGATAGGCACCTCCTTTAGAAAACACTTTCCTGATATCTCTGTTGCAAAGCATGTAGGCTTAAATCTAATCTCGAGTCGAGGAGACTTTATGAAAACACTATCGTGTCATCGTGTCATACGCATCACAAACGTTTGTTTAACCCTTTGGCTTACTGGCCCCTTCCACAAGTTTTCTGCGTTATAAGGCGTGATAGCCCACAGCACAAACTTAACCCTTTCACTCCTTCACTGTATTCACAAGCTTTCTCTGCAGGAAGCTAGTGGATAAGATGAGGGTGTGAAAGGGTTAAGTCTGTGCAGCTTGTGGATAGAGTGAGTTAAATGGTTAAAACACCAAAGTACTTTCGTGTCAGCAAAATGTACAGACACGATCTGCTCTGTTCCTATAGGCCATATATGCATGCAAAGCTCATTGAATAAGAAGAGGAGCTTGTCGAAGCAGGCTTAAAGGATAAGGAGCTTAACGGCCCTTATGTTGAGTGTTACACCTGGCCTGTCGTGTTGAATTAGGGCGGTGTCGTTTACCTGGGCAGTCATTTCGGCTACTTTCAAGTGATGCTGTACTGCCAAGATGTTTACACTCGTTGTTTTGTTTGTGTCTTTATTTCTTGTGTTATTGTTTCTCTGCTTCTTTGCTCGGGTCGGTCTGTCAGAATACCTTTGTTTCTGCTCTCTCCCTCCCGCCCTCCGTCTCTCTTTCTCTCTCTTACGTCGTAACATGACAGTACACCAGGCTTAAATAACGTTAGCGTGAGCTATATTGAATGCATTTATTTGCATAATTGTAACAGGTCTTTTTTTTTTTATTTCATCATGGCCTATACAGATTTTTTTTTTAGCTCTCTCTCTGTGAGTGTATGCATATGCATGTATGGTGTATAGCATGCAACACACACACACACACACACACACACACACACACACACATATATATATATATGATATACATGTATATATATATATAATATATATATATATATATGTGTGTGTGTGTGTGCGCGCGCGCGCGCATGACTTTCATTAGTGCATCAATCACTCTAATCCTTCTCTGTTTTTTTTTAATCGTCCAGTAATCCTTTATGCGATGTCCAGCCCTTTAAAAGCTTACTTTACTTCATATGTAGCTTTGAGCAAAGAAAATCTATTTGGCAGTTGATTCCCTTTCTTTTCTGCTTTAGTGGCGTCGATCCCACGCCTCTCGTTTCACCACCGACCGCAAGTTCATTTAGTGAATTAGTCGAAGTCCAAATGTAAGGAAGTCCACAGGAGCCAGCGATGTTATAGCCGTCGTGGGATTGCTCGCCAGAGAAGACCCTGCATTGCTGCAGAATCATTTGTGTGGATTTCAACAGACATGTTCTGATTCAATTTACCAACGACACTGATTGCTAATCCTGCTAATCCCCGTTACTAACGACAGTTTCAGTTTTCCAAAATGGTGCCTCAGCGCTCAGAATAAAGATCATATGTACTGATGTCACTGATGCTGTGTGATGAAGAAGACGTGACACGATCATGGCATAAGCTATATGTCTGTGCATAAGCTCTGTGTGCTGGCATTGTCTTGAGGTCCTACCTAGCATTTTATATCTCTATTTGCCACAGAAACAACACAGGCTTCAAATTTGTGGTGAAATGTTACATCTCCGTCTGCAATGTAAAACGGATGAAAATATATTAAGCCCCTTCCACCAAGAACGACCTGATAGCACCAGGGTCCCACACGTTCATATTACAGAAAGCCACTTTCGAAGAGCTCGACAGACAGCCTATTAAAATATTGTAAGAAGTTCCTGAGAAAACGCTGTTTGCACATCTTCCTTAGAAAGTGCTGGTTTTTGGAACTTTTTTTGATCCATGTGGCCTTGACCTCGGCACCATGATTTCAAAACTACGCGTTTGCGACTGAACGGTCAGCTCCTTTGACCTAAATTTGGTAACGATCCATGCGCGCGCGCGCGCGCGCACACACACACACCACACACACACACACACACACACACACACACACACACACACATATATATATATATATATAGTTTTATATATGTGTGTGTGTGTATACATACACACACACACACACACACACACACACACACACACACACACACACACACACACACACACACACACACACACAGATACTTGCAAAAACATTTTATGTATAAATACACACACATATACATATATATGTATGTGTGTGTATTTACATACATGTACACACACACGCACGCACGCGCGCGCGCACACACACACACACACACACACACACACACACACACACACACACACACACACACACACACACACACACACACAGATACTTGCTAACACATTTACGTCACAGACTTAGGCACAGACACAAATACTGAGACAGACGCGCAGATATCACACTTCTCTGGTGTCGATATGAAATATTTCTTTTAAAAAAAATGGGCGGGGGGATGAGGGAGGAGTCTGAAAAAGAAACTTTTTTTTTTATCTTGTTCTTGCTTGAATAATGTAGATGCCTTCCTTCTTTCCTTCCTTTCTTTCTTTCTTTCTTTCCTTCCTTTCTTCCTACCGTTCTCCCTTCTCTCCTCCTCCTTCCCCTCTTCTTCCTTCTTCTTTCTCACCTGTCTTCTTCTTTCAAAACGATATTAGGTTACAACTCATTTCAGCTTTTGTTTACATTCTTTCTTGCGATTAAAAAGGATAATTGTTTTCTTTTCTACCTGTTCTTCCTTTTAATACAGCACTTATGTGTCGTGTCTACTTCGGTTGAAATTAATTCAGTGATAAATCCTTTCAGAAACATATAAAATCTCTTACTAGCCGTATCGTCAATGTACAAATCCGGACATGTCATACAAGTAGAATTATAATCCTTTCAAAACGTAATTATTTGAAACCTTCTTCCATAACTAAATAAAAAATTCAGTCCTGGCTATCTCGATAATATCAGTGCAATCATTTCGATTTCGATCGTCTCACAAATATACACCAGTATATGTTGAATTGATTTACAAACATTCAGCGTGTCAAGACTTACGGAGCCACTAGCATTTACCAAGCCATTTCAGCACAGATCGTATTACCTATAGTCGTTGCTGAGCTATTCATGTTGTGAACAAAGAGTACAAAGCCTCCTAATCCTTTCATGGTCTTTCTGTAACTGTAGAGCAGAGAAAACATTTTTTAATTGCTGCAGAGTGTATTGCATTATGCATTTCGTGTTCTATACAAATATCATTCAATTGATGCAGAGTATATTGCATTTCATGTGAATATATAGTTTTGCAGGGTGAAATAATGATGGAGGGAAGAAACAAGTTAAACCCTGAAGTGTGCACTGAGTTTTGTTAGACAAGAAAGATCTTTCTTCTCCCTATCTTGACTTCCTCATTAGAGTATGATTTGCTGTGCATGTGTGCAAAGAAGATCTACAGTTGAAATGTTTTGCCAATTTGACGAACAAGAGAGACAGAGAGGGGGAGAGAGAGAGAGAGAGAGACAGAGAAAAAGATGGGAAGACAATATCAGAGAGTGGAATGGCCTTGAATGGAACATCATTCTGCGGAAAGCTGAGGACAGTGAGGAGTGGAGGAAGTTGGTTGCAAAATCTCCAGTGGTGCCCCAACGGTCAACCAGACTACGGGACTGATGATGATGATGATGATGATGATGATGATGATGATATTACATTTCACGGTTTTTTTGTTTTTTGTTTTTGTTCTGTACAAACAACGTTTTATTCGGTGCAGAGTATATTGCATTTTACATTTCTTGTTCTGTACAAAATCATTTTTATTGACGCAGAGTATATTGCATTTTCATTTCTTGTTCTGTACAAACATCGTTTTAATTGATGCAGATGTATTGCATTATTCATTTCTTGTTGTATACAAACATCGTTTAAATGATGCAGAGTATATATTGCATTGTACATGTCGTGTTGTATACAAACGTCGTTTTAAATCATGCAGAGTATATATTGCATTTTACATTTCTTGTTCTATACAAACATCGTTTTTTAAATGATGCAGGGATATTGAATTATACATTTCTTGTTCCATATAAACATCATTTCAGTTGTTGCAGAGTGTGTATTACATTATACATTTCTTGTTGTATACAAACATCGTTTTATTTGGTGCAGAGTATATTGTATTTCACATTTATTATTCTATACAAACATCGTTTTATTTGGTGCAGAGTATATTGTATTTCACATTTATCATTCTATACAAACATCGTTTTATTTGATGCAGGGTATATTGCGTTATACATTTATTATTTTATACAAACATCGTTTTATTTGATGCAGGGTATATTGCGTTATACATTTATTATTTTATACAAACATCGTTTTATTTGATGCAGGGTATATTGCGTTATACATTTATTATTTTATACAAACACCGTTTTATTTGGTGCAGAGTATATTGCATTTTACATTGATTATTCTATACAAACATCGTTTTGTTTGATGCAGAGTAAACATATATTGCATTTTACATATATTATTCTATACAAACATCGTTTTGTTTGATGCAGAGTATATATTACATTGTACATTTCTTGTTGTATATAAACATCGTTTTAAATGATGCAGGATATTGAATTATACATTTATTGTTCTATATAAACATCGTTTCAATTGTTGCAGAGTATATATTTATCATTACATTATACATTTCTTGTTGTATACAAACATCGTTTTATTTGGTGCAGAGTATATTGCATTTTACATTGGTTATTCTATACAAACATCGTTTTATTTGGTGCAGAGTCTCACCTGTCTCACCTGTCGGCGTCACCGGGAACAGTGTTGGCCGCTGCACATGATGTCCTCACAAGTTGCCTCCAGCACTCTCGATCTTGGCTAAGTCTGACCACCTCCTGGAGTTTCTTGCCACTGATGTTTGTGATGTTTCTAGCAAGTGATGCAGGTGGCCGTCCTCTGTTTCTCTTTCCTTCCACTTTACCTTGGAGGACAGTGGACATCAAGTCTGTTCTCTCATTACGGATTGCGTGTCCAACATATTTCAGTTTCCTCCGTTGTATGAGTACTAGAAGCTTGCGTGTAGTACCCAACTCATTCAGTATGCTTTCATTTGAGCGCCTATCCGTCCATTTGACCCTCAGCAGTCTTCGGTAAAACCACAGCTCTGCTGCTTCCACTCGTCTTTCATCCTCTTTCTTCATTGTCCATGCCTCGCAGCCGTATAACATCACTGGCCAGACAAGACATTTTAAGAGTTTTATCTTAAGGTCTGCTGTTATGCTGTGGTCTTTCCAAATATTGTTCAATTGAACCATACTGTTCTTGGCCATTCCAATTCTCATCTTTATGTCTTTTGAGCATGTTCCATCGTGTGTCTTGACTGAACCTAAATATCTAAAGTCCTTGACATTTTCTAGAGGGACTTGGTTTAGCATGATCTGGTCCTGTCTAGTGTTATATTTGCCTGCAACATGCATAACCTTTGTCTTCTTTGAATTTAAGTCCAGCCCAGCTGCCTTTCCAACCCGGTCTACCCTGTACAGGATCCTCCTAGAGCCTGTAATGTTGTCTGCCAGTAATCCTGTGTCATCTGCGTAGCGTAAATTTGACAGGTTTCTACCACCAATATTTACTCCCATGTCTTCTATGTCTGCTTCTCTCATGATATGTTCAGTGTATATGCTGAAGAGATGTGGAGACAGGATGCAACCTTGCCTTACCCCTTTAGTGATGTTAAAAAATTTGCAGTTTTGATTATTCCATCTGATTGTTGCTTTTTGATCATTATATAATGAAGCTATGAGGGAAACCAGATGTCTTGGAAAACCCATTTTGATCATGAAGTGGAAAAGACTTTGGTGAATCACGCTATCAAATGCTTTGCTGTAGTCAATGAAAACGATGAACATCTCTTGGTCTGTGTTTCTAATCTTTTCTATCAATATCTGGAGTACAAACAGCATATCTATTGTTCCCCTGTTTTTCCTATAGCCTGCCTGACAGTCGGATAGCTCTTCCTCTACTTTTGACTTTAACCTGTTTAAAATTATTATCAGCAGTATTTTACTGGCATGACTGATCAGTGCAATTGTTCTATAATTGTTGCAGTCTTTGACATTTCCACTCTTATGTAACATGACAAATTCTTGGAGCTTCCAGTCTGTAGGCCACTGACAAGTCTTCCATATCTTGCAGCATAAGTGATGCATTACTTTGAGTCCACCATCACCTGAGTGTTTCAACAACTCTCCAGGAATATTGTCAAGACCAGGAGACTTTCTGCATTTTAGATCTTTAATGGCAGATTCAACTTCGCTGAGCAGAGGTTCAGGTTCCGTATCTCCAGGGATCAATTCCAAATTTGGCTCTAAATTATTTTCATGGCTGTCAGGCTTGCCAAAAAGTGATGTGCCATATTCGTTCCACCTATCCAAGACATCATCTGGTTCAGTCAGAGTGTGACCATCCTTGTTGTTGATGCATTGGTTTGTTGCTTTGAAATTTGTTTTTTTCACTTTTTTTATTTGTTTGAAGAGCTCCCTCGACTTCCTGTTTTCGTTGTGTTCATTGATTTTACTGCATTCTTGTGCCAGCCAATTTGCTTTGTCTCTTCTGACTTTACTTTTTATTTCCCTTTTCAGTGCTGAGTATTTTTCCCGCTCTCCCTGCTTTCGAGCTTGACTTTTCTTTTCTGCCAGATCTATCACTTCCTGACTTATGTAGGGCTTAGCTTTTTTCCTTTTTTCTTCTTTTCCTAGTTTTTCTTCAGAGATTTTGGTCAGTGTGTTTTTTATGTCTGTCCAGATTTCATCAGGATATGAGTCATTTTCATCCCAAACTTCAAGTAACTTTAAGAAACGATTACTTGTTTCTATACTGAATTCTAACGCCAGCTCAGGGTTTTCTAATTTTGATATGTCGAACTTTGGCGTAGTTTTGGTTTTAGGCTTCTTCAATATTTTCATTCTTAATTTGGTTGTCACAAGAATGTGATCCGTGTCGCAGTCTGTTCCAGGCTTTGTTTTTGCATTGAGGACAGTTGATTTCCAGGATCTGTCAATGATAATATAATCAATCTGATTACGACACCTGTCTCCTGGAGAGATCCATGTGTATCTTCTGCGCAGTGGTTGTTGGAAAAAAGTATTTGTGATGTTCATCTCATTTGCCTGACAAAACAGAGCCAGCATGTCACCTCTCTCATTTCGTTCTCCTAAACCATATGGTCCTATTCCACATTCTGTGTCAGCCCCCTCTCCAACTTTAGCGTTGAAGTCACCCATCACAATGCATATTTCCTTTTTGGGGATTTTGTCTCTGATAGTTTGGAGGTCATTGTAAAAATTTTCTATTTCTTCTTCTGAGCTAGTGGATGTTGGAGCATAAGCTTGAACTATGTTCAAAACAGCATATTTGGTATTTATTTTGACAGAGTAGAGTATATTGCATTTTACATTGATTATTCTATACAAACATCGTTTTATTTGGTGCAGAGTAAACATATATTGCATTTTACATATATTATTCTATACAAACATCGTGTTTTATTTGGTGCAGAGTATATATTACATTATACATTTCTTTTTGTATACAAACAGTTTTATTTGGTGCAGAGTATACTGCATTTTACATATATTATTCTATACAAACATCGTTTTATTTGATGCAGAGTAAACATGTATTGCATTTTACATATATTGTTCTGTACAACATCGTTTTATTTGATGCAGGGTATATTGCATTATACATTTATTTTTCTATACAAACATCGTTTTATTTGGTGCAGAGTATATTGCATTTCACATTGATTATTCTATACGGACATCATTTTATTTTGGTGCAGAGTATACATGTATTGCATTTTACATATATTATTCTATACAAACATCGTTTTATTTGATGCAGAATATATTGCATTTCACATTGATTATTCTATACAAATATCGTTTTATTTCATGCAGAGTATATTGCATGTCTTATTTATTATTCTATACAAATATCGTTTTATGTGGTGCAGAGTCTTACTGTATTAAGTAGATTTCTTGTGCTGTACACGTTCTGATTCCATACATGCACTGAATATTGTGTGTTTTGGGTAGAGCGCGTGTTAAGGAGAAAAGAGGGTGGTAGGGTATTTAAACAGGAATGATTTAGTCAGTATGAGCTGACGCCCCTTATTGAAGAGAAGAAGACTGCGCGTGTCAAAAGGAATCTCTGTGTGTGTGTCACTGTGTCTCTCTCTTGCTCTGTCTGTTTGTCTGTCTCTCTTTCTCTCTCTCTCTGTCTCACTCTCTCTGTCTTTCTGTTGTTTCTCTCTTCTTTCATACACGCACATTTACAAACACACACGCGCGCGCGCGCGCGCGCACACACACACACACACACACGCACACACACGCACACGGACATATATATATATATATATATAAAATTATATATAGATATATTTCGACATAGACTGATAGAGAGAGACGGATTGCGAGACAGAAAAGATTGCGTATGTCAAAAACGGAATGCTACGCAGAGAGAGAGAGAGAGAGGCATTTGTAATTATCGAAAGCACTAAATTCGCTAGACATGACAATATGCCAGAGGTGTTCCTGGCATTTATCAAAGATCAAATAACTCTCGGACAGTTTCGGCTTCTATAGAATACACTTAGAACTGGCCGTGCCGGGGCAAAACTGCTTCCCATCACGTTACATGCAAATAAGACGCTGCTGTGTTAAACAAAAGATTACTATTGATTGTACGTAGTTGGTCATATTGTACCCATGCAGTAATGATGATCATCTGTGATCGATGTACAGTAATCGCTGGGGCAGTTCATGGTTTGACAACTAAATTTCCCCTTTTCCTAGCCTTGTATCGCAGTATGTGTTCAGCGAAGCGCACATTCCACCGAGAAGTGTTATACTGTTGACTGGTTCAGAATGTGATCGCCAGATCGATGGATGGCCAGAGTTGTGTCCTGTCTTAAAAAGACATCCCTCCCACGGCCCACCGAGCTGTAAATGTGTACCTGTCTGTGACGTGTGTTAACAGTAAACAGCGTGCGGGTAACAGCACGGCATGATATTCGTTTAAGTGATAACTGATTGCTGTTCACTGTGATATGTATATATACTGTAGTTAGTTGAGAATCAGATAGCGACGAGTAAAGACGAAGAAGCATTGCCCTGTCTTCCGAGTTGGCTGTAGAAAGAACGAAACATGGTGTCAGAATCATGATTACGAACTCTAACAAAAATCCAGAATATTGAAGACTAAAGTTCAACCATGGAAGATGAACTAGAAGAGAGAAGAGCCAGTCGACGACATGCCAAGATTCCCTTGCCTCCTAAACTTGATGTGAATGGAGGAAACCTGCAGAGCAGCTGGAGGAAATTCAAGAGGCTTTGGGACAGCTATGAAATTGTGACAACACAGACAGAAGAAGACTCAACATACAGAACAGCAGTTTTTCTTTCTTGCATCTGGCTGGATGCTATGGACATCTATGAAGGATTGGCATTTGCTAATGAAGCTGAAAGAAATGACATTGACACTGTTCTCCAGAAATTCGAAGAATACTGTGTGGGTTCAACCAATGAAACTTACGAAGCATTCAGATTCAACTGCAGACATCAAGCAGCAGGAGAATCTATCGAACAGTTTGTAGCAGAACTGCGGAGACTGATCAAGACTTGTAACTATGGTACACTGGAAGACAGACTGTTGAGAGATCAAATCATACTGGGTGTACATGACGAGACTCTGCGATCAAAATTACTGGAAGTGCGACAGCTGACACTGACTGCATGTATTGATATGTGCAGAGCGCATGAATCAAGTCAACATCAAACCGTCCAAATGATGAGAAAAACGCAGGACACGCAGGAAGTCCAAGCTTTCAAAGAAAAGAAGACAGCAAAGCAGTATAGCAAAGGAAACAAACCAGAGTACAGAGAGAAATGCGGATATTGTGGTGGAAAGCACCCAAGAGCAAAAGAGAAATGTCCAGCATTTGGAAGAAAATGCAAAGCTTGTGGAGGAAATAATCACTTTGCTTCATGCTGCAGAACACCCAAAAAAAAATCAAAAGAAAACAAGAGTTCGGCACTTCGAAGAAGAAGAGGAGACTGACACTGAACGCGATAATGAAATCCTCGGGATCGAAGACAAAACAAGAAAAAAGGAGAGAAACATACGAGCAAAAATGCTGATAAATGAGATGCTGGTAACATTTCTTCTTGACACAGGTGCAACAACAAACGTGATGTCTGAGAGCCTGTACAGAGAAGTCACAGGAGATGAAAGAAAGTCTGACCTGCAAGAGACTAAGAAGAAGCTGGTGATGTTCAACGGAACAGAAATGAAGCCTGTGGGGGAGATAGTGCTGCGAGTGAAAAACCACAAGAACAGAAGGAAATACAAAGTCAACTTCGCGATCACCAAAAGGGATTGTAAGCCAGTACTGGGACTGAAAGCTGTACAGCACATGCAATTGTTGACGATCAATGAAGAGAACATTGCAACGATAGCGGCGAATCAGAAAGAGGAGGAAAATGCAAAAGATATGCTCACAAAGTACAACGATATCTTTGAAGGAGAAGGAAAACTAGAAGGGAAATTACACCTAGAAACAGACCCCAGTATTGCTCCAGTGAAGATGCCTTGCAGAAAGTGGCCGATAGCAGTGCAAGAGAAAGTGAAGGACGAGCTGAAGAGGTTGAAAACACTGGACGTGGTCACTAAAGTAGACACGCCAACGGAGTGGATAAGCAGTTTGGTCGTAACAACAAAGAGCAATGGGAAAGTCAGACTGTGCATCGACCCTAAGCCACTGAACAAAGCCCTCAGGAGAAACGAGTACCCCATGCCAACCATTGATGACGTACTGCCTCTCCTCAAAGATGCAAAATACTTCACACACCTGGACGCGAAAAACGGGTTTTGGCACGTTGAACTGGACGAAGACAGCAGCTACCTGACAACATTTGAGACGCCTTTTGGCAAATACCGATAGAAACGAATGCCCTTTGGTATTTCACCAGCCCCAGAAGAATTCCAGAGGAGGATTGACATCGCTCTGGCAGGACTGCCAGGCGTGGTGGCGGTTCATGATGACATCTTTGTTTTTGGCAGAGGACCAACCGACAAAGCAGGAGCACAAGTTCATGATACCAACCTGAACCGTTTGCTACAACGATGCCGAGAGACTGGAATCAAACTCAACAAGGAGAAGGTTGAGATGAAACGAACAGAGATATCATATTTGGGACACATCTTCTCAAGAGAAGGCTTGAAAGCCGACCCAAAGAAATTGGACGCTGTCCAACAACTCCCAGTGCCAGAAGACAAAGCAGCTGTGCAGAGACTACTCGGTGTAATCGGATACCTTCAGAAATTTGCACCAAACCTGTCTGAGGCAGCAGCACCACTCAGAGAACTGGTAAAAAAAGACGTCCACTTCAGATGGAATGAAGACGTCCACGGAGAAGCCCTGAAGAAAGTGAAGAAGATACTCTCTGAGCCACCGGTACTTCGCTACTTTGACTCTTCAGGAAAGCGTACAACCACCCTTCAGTGTGATGCTTCACAGTTTGGACTTGGAGCTTGTCTCATGCAGGATGGTCAACCGATTCAGTACGCATCACGAGCCTTGACCGAGACAGAAAAAAACTATGCTCAAATAGAAAAGATGTTGGCAATACTCTTCAGTCTGGAAAGGTTTGAGAGATACGTCTATGGAAGAGACATCCTGGTGGAGACCGACCACAAACCACTAGAGACCATTCACAAGAAGAGCCTGCTCTCAGCACCTAAGAGGATTCAGAGGATGCTACTCAGAACTCAGAAGTTCAGGTACACGGTAGTGTACAAACGTGGATCTGAGATGCACCTGGCTGACACCCTCAGCAGAGCAGTCTGTGGAAAAGCGGAACAGCAAGTCAACCACAAGGAAGCCGTTTTCTTCACAGACCTGGAGAAAACAGACTCATTACAAGAACTGGCCATCAGCCAAGAGAGACTGAACAGTCTGCAGCAAGCAACTCAGGAAGATGCAACCATGAAAACCCTGAAAGCTGTCATTCTACAAGGCTGGCCAGAGGAGAAACAACAACTTTCATTACAGTTACAAGAATACTTTCCTTTCAGGGAGGAACTGTCAGTCCACAACGGACTTGTCTTCAAAAGCCACAGAGTAATTGTACCTGAAAGCGAAAGAACAGACATCCTTGAGAAACTTCATGCAAGCCACTCAGGAATTCAGAGCTGCATAAGAAGAGCACGTGAGGTAGTCTACTGGCCCAAGATGAACATGGACATTGAAGATTTTGTCAAAACATGCAGCGCCTGTAACACATACCAACGTGGTCAGCAGAAGGAACCACTTATCAGTACAGAGATCCCTGACCTGCCCTGGCAACACATCGCTTGTGACATCTTTGAACATAATGGCAATGAATACCTGGTCACGGTTGATCACTACTCTGATTTCTTTGAGATTGATCGGTTACAAACAAGAGAATCCAAAGAGGTCATCATCTGTCTGAAGAGACACTTGGCAAGACACGGAATACCAGAACGCCTGACAACAGACTGTGGAACTCAATTCACATCAAACCAGTTTGGAAAGTTCAGAAAAACATATGGGTTTGAACACGTAACAAGCTCACCACACTACCCTCAGTCCAATGGAAAAGCAGAGAGCGCGGTGAAGGCTGCAAAGACGTGCATGAAGAAAGCAGAACACAACAATCAAGATCCCTTCCTCGCTTTACTTGAGCTGAGAAACATCCCGACAGAGACTGTAAACAGTTCGCCTGCTCAGAGACTGTTCGGCAGAAGAACACGAACACAAGTGCCGACGTCAAAGACATTACTCCTACCTACGGTTGTACCAATCAAGAAAGAACTTGAGAAAAGGAAACTGAAGCAAGCGCACTACTACAACAGAAGCGCAGTAGAGCTGACAGAACTGAGTCTGGGACAGATTGTGAAATTCCAACCTCCAGGATCCAAAAAGTGGATCAGCGCCAAAGTAGACCAACAGGTGAACATCCGGTCATACAACATTCACACAGAGGACGGACGTCAGTACAGAAGGAATCGTCGTCAGCTACGAGACACAACAGAAACGGAGCTTCAGCAGACAGTCAACCCTCAACGACTTGTCCAGAGAAGGATGATTTCTGGAAGACATCAGGAAAGTGACACATTGGGCAAGCAACAGCAAATCATCATTCCATCAAAACAGATGCTGGAAGATAACGCGAAAACTGGAACTGGAACAGATGTCAGGACGCCAGCATCGTCTGTCCGTGAGAACTCATCTGATCAGTCACCAGTCATCAAAATGTCTGAGACAACCAGCATCAAGGAGCCAGATGAAGTTATCAAACAAACAAGGACAGGACAACCCGAACCAGTTAGTTCTCCTTACAGAACAAGATCTGGAAGACAAAGCAAAAGGCCATATTTCCTGAAATATGAATGAAACTGAAGACTCTACCACAATCAGATAAACTGAAAGCATTGCGAAATATGGACATGATGATGATGGATAGTATAATGATCAGAGATAAAATGAGGTGAATGAATGATTGGGCCCTGTGCGTGAGAGAAAGAATGAGTGTTTGTTAAGTTAATTTTGTGATAAAGGTGGGAAACACATTTATTTCGTATGGACTGAAAGATAGGAAAAACATGATTGATTTTGTTTCCTTAAAGAAAGGGAGATGTGACGTGTGTTAACAATAAACAGCGTGCGGGTAACAGCATGGCATGATATTCGTTTAAGTGATAACTGATTGCTGTTCACTGTGATATGTATATATACTGTAGTTAGTTGAGAATCAGATAGCGACGAGTAAAGACGAAGAAGCATTGCCCTGTCTTCCGAGTTGGCTGTAGAAAGAACGAAACATGGAGATGGGGAAGATAGAGCAGCGATGAAGAGGAAATGGACACTACCCTCAAAATACTAACCTCAAGAGAAGTTGAGGTTTGTTGATGTTTGTAACGTCTCACTTTTGAAGACCGCTCAGCTTAGGGAAACATTTTTGTCTTTCAAAAGAGGTCTGTACAGCATGCTAACTACTTTCAGTCAAAGGCAGGGACGCATGTTATTGTTGCGACATAAATCTGAAACGGACTACATAACTTGACAGTTTGACTGTTTCTCTCGTAGTTCGGATTTTCTTCTTATTGTTGTTGTTGTTGTTGTTGTTGTTGTTCTTCTTCTTCTTCTTCTTCTTCTTCTTCTTCTTCTTCTTCTTCTTCTTCTTCTTCTTCTTTTCTTATTCTTATTCTTTTCTTATTCTTATTCTTATTCTTCTTCTTCTACTTCTTCTTCTTCTCCTCCTCCTTCTCCTCCTCCTCCTCCTCCCCCCTCGTCCTCCTCCTCTTTCTTCTTCTTCTCCTCCTCTTCGTTTTTCTTCTTCCTCCTTCTCCTTTTCAGAAAGAACATTTGTTCTCAATATTTTTTGTGTTATGGCAGTAATACAGGTTTTCACTGTTGGCCCCACAGACCTTACAGTATTTTATACCAGAGCAAGGAAGCTAAACCAGTTAAAGACAAAACAAATCGCTGTTCTTCCTAAAGTCGGTCATCGTAGTATCCAAAGCATTTCCATGTTCGGGAAACAACACAGTGTCTTTATGACTACAGTAATCAGCGTGGTATTTTCCTAAAACACAACACAGGAGCTAAATTGTTAGAAAAATGCAAATTCCTGAATTTTTTTTTCTCCAAACGTAGTCAAAGGAGACCAGAGATATTCCTACAACTTTTCAAGACCTACATCATTTAAGAACACCGTAGCAGACTGTTTGCTGCTAAGACGTCATTCCAGATCGCTTGTGATTCACATTTATAAACTAAACCAGTTCATGATATAACACATGCCTCAGTCACTTGTCCAAAGTAGCCTCAGTGCAATCCCAGACCAAACGAGTTGCAATGGACTTCCTCATCATGGCTCCAAGTCACTGTAGTATCACCCACTTACAAAAATTAGAAGAGATAAGTTAGATAAGATACACTAATATATCTCTGTTCTTTACATCTACATTTTTTACATCTGTATCCCAAAATATCTATATCCCTTACATCTATATCCTTTACATCTGTATCCCTTTCATTTTTATCTTTTACATATCTATCCCTTTCATTCTCATCCCTTACATCTCTTCCTTACATCTATATCCATTTCATCTACGTCCCTTACATCTGCATTTCTTACATTACATCCTTACTCTGCATTTTTGCATCTACGTCCCTTACATCTGTATTTCTTACATCTACGTCCCCCTTTCATCTGTATTTCTTACATCTACATCCCTTACATCTGCATTTCTTACATACACCTTACATCTTTTTCTTACATCTACATCCCTTACATCTGTATTCTTACATTACATCCTTACTCTGTATTCTACATCTACGTCTTAATTGATTCTTAATCTACACCTACATCTGCTTTACATCTACATCCCTTACTCTGTATTCTTACTCTACGTCCTTAAGCATTCTTAATCTACATCCCTACTCTCATTCTTACATCTAATCCTTAATCTGTATTTATCTACATCCTCCTGTATCTTCATTACGTCCCTTCATTGTATTTACATCTGTCCCTACATCTGTATTTCTTACATCTACTCTACATCTGTATTTCTACATAGCCCTTAATCTGTATTCTACATCTATCCTTACATCTGTATTTCTTACATCTACATCCTTACATCTGATTTCTACACAATCTTACATCTGTATTTTTACATCTAGTCCATAATCTGTATTTTACATTACATCCCTTCATTGATTCTTACACTACGTCCTTAATCTCATTTCTTACATCTAATCCCTTACATCTGTAATTTACATCTACCTTACATCTGTATTCTTATTCTACATCCCTTACATCTGCATTCTTACATCTAATCCTTACATCTATTTCTTACATCTACATCCTTACATCTGCATTTCTACATCTACATCCCTTACATCTGTATTCTAACTAATCCTTACATCTGTATTTCTTACATCTACATCGCTTACATTGCATTTCTTACACTACACCTACATCTGTATTCTAATCTAGTCCTTACATGTATTCTTACATCTACGTCCCTTACATTGTATTGCTTACACAATCCTTACATCTGCATTTCTACATCTACAATCCCTTACATCTGTTGTCTTACATCTACATCTACTCTGCATTTCTTACTTATCCCTTATCTTTTGTACATATCCTTTACATTGCATTCTTAATCTACTCCCTAATCTCTTTCTGCAAGGTATTGGTATCAACAGTACATCCGACAACCTAAAGACTTAAATCTAGTTATCGACGTAACTTAGCTGGCTTTCTCAAGTTGTGACTTTCCCTACCTTTCACAAAGCTAAACAGAACTTCAAAATAACAACAACAACAACAAGAAGTGATAAAGTAACCTTTGACCCCGCACCTACTATCAATGTAAATTTAACCTTGACTCCTCACCATACTACTCGCAGGACTGGATAGGAGGATCAAAGTTAAGTTTTTGCTTTGCTAGCATGCTTGACAAGCAGATTGATGGACAGAGTGCGGGAGTCAAAGGTTAAAGACCACTCAAACAATACGTCGTTCTAACCAGGTTCTTTTATTTTGAACCTTACAAAATCAATCAAGTAGATACAACAGAATCCATTACCTGCAAAAGTTCCACAAGTGTGACTGCCGCGTCAACAACAGGAACAGAGAAACACGAAAAGAATAAGAACGCTGTGTTATACAACAGACGAGACAGCGAATTTTCGGCAACTGGCATTTTCAAGCGTAAACAAACAAACAAACTCCAGATACAAATTTGAGAAGACCCGAAATTGCCCTGCTACTGGTCAGTGTGAGAAAAGAATAACCTAGTGTTGTTTGTTTGTGTCTTGTTGACAACTGCCAATTTGGCCTGTCTTGTCTTGTGTATTAAACAATCTCTTTATCGTGTTTCGGTCCTTTTGCCAGAAGTATCGACAATCCATTGAGACCTTCCAGGAGTAAACTATAATGACATACACGCGTCACTGTTCCCACCATCAAATTATCTTTTTTTGTTGTTGGTGGTGGTGGTGATGTTTTTTTTGTTTTTTGTTTTTTTTGGTCGGATACACTTCTTATCCCACAGATTATGGATCGGTGAATAACTGGCCAGGCCTGATCATAGGCAATTATGTATTGAATTTCAGTGATCGGCAGTTATATCGCTATGGTGAATTACTTGTGAATTATGTTCCCCCCTCTCTCTCTCTCTCTCTCTCTGTCTCTGTCTCTCTATGTCTCACTGCCTCTGTCTCTCTCTCTGTCTCTCTCTCCTCGCTCCCTCTCTTTTCTTTCTCTCTCTCCACCCTCTCTCTCTGTTTCTCTCTATGAGTGTATTATATGTATATATATATATAATACTAACACACGCATACATATACAGATAGATATATAGATAGATAGATAGATAGATAAACTTTGTGTGTGTGTGTGTGATAGATAGATAGATAAACTGTGTGTGTGTGTGTGTGTGTGTGTGTGTGTGTGTGTGTGTGTGTGTGTGTGTGTGTGTTGTGTGTGTGTTAGCTCACTATGAAAATCATAATCTGACTATAAAAGCCACTGGCTTTTGTATATCTGTGTATGTTATTATATCCAAACTTTCCTCCCTTAACCCTTTGACTCCTGCACCCTATCCACCAACTGCAAAAACTTAACCCTTTGATTCCCTCACCCTATCCACCAGCTTCCTGCAGGAAGCTGGTGGATAGGGTGAGGGAATCGAAGGGTTAAGTTTTTGCTCTTCCAGTATGGCTGACAATACAGGATGCTGGTGTAGAGGGTGCAGGAGTCAAAGAGTTAAATTACAATGAAAACGACAGTAACACAACGTCCGTGAAGTAGACCCATATTTCTGTTCCACTCGTCATCTGTCTGACTATTGATCTGAACTCCTACAGTTCTTTATCGGTTTATTAGACGTCTCTTGTGTGCACTTCTTTCTTGCCCACTGCTTTCAGACTCTACACATGGATTGGCTTCACACTAAATCTGACCGTGGCAGATTTATACATACGTACATTACTTGTGCCCAAGAGAGCCTGGTCGTTACAGCATGGGCGGTCAGCCGTTTTCACAAAAATAGTTCGAGCTTTGGTTAAAACAGCTATGAGCAGGTGTTCTCTCTGTCTGTCTGTCTGTCGTCTGTCTGTCTGTCTCTCTCTCTCTCTCTCTCTCTCTCTCTCTCTCTCTCTTCTCTCTCTCCCACTACCTCTCTTCTCCTCTCTCTCTCTGTTCGTCCTCTCTGTCTCTGTCGTCTCTCACTCTCTGTCTGCTCTCTCCTGTCGTCCTCTCCTCCTCTCTCTCTCTCTCTCTCTCTCTCTCTCTCTCTCTCTCTCTCTCTCTCTCTCTCATGCGTTGTTAATATAGTACAAGATGGATGATAAGAAGAAGTTCAGGACAAAATTAAAGTCATCCAACTTCTAAAGAAGAGATCCTATTTGCTCTATCTGAAATAAAAATATAAAAACGGTTTACTGCTGGGCGAGGTGGCAGCATTGGAAACCTGCTGAAATACTCTGGTTATATTTTTCATGTTTTGTAGTAGCATTTTTAACTCTTTTTTTCGATTGGGGATTCTGCCTTGAAAATTAGAGAAAACTACACCCTCATTTGTTCTTTCTTTCTACTAGAAAAGTGATGTCAATAACTCTCGTAATTATAGAAACATTTCTCAGTATGATGTAGCTTAGTCAGGTATACAACTCTGTAATTAATTACATGTCTCTGCTAGCAAGAACGATAGAGATAACAAACAAGAGTGAATATCCTCATCACACGCCAACATCATACATGTACAGAACATTTGCTGACCAAGTAGTCTCCCATGTTTTTCGCCTAAACTGTATATTTATGTATATTCCCCACCTGCTTCACTGATTGCAATTTTTCGTGTTTCGTTGTGAATAGAACATTTTTCTCATCTGTTTGGACCTAATATGGCGTGCTGGGAATTTGTCCGCGCGTTGTTAACAGAGCCTGGAGTGGATTTGGATGGCAACACTATTGTCATATTAGATCGGTAGGGTTATTGTTATCTGGACCTGAAGGAGACTACAGGTTTGTCCTATAAGGATAATCTGCTAAGAGAGTTTGTTAGATCTTATCGTAGAAGATATGCTTTGCTGCTTATAAACGCGTGGGCGCCGCGCGCATCTCTCTGTGTCTCTGTCTGTCTCTGTCTCTGTCTGTCTCTGTCTCTTTCTCTCTCTCTTTCTCTCTCTCACACACACACACTCTCTCTTTCTCTCTTTGTGAGTGTGTGTGTATGTGTGTGTGTGTGTGTGTGACAGAATCTTATTTAGCAAACAATACTGAAGCAACACACAAAATCGTTAAACAAAGAGCCATTTTCACATGACCCATGTTGGGGATCGCAGCGACTAAAGGGATCATGGACAGGCCACAGTGACACAAACTGTGAACATGTTTTTATGCACAGATTATACGCCTGCTTATTAACCCTATGACTCCTGCACCCTACCCACCAACAGCAAACACTTAACCCTTTGATTCCCTCATCCTATCCACCAGCTTCCTGCTGGGTTAAGTTTTGAGGAAGCTGGTGGATATGGTGAGGGAATCAAAGAGTTGAGTTTCTGCTTTGTTAGCAATGTTGGGAATGCAGGATGCTGGTGGATAGGGTGCAGGAGTCAAAAGGTTAAAGGTGGATATAGGTGTCCCTATAATCCTGAGGTTGAAGAAGAGTAACGTGGTAGAGGCTTAGTTTTCTAGGGACCAGCTGCTTGTGAAACGATTTAATCAGATGTTGGTCAAACGTTTCGAAATTACCATAATAAATTTAAAACAAAACAAGATATCAGACTGAAACTAAAACACCAAACTCGTGCTGTAAAATTGATGTTCTTATTGTGACTTACCTTTTTCAGGATAAATTAACTAACAATGATCCTCCCATGGGAATGTTGGGGGCTCTTTCAGAAAAAACTATCCCCACCTCCTGGAAATTCTCTCTAGAAATTTCCTCTTTTCAGTCACTATCTTCGTTTCTGCCATGTTCCTTTGCTTTGTGTCATTTCTTCCTATCATTTTCTGCCTTGCTGGTACATTCATCTCTCTGTATTCGATAAAGTGTTACGTAACTTTTCTTAGGATTGATAATTGGGTACATGTATTAAGTGCATTTTTGGCTCTATGAAGTAATTTTAGGTAATTTAGACCCGTTTTTATGTGTTTTGGTTCCTTCGGTATGCTTGATTTTGTATTCAGGTGGTTTTTTTTAATCCCTTGCGATCAATTGGACGGAGTGATCAACGCAAGGGGCATGTCCTTAGATTATGTGCGCGAATGCAATGATATGTGTAATTTGCTTTTTTGTGTTTTTTTTTTTTTTTCCTTTTTTTTTTTCCTGTTGAAGTTTTGTACGTTTTGAAGCGGTTATAGACCTGATATGGCTCTATGCTGTCGCTGGGCTTTAAACAACGATAACAATAACTGACAGTGACTATAACTTAGTACAGTTAAAATCTTGATAAAGTGCAACACGTCAACCTTTATCTGTGTTTCCGTTTGCCTGCCGTTTGATCTATTGATCTGAACTCCTTCCCTGGTTCTTTATCGTTTTATTCAAACCATTTTTGTGTGCTCGCCTTTCTTTTCCACCTCTTCAGATCTCCATGTGAACTACAAAAAATATCGCCATACCAAATCCATCCCGGTCATTTTTGTGTGCGTTTGTTGCGTGTTGAAAGAATTTAGCCGACACTATGTGAGCATCAGTTGTTTAAATTCATGAACAAAGCTTTTGACACAGCCACGAAAGCTTTTCGTGTGTGTGAATTTTGTAGACAAAACATGTTGGCAGCTGGGATTGATAAATGGGTACATAACATGTATTAAGTGCATTTTCTGGCTGTACGGTAATGAGATATGCGGAAGTAATTTTAGGTAATTTAGGCCAGTTTATACATACATAATACACACCACACACCACACACACACACACACACACACACACACACACACACAAAACTTATATTATATATATATATATATATATATATATATATATAATACACGTATATATATATGTAGACTCGTATATATACGTATATGTATGTATATATATAATACACACATGCTGTGTTGTGTGTGTGTGTGTGTGTGATGTGTGTGTGTGTGTGTGTGTGTGTCCTTAGAGTGGTTTCCGTGTGTACGGCACGCCGAAATATTTTTTATGAGCGATGTATTACGTGTGGGAGAATCGGAGGGTGTAATAACAGAGGAATGTGAAGTTAATGGAGTTAATTTTGCATTGGGCAGAGTACTAGGAGAAACATGTCGCGTACGCTAAAAAAATCAGATAGGTGGAAAAATGGCCAGACTGCAAGGAGTGACACTTCTAATATAAGGTGTTCAAACGTCTGGAGACCGTTCTACTTCGCCATCTCTGACATACCCACGGCGTACACAAAACACAGCAAAGTGTGGATTTTGTGTATTATCATATCATCCACCGTCCCTTTCCGCACCTCCCTGAGATCTTTATCTCCGAGCGATATCATCTGAGTGGGTCATCATCATCATGTGCCCTGCCGCGTGGCCTTGGCGATCATTGCCTTCCATTACGAATCTGTCCCGTATCGCTGCAAAGTACATCTTCCACCCTCTCTGTCCTCAGCCACTCTGTAAGTCTGTCCAATATTTTCTCCCTGAGTCTACCTGGTGCTCGCTTTCTCTCCAGCTTTCTTGACATGGGTGTTAATGTAAAACGTGACTCTAACCAAACTACCAATGTGGTAGACGGTAACTGCTGTCAAGTGACACCAGTGTTTGTTATCTTGACGGAAAGACACAGCATGTTTGTCTTACAAGTAGGAACAATCTGCCACCTGTTTGTTCGGTCCTGTTCTCTGAGATACGCTTATGTTCATTTCGCTGTCTCTGTCTCTCTGGTTATCTCTGTCTGTGTCTCTGTCTGTGTGTGTGTCTCTCTCTCTCTCTTCTCTCTTCTCTCTCTCTCTCTCTCTCTCTCCTCTCTCTCTCTCTCTCTCTCTCTGTATGTCTCGCTCTGTCTCTCTGTGTCTCCGTCTCTGTCTCCCTCTCTCTTTGTCTCTCTGTCTGTCTGTCTGCCTCTCTTCTGTCTCTTCTCTCTCTCTCTCTCCTCTCTCTCTCTCTCTCTCTCTCTCTCTGTGTGTGTGTGAGTGAGTGATGAGTGAACAAAACTTATTCACCTGCGCTTGTCTAATTGAAATGGCAGGAGCACACGATTCAATAGGTGTCGTTTTTCTCCCCCGTAAAGAGATCGTGGGAAAGCCACAGTGACAAAGTGCCAACAGGATCCTACATATATTACATGGCTGCATAAGGAAGGAGATAATCGAATGTGCTGCCACACGTTTCCTTCAAAATAGAAATAATATACTTCTATTTGGAAAAAAAAAATTTTCAAAATGAAAATTCTTGTTGTGACTCACCTTTTTTGTTAAGGGGAATGAACTAATAGAGACACAAAGACCAACTTCTGTAAACAAAAACAGAAAAAAACCGTTTGTCTATTGCAGCATGTCAGCCCTTAACTTGTTTCCGCCCGTCTACAGTTTGATCTGTGGGTTGAACCGCTCGCCCAGTTCTTTATCGTTTTATTAAGACCAGTCTGGTATGCCCGCCAACTTTACTGCTTTTTCAAGTCTGCTCCTGTAACACAGAAAAAGTGTCCCCACACCAAATCCGTCCCCAGACAAATGTTTGCGTGTGTTGGCTGTGCCTTTGGAAAATAGGTAGGCCTATATATCATTCGATTATCAACACCGATCAGGTTTTGCATTGGCAAAAAGTGACTTGGGGTAAAATCGATATACAAGCATGACTAGAGCCTAGCAGGTCGTTCTTTTATGTGTTATTTTCAGGCTGTGATATGAACTGGTCACAGACAGTTGTGGCCATCCTGTAACAAAAAAGTCAGGATCGTATGGACAAGTTTGTCTGTGATTTGTGGCATTGGCTAATCCTTGAATATGTCATGTAATCGTTCTCAGCTCATACTGATCCGTACTATTACATAAAAACAACTGATCTGTAATGTTACATAAACGACTTACCTGTAATGTTAATAAAAACAGCTCATCTGTAATGTTACATAAAACGAATGATCTGTAATGTTACATAAACAACTGGTCTGTAATGTTACATAAAAATGATGATCTGTAATGTACATAAACAACTGATCTGTAATGTTACATAACAAACTGATCTTATGTACAAAAAAATGATCTGTATGTTACATAAAACAACTGATCTATGTACATAACATATCTGTAGTTAAAACTGATCTGTAATGTTACATAACAATGATCTGTATTCATAAACAATGATCTGTAATGTTACATAAAACAACTGATCTGTAATGTTACATAAAAATGATCTGTAATGTTACTAAATGACATCTGTAATGTTAATAAAAACACTGACGTAATGTAATAAATAACTGTAATGTTACATAAAAACCAACTGATCTGTAACGTTACATAAAAACAATTGATTGTATGTTACATAAACACTGATCTGTATGTTACATAAACGATGATCTCTAATGCACATAAACACAACTGATCTGTAATGTTACATAAAAACGATCGTAATGTAATAAAAACTGATCTGTAATGTTACATAAAAAAACAACTGACCTGTAATGTTACATAAAAAACGAGTGATCTGATCTGTAATGTTTCATAAAAACAAAACAACAACACCCACAACATCACACCCCACACCACAACAACACACAACACACACACACACACACACACACACACACACACACACACACACACACCTACAATCCAATAGAAAGGTCTTATGGTCTTCTATGTAGTGCAATCAGATAAGATCCCCGCACACCCGCACACACACACACACACACACACACACAACACACACACACCACACAACACACACACACCACATACACGATAGAAAGGTCTTATGGTCTTCTATGTAGTGCAATCAGATAAGATCCCCGCATCCTATAAAGCAGTTACCAAATAATAACTCACACCACAGTCTCTGAAAAACAAATTACAACAAAACGGAAAGCCGTCTTTCATCACAAGAAAAGCACCACTGCCACCACCCAAACAAATTTTAATCCCAAAGTGGTCTTGTAATCCCCCCCCCCCCAAAAAAAAAGTTATAAGGATCATCACCATCATCATCAGGTGCCCTGCCGCAGGCGTTGGCGACCATGGACTTCCAACCATCTCTATCTCTCGTTGCTCCTAGCATCTCCCCCACCCTCCTCATCCCCAGCCACTCTGCAAGTCCGTCCAGCGTTCTCTCCCTGGGTCTACCGGCACTCTCTTTCCATCCAGTTTTCCCGTTGTGACCAGGTGCTCCAAATCCCCCTTCCTCATAAAATGGCCTATAAATGTTGCCTGTCTTTTCCTAATCTTCCTTATGAGTGATCTCCTTGTGTCTGCTTCCATCAAGACTGTCTCGTTTGTTTTCTTTGCTGTCCATTGAACTCTCAACATTCTTCTGAGAAACCACATCTCTGCTGCCTCAATCTTGTTCTGGCTTTGCTTGCTGACTGTCACCTCGCATCCGTACAACAGTATTGGTTCTATATAACATTCAAGGACTCTCTTTCTGATGGTAATTGATAGGCATTTGTTGGTCAGAATGCTTGTCATCTTCTTGAATGCTGTTTTGGCTTGGCCGATTCTGCCAGCTATTTCCGATATGCATCTGCCGTCTGATGAAATGACCGTTCCCGGGTACTTGAACTTATTAACCTGTGTCAAGGTTGTGCCATTTGCTGCTATTTTGCATGAGGGGATTTCATGTTTCATGTAAGGATCATACGAGAAATTAATAATGAATTGTCAATGGCAGGGAAGTTCCACGAAAAACAAATAAAACAAATAACGACATATTGAAGAAAAAGGTGTGCCTCTCAGAATCAGTAGGTTTCTATGTTCATCTAATATGCCTTGCAGTGAAAAGAACATACATTTTGACGTCTTAACAGCTATACAGTGGATTAAAAGAGTGCGCAATTTTTTTTATTCGTGTTGTTTTTGGGTTAGTGTTATTGTTCTCATTTGTTTTGTTTCATTTCTTTTTTCCTAGCAGAAAAGTTCTCTTCTTTCACTTTCAAGGAACTGTTCAAAGCAGTGTCAGTTGACACATGATTCTTGTAAGATCATGTCCACGATTTTGTTTCCATATTTACAGAAACAGTTCATCAAATGATAATATCAAAAGCAGAAAAATAGACTTTATACGCAATCAAAATGATGCAAGGGGTCAGGTAATTACTATACATAAATCGTATGCTATATAATTATGTACGCACAGACAGATAAGCTAACAGATGCAGACATACAATGTGTAGACATTTATGTATCAAATGAAATCACATATTGCAGCATCACATGATACATAGGATAAGCGTCAGCAAAATGAGATAGATAGATAGATAAAGAGAGAGAGAGGTAGCTAAATAGATGATAAGTAGATAGAGAGATAGATAGATAGACAGTTTGATAGATAGATGGAGAAGGATAGATAGATAGATAGATATAGACAGAGAGATATAGCTATAGAGATAGAGAGATATGTATGTGTATCTCTGTCTAAGATGATTTTCACTTTTAACACAGTACTCAAGAATGCATGATACATACTATACATGCATATGGAAAAGCTTCACAATCTTATACAGAAGAAAACAAATACCTACAATCATACGACAAAACGAGTCTTTCAGTCCACAAGAAAATTCCATATCGACAGACCAATGACAAACATCCTCACAACCAACCAAAACTGGCTGCACCATCCACAAATATCGTCATTGGGTGCCCCACCGCATGGCATTGGCAATCATGGCCCTCCGCATGAATCAATCCTTTGTCGTTGCAAGTACTTCTCACCCTGTCTGTCTTCATCCACTGTGCAAGTCCGTCCAGTATTTTCTCCCTGGGTCTACATGGTGTCCTTCCCTGCAGGTTTCCTGTTGTGACTAGGTGCTGTAATTTCTCTTGCCTCATAAAATGTCCTATAAATGTTGCTTGACTTTTCTTAATCTTCCACTAATATACTGTTCCATTTTACTGCGTGCAGCAGGACGACCTGATGGGCAGACGACTGTCCACAGTCAAGGAACAGAACGTGGAGGACGACGTGGTCCTGACGGAATCGGACCCTCATATCATCACAGACTTCCACCATGATGAGGAACTCTCGTCCCCCAAAGCTGGCCTGCGCATGCCCAGTCTTCAATCTCACCCTACGCTTGTAAGGACCCCTAGCCATCTGATTGCGGAGGGGGAAGCCGACCAGGGGGTGCTGATCACAGAGGTTCAACAGGAAGAGAGGGAAGAGGAGGAAGAGGAGTTTGTGGAGCGGGAGGAAGGCGAGAGGGAGGAGGTGGAGGCGGAGCAGGAAGAAGAAGTTCGGCCTGAAGGGGCGGAGTATGACACTGATTTGGAGGATGGCGGTAATCTTGTGTGATTTTTTTTTCTTTGTGTATTCTACGGTCACTGGCTTTGTTTTGTTTGGTTTGGTGTTGTGTTGTGTTGTGTTGTTTTGTGTTGTGTTGTGTTGTTCTGTTTTGTTTTGTTGTAGAATAATAAATGATTGCAGGTGAAATGCTAGATAAATGCGGAAATAGGAAGCTGTATTCTTCTGTGTGCTTGCCAGTAGAAAACTCGTAAGTCAAATTATTTTGCGTTATATGTTGTTCGTATTCTGCCAGCATCTATGTTGCTGAGTACGGTTCTTTGCTGTCGTTATCCTTTGTTTTGTTTTGTTTTTTGTTTTTCATGGTAATCGTTGTAAACTTAGGCAAGGGAAGAAAAGAATTAAAGAAAGGGAAAAACTTGCGTCATTTATGTTGGATGATAATAGACAGATTAGGAAAAGACAGGCAACATTTATAGGCCATTTTATGAGGAAGGGGGATTTGGAGCACTTGGTCACAACGGGAAAGCCGGAGGGAAAGAGAGCACCGGGTAGACCCAGGGAGAAAAGCTGGACGGACTTGCAGAGTGACTGGGGATGAGGGGAGAGATGCTAGGGCAACGAGAGATAGAGACAGATGGAAGTCCATGATCGCCAACGCCATGCGGCAGGGCACCTGATGATGATGATATATAGACAGATGGGTGTATGTAGACTTTTGTTAAGCTCACATATTTAACTGAGGAACATTTTTAACGATCTTTTTTTTTTAATTGCTGTTGTTA
>CM060308.1:89034950-89122450 GCA_030674185.1 Monoplex corrugatus
TGTATTATGTATTTATTACGATACAGTGAGCTTACAGAACTTCTGTATTATGTATTTATTACGATACAGTGAGCTTACAGAACTTCTGTATTATGTATTTATTACGATACAGTGAGCTTACAGAATTCTGTATTATGTATTTATTACGATATAGTAAGCTTACATAACTTCTGTATTATCTATTTATTACTGTACAGTAAGCTTACAGAACTTCTGTATTATCTGTTTATTACTGTACAGTAAGCCTACAGAACGTCTATTATCTACTTATTACGATACAATCAGCTTACAGAATTCTGTATTTGTTTATTACGATACAATAAGCCTACAGAACTTCTGTATTATGTATTTATTACGATACAGTGAGCTTACAGAACTTCTGTATTATGTATTTATTACGATACAGTGAGCTTACAGAACTTCTGTATTATCTGTTTATTACTGTACAGTGAGCTTACAGAACTTCTGTATTATCTGTTTATTACTGTACAGTGAGCTTACAGAACTTCTGTATTATCTGTTTATTACGATACAGTGAGCTTACAGAACTTCTGTATTATCTGTTTATTACTGTACAGTAAGCTTACAGAACTTCTGTATTATCTGTTTATTACTGTACAGTAAGCTTACAGAACTTCTGTATTATCTGTTTATTACGATACAGTAAGCTTACAGAACGTCTGTATTATCTGTTTATTACTGTACAGTAAGCTTACAGAACTTCTGTATTATCTGTTTATTACTGTACAATAAGCTTACAGAACTTCTGTATTATCTGTTTATTACTGTACAATAAGCCTACAGAACGTCTATTATCTGTTTATTACGATACAATCAGCTTACAGAATTCTGTATTATCTGTGTATTACGATACAGTAAGCTTACAGAACTTCTGTATTATCTATTTATTACGATACAATCAGCTTATAGAACTTCTTTATCATCTATTTATTAGGATGCAATAATCCTACAGAACTTTTGTATTATCTATTCATTACGATACAATAAGCTTACAGAACTTCTGTATTATATATTTATTACGATACAATCAGCTTACAGAACTTCTGTATTGTCTGTTTATTACGATACAATTAGCTTACAGTACTTTTGTGTTAATCAATTTATAGATCTATTTATTACAATACAGTGAGCTTATAGAACTTCTGTATCAGTCCAATTCATACACTATGATACAACACAGCGTAATACATTTTGATACAATACTGCACAACACTCTATGACACAGTGCTGCACAACAGTCTATGACACAATACTGCACAATACACTATGACTCAATACACTGACACAATACTGAACACCACACTGTGACACAATACTGTGCAATACACTATGACACAACACAGCACAGTACAATGTGACAATACTGCACAATACACTTTAATACAATGCACTGTCACACAATACACTACGACACAACACTGCACAATACACTGTGACACAGTACACTACGACACACTACTGCACAGTACATGACAGCACGGTAACATTGTTAACTGGGTGTGCAGGTCAAAATGAAAACCTCGATGTCCTTGACCTTAGCTGGAATCACCTCCGACCTAAGGGAGGAATCGCCATAGCGAAAGGGTTAAAGGTGAGGTTATTTTTCTGTCTGTCCTGTCTGTCTGTCCTGTCTGTCTGTCTGTCCTGTCTTGTTGTGGGATTGATTTTTTTCCTGGTTGTCTGTCTCTGTGTTAAGTATTTGAAGTATTTGGAGTGTGTGTTGTGTGTGTGTGTGTGTGTGTGTGTGTGTGTGTGTGTGTGTGTGTGTGTGTGTGTGTGTGTGTGTAGGTGCCTGTGTGTATGTGTGTATGCGTGTGTATGTGTGTGCGTATGTGTCTATGTGTGTGTGCGTATGTGTCTATGTGTGTGTTTGTCTGTACGTGTGTGTATATGTGCATATGCGCGTATGCATGCCCGTATACGCGTGTGTGTGAGCGCGTGCGTGAGTGTGTTGTGTTGTGGTGTTATGTGGTGTGCCTCTCTCTCTCTCTCTCCTCTCTCTCACTCTCCTCTCTCTCTCTCTCTCTCTCTCTCTCTCTCTCTCTCTCTCTCTCTCTCTCCTCTCTCTCTCTCTCTCTCTCTTCTCTCTCTCTCTCTGTCTTTGTTCATAAATATGTAGGCCCTAACCTGAAATGAATATGACCAATTAAACTGAACTGGAGTATACTGAAATAATCTGGCATGATCTGACCCACACTTGACCCAATGAGAGTTGTGGGATTCGTGAAGTTCCGGAGTAAATAGTGTGTACACCCCTGGGTAACATCTTCCATGACGTTGAAACTACAGTGGTTAAATAGTACCACGCTGGAGACGGAATTTCTTTGACAATTCTAATTTCAGTTTCAGTTTTTCAAGATAAAGTCTCCCCTTTAGGAATAAAGTCCATATGCATCGATGTCACTGAAGTCATATGATGGAGAAGACACACACCCTTCCCGTCACCTTTTAGCATCATCGAGTTCGATGGTGGCCGCAGCAGTAGACACCACAACAACTCTTCTCCATTTACTCCGGTCTTGATTTTTCTGAGCTATTTCATAGATCTTCAGATCGCTGATATTGGTCGTGTTGTTCATACAGGAATTGGTTGGTCTGCCAGGTTTTTCTTTTGGCCATAATTGTTCCTTATAAAACTGTTGTCATTACGGTTGTGTTGGTGTTACGGGTTGCATGACCATTGTATCTCTCTCTCTGTCTCTCTCTCTCTCTGTCTCTGTCTGTCTGTCTCTCTCTCTCTCTGTCTGTCTCTCTCTCCCTCTCTCTGTCTGTCTGTCTCTCTCTCTCTCTTTCTCCTTGTAAAGTAGTTATATGTCAGTTATCTTATCCGTGTGCCCCTTGGCAATTATTTGTTTATTTAGTCCATGACAACTAGTATAACAGCAGAAATCTGCAAGGTAGTCTAACACTTTCGTTTCTGATTCTTACATTTAGAGAATGAATTAGGAAATATAAATTATCATCATCATCAGGTGCCTTGCCGCATGGCTTTGGCGATTATGGACTTCCATCTGTCTCTATCTCTTGTTGCCTCAAGCATCTCTTCCACCCTCCTTGTCTTCAGCCACTCTGCAAGTCCGTCTAGTATCTTCTCCCTGGGTCTACCGGGTGCTCTCCTTCCCTCCAGCTTTCCCGTTGTGACCAGGTGTTCCAATTCCCCTTTCCTCATAAAATGGCCTATGAATGTTGCCTGCCTTTTTCTAATCTTCCTTATGAATGATCTACTTGTGTCTGCCTCCATCAAGACTATATATCATTCCTAATTCATTCTCTAAATGTAAAAATGTGTGTATGGGTGTGTGTGTGGGTGGGTGTGTGTGTGGGTGGGTGTGTGTGTGCTTCATCATGATGTGCCCTGCCGCATGTCATTGGCAATCATGACCCTCCACACGAATCTATCCCCTGTCGCTGCAAGTACATCTCCCACCCTTTCTGTCTTCAGCCACCTCGTATGTCCAGTCCAGTATTTTCTCCCTGGGTCTACCTGGTGTTCTCTTTCCCTTCATCTTTCCTGTTGTGACAAGGTGCTCTAATTCCCCTTTCCTCATAAAAATATTTTTGTGTGTGTATGTGTGTGTGTGCGTTGTATGTGTATATGTGTGTGTGCGTTGTATGTGTGTGTGTATGCATTGTGTGTGTGTTTGTGTATGTATGTGTGTGTGTATGTATTTATGTATGTGTGTGTATATGTGTGCGTGTGTGTATGTGTATGTATGTATGTATGTATGTGTGTGTATATATGTATGTGTGCGTGTGTGTATATGTATGTGTGTGTTGTGTATGTGTGTGTGTATGAATGTATGTATGAATGTATGTATGTATGTATGTATGTGTGTATATGTATGTGTGTGTGTATGTATGTATGTGTGTACATATGTATGTGTGCGTGTGTGTGTGTGTGAGTGTGTGTGTGTATGTGTGTGTGTGTATGTATGTGTGTGTTCAAACTCCAGGAGAACGTGCGGTTAAAGAGCCTGAACCTGGCGTGGAACGGATTGGGTCAGGAGGGCGGGGCGGCAGTGGCGGACGCTCTGCTGACCAACCAGGCCTTGCTGGAGCTGGACCTGACAGGCAACAGACTGGGGCTGGACACCGCCAAACGTCTGGCCAAAGTTCTGGTCACCAATGATTCCATCAGGGTGCTCAAGGTGATGTACATTTCACTAAAAAACAAGATTGTCAGATGTTGTGTAGCAAAGAGCAGTGATGACGTGTGCTGTAGCCAAGGGGTTAGGATGTAGGAGTTTCCACTCGCAAAGTTTGAATTCAGCTCTGCCCTCCACTAACAAGGTCTGCATTCAGTCCTCTTCACTAGGCAGGTCTCAATTCAGTCATGCTCTCCATTAGCCAGGTCTGAATTCAGCGTTGCTCTCCATGCCATGTCTGAATTCAGCGTTGCTCTCCATGCCATGTCTGAATTCAGCGTTGCTCTCCACTAGCCAGGTCTGAATTCAGCGTTGCTCTCCACTAGCCAGGTCTGAATTCAGCGTTGCTCTCCACTAGCCAGGTCTGTATTCAGCGTTGTTCTCAACTAACATGGTCTGAATTCAGCCTCACACTAACATGGTCTGAATTCAGCCCTGCTTTCCACGAACAATGTTTGAATTCAGTCTTGCACGGGTAGTGCCTGATGGCTAGATGAAAGGTGGATATTTTTGTTATCTCCCATGTCAACATATGTGAAGAGCTGCTAATGCCTGAACATATTTGTATAACATATGATGCTCTTAGAATATCGAACGTGCATGTTTAAGATCCTGTTAGCCGCGTCAGGTTATTGTCCTGTGGCTTTTGGAAACACGAACACACTCAGCATGCGCCCAAGGAGGGTGGAGTGTGCAGACTGCACATAGTGTGAGCCAAATAAAGGACATACTGGTACATCCGAGAGAGACAGAGTACATTATATACTATTATGTCAAAGCGCAATAGAATGAAAATTGACAGTTTGCACGTTCCACAACAGCAGCTCGGATTTGAAAGGCTACCAGAAGTATTATGTAAATTTCACAAGGTAATTCTCGGATTCATTGTCAAAAGTCTGGAGAACATATTGTCCAGACTATAAGGAGACTGCGTGCTTTGGTTTGAATCTTATATCCAGATTTGGTGCCTTATAAATGTCATTATTATTGTTGTTATTATTATGGTTGTTGTTATTATTATTATCATCATCATTATTATTATTAATATCATTATTATTATTGTTATTATTATTTTGATGCCCAAACAAAGGCATATAATACAAATCTTTGTCAAAGTTCAGCGTACACTTCGCATTCAAATAGAACGTGAGTTTTCGTTTCTGGAACTGATAAGCACAGGGGACATGATAAATTTTCATCGAACATACGCAGTCTGCATGTTCACATGCGCATGCATGCGCACACCCACACATATGAACCAGTTCATACTCAGGCCTTGTCTGTAGAATGACTCTGATTTTCGTGGATCCTTTGAGTGTTTCTGATATTCGTGGATCCTTTGTCTGAGTGTTTATAATTTTCGTGGATCCTTTGTCTGAGTGTTTATGATTTTCGTGGATCCTTTGAGTGTTTATGATTTTCGTGGATCCTTTGTCTGAGTGTTTATGATTTTCGTGGATCCTTTGTCTGAGTATTTCTGATTTTCGTGGAATCTTTGTCTTACGCCTATTGACTGTATAATGATATTTGTGACTGTGTCAGTAATTGCGTGTGATTGAATGTGTGATCGTATCTGAGTGTGTATGTAAGCGTAGTATATGCGTTCGTGTGTGTGTGTGTGCGTGTGTATGTGTGTGTGTGTGTGTGTGTGTGTTTGACAGTTTTGAATGACACCTTTTGCAAGTTTTGATGTATTATCATAAAATGAATTATCTTCGCTTCCCCCTCTTATCGTAACCCCTCCCTGATACTTTGATTGTCTGTTGCCGCCATTTTTCCATTGTTTCATTTGGGGGGGGGGGGGGGGATTACCGCACTTAGGGATGTTTTCTTTGTGCTCGCCTTTTTTATTTTTTTTTTTTTTTTTATCTATTTTTTGTCTCAATTTCTACGCCACCATAATGGTCACAGAAGCTGGCACAGCTTTTATAATGTGACGACGAGGAGGATGATAGCCATAATGCTGTGGAGTTTCATCTATGACTGAGACTGCGTGACAGGACTCTACTCTACGCTTACCATCATATCTTGGCGTCAGCCAGGCCCGAGAGACACAGACATTTGCGGTATTGGTTAGAAGATTTAAGCTGCACGCTTTGTGACGCATCCGTGAAGTGGATGACACTCACTGTGTGATCCCTGTCTTTCCAAAGAGCCCGTAGCGTGCTCACCTCTAGACAGGAGACGGTTTAGTCGAAAAATATCAATGATTTTTGAAGGGATTGATGGGAATTCGAACCGACAACCTTAGTCCACAACGGTATATCCGTTGCACTAACCACCAAACCGCGGCGACTGGTGCTATTGGCCCAATTCATTTAAGTCCTTTGAGTCTTTAAGTCTTGAGTCTGTCTGTTAAATTGTGTTCGACTTTGCACGTAATGTCGTCTCTGTCTTGGTGTCTGTTCTGTTGATGAATGAGAAGAATCTTAACTTTCATCAGAAGTTTGTTTTCATATATTGTGTATACATGGATGTGTGCGTGTATATGTGAACGAACATGTATGCTCTGTGTGTGTGAGCGTGCGTTCGTGTGTGTGTGTGTGTGTGTGTGTGTGTGCGAGCATGCGCACTGTGTGTATGTATGTGTGTGCGTGTTTGTTTGTGTGTGTGTGTGTGTGTGTGTGATGTGTGCGTGTGTGTACAGATGGGAAACAACCTCATAACATCAGGGGGAGCCATCGCCATCATCACCGCCATCAACAACACTGACAACTGTGAGGTGGAAGAACTGGATCTGACTGTGAGTAATCAGACACACACACACACACACACACACACACACACACACACATACACACACACATGCACACACACACACACACACACACACACACACACAAACACACACACACACACACACACACACACACACACAACTACACACACACAAACACACACACACACACACACACACACACACACACAAACACACACACACACACACACACACACACACACACACACACACACAGAGTCACACAATATGTGCATGTGGTTACCATCCACTGGTACACAAGCAGATGCATACACACACAACTAAGCACGCATCAGACTCCATTTTTCTCCGTCTTTCTGCCCCTCTCAATCTCCCTCTCTCTTTGTCTGTCTGTCTCTGTCTGTCTCTCTGTCTCTGTCTCTGTCTCTGTCTCTCTCTCTCTCTCTCTCTCTCTCTCTCTCTCTCTCTCTCTCTCTCTCTCTCTCTCTCTCTCTCTCTCTCTCTCTCTCTCTCGCCGTCATCAGATTGACAATTTACATGCACCCTACTTGGAAAAAAAAGCTGGTCTATGTTAAATGGTAAAGTACTGTATTGGCCTGTTCATAAGCCGTTAAATCGCCTGTTAAGCCTACTGTACTCTGAATAACATCACACAGGAACCAGAAAACACTAAAATAGAATCAGAACGTGTATTCAATACGACCTGACAAAGACAGGCACAAATTTCGGCCAACTGGCCTTTGTCAAGCGTGTCAAACGTAAGACAACAACAACAGTAATAAACAGACAAACATCCAGAGATATTTTCGCAGTTGTAATATGTTGTATACAAACATGTGCGTACACATACAATCAACACACACATAATTATAGATTTTCTCTTTCCTCACACACACACACGCAACCCACACACACACCACACCACACGCACACCACACACACACACACACACACACACACACACACACACACACTAAAATCACTTTAGTGAATAGACATTAAATCAAAGAACCACACAACACACACACACACACACACACACACACACACACACACACACTACACACCACACGCACACACACACACACACACACACACACACACACCACACACACACACCCCCATGGCCCGAACCCCATAGAGTGTCAGGAGTTAAGGGCCAAAACACTTGCTTGACAGGGGTTTCTCCTCTGAAGACCTGCTGTCCGGCTGTCCCCAGAGTTTCTGACTACCTTGTGTGTCTTTTTACAGGACATTGAGGTAGAATACGAATTCCTTCGGGTCCTTGAGGACACAAAAATGAAGCGACCCAACTTTGTGTGTAAACATGGCTCTGTGATGAGGGCGGGCAACACTCTGGAGGACCTGGGCAAGCCAGGCATTGACCCCTTCAACGTCAAGAAGGATCCCGTGGTCATACTGAAGGAACACATCGTGGTCAACGACATGAGGCTCGTGGACATCCTAAAGCGCTACGACCCTTCTGGGATTTTGAGTGTCACGCCTGAAGACTTCATGGCTGCTTTGGAGGTTTGTTGGTTTGAGGATGTGTTGGGTGGGGTGATGGTTTTTGTGTGGATGTGTGCATGAGTGCTTATGTGAGTGTGTGTTTGTGGATGTGTGCATGAGTGCTTATGTGAGTGTGTGTTTGTGTTTAAGTGTGTGTTTTTTGAGTGTGTGCTTATGTGTTGTGGGGTGTTAGTGTGTGTGTTTTTTTGTGTGCGAGTGCTTACGTGTTTGTGAGTGTGTATATGTGCTTACGTGTTTGAGTGTGTTTTGTGGTGTGTGTGGTGTGTGTGGATTTCGTGTGTGTTTGTATGTGTGCTTATGTGTTTATGCGCGTGTGTGTGTGTGTGCTTATGTGTGTTTGTGTGTATGTGGTGTGTGTATTTCGTGTCTGTTTGTGTGTGTGTCTGTGTGTACATGTACTCGTGCGTGTTTATGAGTAAATGTGTATATTTGTGTGTGCATGCATGCATGTTTGTGTGTGTGTGTGTGTGTTTGAGCCTGTGTGTTTGTGTGTGTGTGCGTGCGTGCGTGTGTGTGTGCTAATGTGTGTGTGCGCACGAACATGACTGATAACTGTAAAATGTTCATTGAGGCTTATAGCAATGTCTGTGGAGAAATGTAGACTCGGGTATCCTTAAGCATTGTGGTAAGGATGTCATGCAAAGAACGAATGATGAAAATGATGACTGCAGCAGCAACAATCATCATAATGATCATCATAAACAGTTATGTTGTGGTTGAACAGGAGCTGGCTGTGCCTCACAACAAGGAACAACTGAAGGAGGCGGTACATCGTTTGGCCGACAGCACATCAGGAAAGATCTATTTTGGGTCAGTACGGTCACTTTCATGTCATACTCGTGTCATGGAAACACTACTTGAATGTCAGGAAAAAGTATTTGTCTCATTGTGTACTTTCCTTACCCTATCCACCAGCTGCAAAAATTGAACCCTTTGATTCCTTCACCCAATCTGCAGGAAGCTGGTAGAGAGGGTGAGAGAGTCAAATGGTTACGTTTTTGTTTTGCTGGCATGGTTGACATTGCAGGATGCTGGTGGACAGGGTGTGGGAGTCAGAGGGTTAAGTTTTGTTGTTGTTTTTTCACCATGTATGTGTGTGTGTTCATGTGTGTGTCTGTGTGTTCATGTTTGAAAGATGAGTTTATCTTGTTCTGTCTGTTTAAAAATGATTTAGCTGCAACTGTGACATTGTGGGTTTGTGTGTGTGTGTTGTAATACATTGTAGTGTTGCACTGTACTGAACTGTACTGTATCATTGTATCACATGCCAAGCACTTCATCTAGCAAAGTCACCTTTGACTAAGAATTGAAAAATAAGTTTCATCTCATTCTCATCCATTTTGTGTGTGTGTGTGTGTTTGAGCATATGTGCCTCTCTCTCTTTCACACACTCATTACCCTGTGTTTTTATGTGTATATGTGTGTGTGTACATTTTGTCCATAGAATCAAGCTTGTTATATAATACAAAGCATTTTTATGCTACTGATAACAAATGCACATTTAGTTTTCTTACCAGTTGATAGTTGTCATCAACATCAGTGCAGGGTTTTGTTGGTTTCTACTGTGGCTTTGTATTGTGCTGTAGATTTATGATAGAACCATAATTTGTGCCATTGCTTGACATTATCTTGACTATTTTTAATTGTATTTATAACTATTGCTGTCTTTTATTGCAGAGACTTCGTTTCACAACAGACACCAAGTCGACCAGTCTCACGCCAGGTTGAATCATGACAGACGACGTCATAACTTCCATTTATCCATCTGAGAGCTTGAGTCATCTTCACACCAAAAGAACCTTGCTTCATGTTTTGACCTTTGTCAAATGTTGGAACAGTTTATCATCATTATCATCCATTCCCTGATCTGTCCATTACTGATTATTATTTCTTTGAATTTTGATATCTAACCATTAAATCCGTCCATTGTAAAACCATTTATCTATTTGCGTAAATGTTTACATCTGCCCTTTAAAATTTGTACACTATTTTTATAATTCATTTATGTACATGTCCAGATCTGTCCACGTGAAGCTGAAATTGAGGTTTCTGTTGTTGTTTATTTTTCTCAGTGCAGTGAATTCAACAGCATTAGAACTGAAAACAAAGGAGGAAGTTTGGAGAGAGCTTGGGCTTCAACATTGCTGTTATGGACTGGTCACATGATACTGATCACAAAAAACAACTTTAAAGTCCTATATGAGCATTACTGAACTGTTGATGCATTCAGACTCACAAACAGATCTTTTATGGAAAAACTGTCAGAAAACTGAAAGACTTGCTCTCCTCTTGTCTTTCTTTGTGGCGCTGTGTGTGGATTTTGTTTTTTTCATTCTACAAAATAAACTGTGATGTGTTGTTTTAAAATGTGAGTTTGTTGTAAGATATGTGTGTGTGTGTGTGTGTGTGTGTGCGCGTGTGTGTGGTGTTGTGTGTGTGTGTGTGTGTGTGTGTGTGTGTGTGTGTGTGTGGTGTGTGTGTGTGTGTGTGTGTGTGTGTGTGTGTGTGTGTGTGTGTGTGTGTGTGTGTGTGTGGTGTGTGCGTGTGCTGCAGACTCACACTAAATTGTTTTTGTGATGCTTTCTTTTTACACCATAACAGGTGACGCATAATTATTTCAATTCTGATGCCAGAAATAGCCAACAGCAATCATGAGTAACCATTAAAGGGAAGCAACTCGTGATTTAAATTGTGTTACATCAAACACACTAGCTTCAGCTGTTTTATGTTGTTGCAGGCGTACATTTCATAACGCCTGGAATTGTGTGTTTTTTTTTTCTTTGTTTTATTGTTGTTGTTTTTTTCAAAGTTTAAGAAAAGACAACCAGGATTTTGTTTGTTTGACTGGTTGCTGTTTTTTTCCCTTTAATTTCAGTCCTCCCTCCCCTCCCCCCAAACTTTAGTGTGGTTTTTGTCTTTCATTTCTGTCTTTCGATCCATCTCTTCATTTCTGCGAGTGTTGTTACAGTATTGTGTAGTAGACAGTACTTCATTTACTGCTACACTAAGAGTGTGCAAGGAGTGAAGTTGTATTCAAGATGTTCCAAAGTGAAATAAGGGTATTATCTGAGAACAGTCTCTCTCTCTCTCTCTCTCTCTCTCTCTCTCTCTTCTCTCTCTCTCTCTCTCTCTCTCTCTCTCTCTCTCTCTCTCTCTCTCTACTCTCTCTCTCACACACACACACACAAAAGACGTACACAGACTCGCGCGCACACACACACACACACACACAGTGGGTGGGTGGGCATACATACAGGCACACATACATGCATGCACAAGCAAATACAAGGCTATGACAGCGCTTCAATAATTTCAATGTGATTTTGGACAAACTTACATCATGATACAAAATTACTGAGGTTTGTACTTTGACAGGAACCCTGTCTCAAAGTCAAACGCTCAAAAAACCAAATAAAATCGGCAAGAAAACAAGAACATCCAACAACTGGATTGTGGGAACACAACAATAAAAATATCCACTAATCCACTCCACATAGACAACTTTTTTCCAAAATATAATCCACATCCCCTTCCCTTGAGAATGGGGAAAGAAACCACAACCACCTTGCGCGTGCGCGCACACGCACACACACACACACAAAGCTAATTCCATTCACCAAAAAATAAACTGACATTCTACAAAGGGTGGGTTTGCCTTGTGGAATAAGCACTGGCCTTGGATGCAAGAAATCCCTGACTGGACAGGGATTGTCCTCCAACCCTCCACAATACCTTGTGTGGTGGTCTGGATACTAGTTGCTGAGATTAGAAAATAAATCAAAGTTCCATGCGCAGTTTGCACTCAGCCATGGCAACAATGGAGTTGTGCATGGCAAAATGCTGTAGAAAAATCCATTTCAATATTTAAACAAAAACACATGCATACAAGAAAAAAAAAGTGGGTGGCACCATACTATCCCCAGAAAGAGAGGCCTGCATTTCATGTTGGAAAACATTTTGTTGTGACAGAAAAAAATAATAAAATCCAATCTACTCCAAAATGCAGACCACGCCTATATGGACAAAAGTTTACAAAAAGCAGTTAAAGGAACAGATACTTCAACCTGAACCAGAAGGTAAAGATTACTACATCTGAGCACACACTCATTTATGCAATGGTATCAGGCCACTCTCTGACAAGTCTTATCTTGAAAAACAAATAAAAAGATGAATGAACTCTACAGTACTAAACACTTGCTACTGGTGGGATAGTAGTAGATCCAAACATCAGAAAATAATACTGCTTGAATAAAAGCTGTGAACGTGACAGTAGTTTGATTGTAAAAGAATTCTGAAAAAAATGTTAGTCTGTATCAAACACAACAGTATATTTTATTTTGATTGCGAAGGAATGCTGATAAAGCACTAGTTTTTGCCAAATTCACACTAAACTGGTATTCATGAACTGCCATTTTCTCCTCCTCACCCTATTCATCAGCTTCCTTTAAGAAGCTGTTGGGTACAGCATATGAATGGGTTGAATTTCATTTTGATTGTGAATAAAAACAAATTTTGAACATACACAATTTTCTGCCAAATTTCAAGTCACTTTCACTAAACATGCACACAGATGTGTTGGTCAATGTTACTGACACTGGTAGCAAAGAAATGAAACTATTTCAAAGCATATTTCATTATCCCATCAGTGACCCAAGTGATGTTACCAAAATTTTCCCCCTTTAAATCATATTCAGGTTTTCTTTAAATGTTTTAATAACATACTTATGTAAAAGGAATCTTTGTTGAAGACTATCAAATTACATAGTTGTCAATGACTTCAAGCCTTATCTAATCAGGTAAAATGGAATAAAATGCATGTTATGACAAATTTCCTCTTTCGGTTGTTCAACGTATTTCTGCCCTTATTTTTTCTCCCTCTCTACTTTCTACTGACTCTTCCTTTCTTTCTTTCTTTCTTTGTTTCTGAGTTACTGGTCCACTCACCATTGTATTTTTCAGAAACACTTCAAAATTTTCATAATGGCACTGGCTGTGCCACAAGGATGATGAAGACTTCACAGCAACATAAGTTGCCTTCAGAGAGTGGACCAACCCACCAAAACAACATGTATAACCACATCAAAGAAACATTTCCCTGAATGCTGAATATGAAGAGAAAAACAAAGTCCAAAAAATATACTTTCTACTACAGTCCACACAATATAAGCCATTTTGACATCAGTTTTTCAACAAATATGGGATTGCCTTAAGAAAGGATGAAATATCTAAACAATGTAAACACTGAAAATACAGCAAAAAGAAGAAGATACCCTAAATCCTGAAGTTGCAATTTGAGCGCTCATTTTTTAAGTATGTACAAATTACAAGCAACTTAAGCAGCAGTATTATGTCAGGAGCACTGTAAAGTCACTAACAGTTTTGAGAAAAACAGGAAAAAAACATAATAAAGACAAGCACATTTTTTGCCATAAAAAAACATTCAAGCTATGTTCAGAAGAAGTCAAAAGTCAGCAAATACTCAGTCTGGAAATGCTTAATTGCAAATAAGACCTTTTGTTCATATTCATAAAAATGACATTAATGTAGTCTAAGTAGCAAAACGTTGTACAATAAAACAATAAATGAGAAGTTAAAAAGAAAAAGAAATATGAGACAGTCCACTAAAACTGGTCAAACATGACAACCCCCAAACAGATTTAAAGGGAATATTTCCAACATATCAGAGGTGATATATTTCCCACAGATGAGAGCAGTCCAAATTTCACACAGTGGATCCACTGTTACAAAAAAGAACACAAATGCAAAAAAAGCTAGTGTAGAAGAATGTATCCACATATTACTCAACTATCTGCCTTTTCTTTATTTCGTATCCTCAAGCGGCATTAATGATTACCCTGTAGATTAACATGATTGCAAGTATTAGTGAAATGAGAAGAAATCTGTGCTAATTGCAAGTATTAGTGAAATGAGAAGAAATCTGTGCTAATTGCAAGTATTGGTGAAATGAGAAGAAATCTGTGCTAATTGCAAGTATTAGTGAAATGAGAAGAAATCTGTGCTAATTGCAAGTATTGGTGAAATGAGAAGAAATCTGTGCTAATTGCAAGTATTGGTGAAATGAGAAGAAATCTGTGCTAATTGCAAGTATTAGTGAAATGAGAAGAAATCTGTGCTAATTGCAAGTATTGGTGAAATGAGAAGAAATCTGTGCTAATTGCAAGTATTGGTGAAATGAGAAGAAATCTGTGCTAATTGCAAGTATTAGTGAAATGAGAAGAAATCTGTGCTAATTGCAAGTATTGGTGAAATGAGAAGAAATCTGTGCTAATTGCAAGTATTGGTGAAATGAGAAGAAATCTGTGCTAATTGCAAGTATTGGTGAAATGAGAAGAAATCTGTGCTAATTGCAAGTATTGGTGAAATGAGAAGAAATCTGTGCTAATTGCAAGTATTAGTGAAATGAGAAGAAATCTGTGCTAATTGCAAGTATTGGTGAAATGAGAAGAAATCTGTGCTAATTGCAAGTATTAGTGAAATGAGAAGAAATCTGTGCTAATCCATTACGCACCCACACCACTGCACTCTTCTCACTAGCTGAAGAGAAAGCAGTTCTCTGGATCCACATGGACCATACTGAACACAAACGCCACTTACCCTTTTCTTCCTGTACATTTGAAATCATGTCCACTATGTATGTTCTCACAAAACGAAAATGCTTCAAGCAGATTACCTGTTGTTCAAATATAAAAGCAGAATAATGTGCTTCAATCTGAACAAAGTCTGCCAAAACTAGTTCTGTAACTGTCAGGTCTGATTGTCTGCAGCAATGCTAGACATCAAAGAGAAGCTGGGACTATAGAACAGAATACATTTTCTGTTCTTTTGCCATTCAGTCCACAAGTAGACACTGGGCACCGTCCTTTTGGGAGAATAATGGGTCTGATGTTGTTATCTTTGGATTGAAAGATAGTCAAGTGAAAATTGCTTTTTCAGATAAGTGAGTATGTCATTATATATACACAAAATGCAGGTATCAATATGTCATCCAGCATGCAATTTCACTGCTTAAGTTGTCAAATGAAGGAGAAAAATGGAATGAAATATCTTTTGAATACTTTCATATTCTGTCCTTTTTCAGCCTTCATTGTTAGGTGCCTGGATTTGTTAGACCATCACTCAAAGTCAGAGTGTTAAACACAAAATGACAAACTGGGTCCCATATGTTATAATCTAACAAAGCAGTATCAAATCAAAATGTGATCTAAAACATGAAGTCCTGCCTTACCAAAGCACATACATTAACTTTGAGATGAGAACAACAATGAGCAATATTCCTTTTGATAAACACAATTCAGTTTTGCTTTCTTGCTCAAAGAAATGCAAAATTCTTTATTTTGTTCATTCATGGGTACAACGATAAACAAGAATAAATGCAAATTCTGTTTGTTCATATGTAGGCCTACAACGGTAAACAAAAAGTTTAAGGCACTTTCTACTGAATGATTTTCTTTCATGAAAAACAAAACTGACAGTTTTACTGAAATTATTTACATGATTAATTTCTTCAGTATCTTCAATGCCATACTGTTTCAAAGAACAAAAAAGCTAGTCATCTCATCCACTCCCACTTACTTAAAATGTTATCATGAGTACCTCACACACACGTCACAGACAATGAGAGACAAACATGTATAAGATACTCTATCCTCTGTCAAATATAACAAACCAGACAATGTCTGATGTTTTGCTATGCTTCTTTTTGCTAGACTTGTTTTCAACAGAGCAAACTTTGTTATTAAGAAGTTAATTAGCACAGGCAAAAATAAATTTTGAATAAAAAAAAGCTGGGTGGCATTCTTCACTTGTTCAAAATGTTCCAATTTGCTACAAAATGTGGTTAGCTTTTTTTTTTTTTTTCCATTTTAGGCTGCAATTTCCATATGCACTCAAACTACTATATAGAGTGAGCATTTATGTGCATGCCGTTTTTCTTTATTTTTAAAAAAAATTTACTACTATTATTATTACTTTTTTATTCATACACAGTCATTAAAGCAGTCATGTTCCGTTCTGGGGTGAAGCATGCTGCGTGTTTTTGTGTTTCCATTAGCCAGCAAACAATGACATAGCTTATAGAATCTTTAACACACACATTTAACAGTCTGCATATGTATACACACAAAGGGGCTTAAGACTCCAGCAGGTCTTCATACATGCTGAACCTGACAGACAGGAAAAATCTCCACCATTTATCCACCAGGCAGTTCTCAAGCATGTTCAAATCCTCACCTTTCAACTGGAAACTTCAATGTTTTAAATTTAAAGACTGGTTAAACAGTAATACACTATAATATGATAATGACATAGGTATGGCAGTCAGAATGACAAGCAAATCATAATTAACAACAATACATCATATTATATCTGAGAATATCCTTTCGCATTTTTCATTTGTTTAATACTGATTCTGTGCAATACATCAAACCAATGAACACAACTGGAGCCAATATGATGATATGTAACCCATCAGCACAAACCAGTGCTGACCTGTTCCGGAACGTTTTCAGATATGTGAAGTTTTGAAATCTAGAACCTTTTCTGATCATTTTGATGCATAACTGAATGTCGTACGGTTAAAATATGTGCTTCTGCTGAAAACTTGAAACCTTGAAGATGGACCCTCATCACCCATTTATGCCTGTACTGCTATGACTGCCCTATCAGGGTTAATATCACGTTAAAAACAACTCCAAGTTTAAATTAAGAAGACTCTAAGTTTAAATTAAGAAGACAACAGTTAAAACCCAAGCTCACGATTATCCTGTCAAGTCTAAAATGCAGTTTAAAATCTTTCCTATACGTATAATCATGTGAGATAAACTCAACTGATCTCTGGTGAAAACTTAAAAACTACATTAAAAGGAGCATCGCTGAAGAGGTTCTTTAAGGATACTTCTGTATAATGCTTATGTCTCCAAGTTCAAGCGTTCAATAAGGTGTCTAAATGCTGAGTGGTTTGTCCCACACTATACACCACAAAGCTTCTTCATTTTTTAAACAGTATGAGCGAGTGTAGAATGTGTGACCTGTGTGTAGCCTACATAACATTGTCTCTTCCCTACGGTTTCCTGGAGCAGATTGGAGAATGTTTAGGGTTAGGGTATGTACGGAGAAGCTTGCTGTCTGCCTGGCTCCTCAGTGAGCTAGCACTGGATTCCTGCTGGTAGGTCACATATGCATTCATTCCTGAACGATCTGTCCATGTCCTTTCTTATTTCCTTAAGAGGTCATGTCAGATCGTCATTAACACAAACTAAATCAGTACTCATCCTGCATGATCTACACATGCCCTCTCACACATCATTTCACTTACAATGTAATATTAGAGGTAAGGTCAGATCATCCATAATACAGAGAAAAATGAATGAATATGGCACTGCTCCTCTCACCTCTACAACTGCAGTAATGAAGATCTATCAAATGTCCAATCTCGATACAACGACAAAATAAATGTTCACAATGTGTGCACATACACGCACGCACGCACACACATACACACACAAATGGTCTTTATCACTTTTCTTATTCATGAGAGAAGCTTACTTTGTTAAGTTCGCACCTGATCTATTCAACTGAAACTGGCATCTCATACACATAACACACACACACACACACCACACACACACACACACACACACACAACACACACACACACACACACACACACCATCACACTCTCTCTCTCTCTCTCCCCTCACAAATACAAATACTGAGCAAATATGTGCTAACCAACAAACTCAAACCTTTCAGCAGCACAAACCCAAACCCTAACCCTAACCCCCACAAACACCCCTCACCCCTGCCATCATCAAGAATCAGGGGAGCCATCTTTCAGCTGTTCTCGCACCACCTTCACCACCTCCAAAGACAGTTGCCGTGAGAGACTTGACATGAAGGGCTGCAGCATGCCCCGCGCCTGGTTCATTACACCACTGTCCCACTGCAACACTGACCCTGTCTCCCCCATCAGGGGACACATTACTGGACTGTCGTTTTCATTGTCCGTGGAGGCTGGAGACTGAAGAGCCAGTTCAGCCAGGGTGAGGTGGGCCTCATGAAAGGCTTTGGACAGGCAGCTCATCATCAGCTGGTGTTTTCTGGGTGTTATGGTGGTCTGGTTCACCTGTTAAGATGTAAAGCAGTTTAGTGTTCAGTACTACAAAAATAATCAGGTGCTGTATTGTTTTTGATGCATTATACTATTCTGTATTCTTGTAATATGCTATGCTGAACTGTATCCACTGTAGTGTCAACCTAGACTGTATTTAGTATCATAAATTTTTATGAAATGCATCCACTGTCATAAGTTTTGGATGCTGACTGTGTTGCTTTGGTTTACCATTTGAAGCCATCTGTGTTCACAAGTAATAATTTTCTACCATGCTGTACTCATATTCTTTGTTTTTTGTATCATATTTTTATAAGAACCTTTAGAAGTTTAGTCCAGCTGAGCATAACTTTGTTATGTTTATGTTGACTACATTCCAATGTTAACCTGAAATTTGATTTTATATTTCAACAAAAATGTTGCACATGTTTGCCGAACATCACAACTAACAGCAGTAACAATTATGTACAGCTGTTATACAAACAAAAGCAGGTGTAGCTGTTAAAGCAAAATGTATTATTACTGTAACTAGCACACAAAGCATTCACATCATTTGTCTGCAAAACCTGACCTGTGAATGGAAGTCTTTTGCTCTCTGCACAGCATTCTTCAGATCAGCAACAACACTGGTACACACTGTCATCAGTTCTGCACAGCAGAAAAAACAAGGCCATTCTAGTGATGTTCTCTCTCTTTCCCATTAGAAAATGGGCCATACTGTTACAAACTAACAAAGCCATGAGATTAAACACATCTCTCTCATTTCATGTGCAGTTAATTTTTTTGAACATGCAACAAATTCTTGCTGATTTGTACATTTTCCAAACATTGTAATGGTTATCTCAATCTGGCAATAACTATTCAAACTCATCTGTTGCAGACATATTTTCAAAAGCACCTGTTCCATAGGTATATTTATTACAAATTCCGTAAGACAACCCAGCTGTTTCTTTTGGACAAAATGCACAATACTGTACGTTGTTTTGCACACAAGTTGTGTGTATGAAAGTTTATCATATTAGCACAGATGTATAAATAGTTTGCAATGTCTTGGGCATGAACTTACCAGCTAAGATAAGATTACCTATTCTACTATCACAACTATAGTGTTGTGGGTGAGAGTGGTGAAATGACTAAATTAGTGTTGCCACAATATAGCATTCTGACTGATAGTAGTCATAATAAGGACTGTGTGGTCTAAACATCATCCCACTTAGTATGATGAGCCACGATTGTGGTTTTACCGTCTAAAAACATGATGAGCCACGATTGTGGCTTCATTTGTATCTCCTGCTGAAAACTGACTGATCTATAAAATGAATACAAAACTGACCAATCAGAAGGCTTCTTTTGCGTTGTCTCTGTCTGCTTCCTTTGAGACAGTCGCCATTTTGCTGTTCTTCGATTGATTTCTACAAGTTTTTGCACAAAAGTGAGTGAGATTGGGACTGACCGTGTGATTGACAAGTTGAAACTCTTGTTGACAGTAACTGTGGCGATGATTATGAAGTAAATATGGCTTTGTTTTTGGTTCTAAATGAACAAGAAAGGTTCAAGCACACACTGAAGGGTATTTTTAGCACATCAGTTATTGATGGAATGAGGATTGTCATTCAGTTTGGTTTGTTTACATTGTACTTCTCATCTCGTGTGTGAGGATGTGTTTTTTTATTCTAACACTCTGTAATTTCACTTGCTCCTGCAAACAGGTGTTTATTTTACTTTTGTTGTGCAGTTCAGGATTTCTCCTTTCTAAATATATGTATACTTTTCTAGGAAATGTTTACACGAGAGCAGCAAAAATTAAAAACAATAAGTACCCATCGACAAGTTGGCTCCTGTAATTTTACGTTGTCTTACAGTACACTTTTAATTATGTATTGTGCCAAGGCAGTTATGTTACCTGTACAGTGTGAATTAGCCCACCAGAACAACATGCGCACATGTACCCAAGTGAACATGAACATGTCTCTGGTGGATATTCTGACATGCATGATCAATCTTAAACGCAGAAAAAGAGTAATTACCCATCAAAACCACCATCACAACCAACAACAAAATTTACCACAAGTAACAACTCACCCTGATCCGTATCTGAAGCAGGTAGCGGAGAAGTGAAGGAGCTGTGGAGATGAAGAGAGAGACGACTGCGGTCCCCTCGTCTTGTACATCCTTCCCCATCCTGCAGTGTGGGTGTCATGTGATGGGTGTCATAGTCTGTGTCAGTGTCTGACCCCACTCCTGTGTCAGACTGACTGCGTGGTGACACCTGCTGCTCTGGTGACTCACTGCACGGTGATTCAGGCTGTTCTGGTGAGGACTGATTGCACGATGATACAATGTCTGCCAGTGTGGACTCACTACATGGTGAGTTCACCTCCCCCAAGGTGGACTCACTGCACACTGAAACAGGCTGCTCTGAAGATGACTCACTGCATGGCGAATCATCTGGTGGTGAGCATGCATGGGTACCTGCAGATGACTGTTGAATGTCTGTCAGTAAAGACATGTCCCTGTCAAGAGTCACTGGCGCCCTATAAGGACGATGACTGTGACCAACATCCACCGAATCCTGTCCCTTGTCTCTCGGTGAACCATCCTGTGGACCTGGATGTCTGGACAAGTTTGTTCCATCCTGCACAAACACGGTATCAGCATCCCTCCCGTCACAAGAAACACCTGACACACCAACATCATGGTCAACTGCTGCACCGTTCAAAGTTGTGTGCACTGAAGAGTTGTCCTGAGGCAGTGGATGGGTCTTTTGTTCCACATCCTCTACTACACTTGCGGAATTAATACAGCTGTAAGTTACAGAGTCTGTAGATTCATACAATGCAGAGGACGTGGTTTGAACACATGGAGGAGACTGGCCACAGAAGAGACAGAACTGTTTGTAGCTGCAGCAGTAACTGAAACTGTTTTATGAGCCGACTCACAATCGGGAACCAATTCAGCAGTAGGCTCATCAGAAATAGACTCTCTGTCTGGGCTGATGAGCTGTGATTCCAGAACACCAGAGTTGCCAAGCAGTATACTCTTTGCCTGATCCAGGGTCAGATCTGAAGAGGATCGTGTACGTACCTGTGCTGCTCGCTTCAGCAATGTGCTGCGTGCAGCGTAAGATGTCAAACTGCTAGCAGAAGGGGGAGGCATTAGGTCTCTGTTTGTCACCTCCCTGGTGTGGTCAGAAATACCCGACTGTGATGCTGATCTCCTAAAGCGAACTGTGGGCAAGGACCTCCTGCTTGGAGAGTGAGTCTTGGTGGTGCGTTGTTTGAGGGCAGGCTTGACTGTATCATTGTGGGCAGGTACAGAAAGGGAGGAGCAAGCACTCTGTGTGGGGGGTGGATCATCCAGACCAGTGATGTCCGGCTCACTGATAGACAAGTTGGCAAGACTGGGCAGGTTGGAGGATGCCTCAGCAGTGGAGTTATCTGCATCACCTTCTTTCATGTCCAAATCATGAATGTCTGTCAAATCTGGTGTGGATTTGTACTTCACCTGACCAGATGATGAGAGGCGACCTTTTCCCAGTCGCCTTTTGACAGGCCCTTTGTTCTTCTCTACGTGGACACTGGCAGTTTTGTTGTTCTGTACCTCTGCCTGCTTCATCAAATTGCCGGCAGATGCTGACTTTAGTCGAGATGACTTGGTTGTTCGGGAATAGGATGGAACTTGATAAGAAGGAGCTTCTAATGAAGATCTTGCTCCTTTTCCTGCTCGCGAGTGGACTCCATCCCCACTATGACGCCTGTTCCTGCCTGAAGTAGGGACATGCCTCTGACTGGACGGACTTGGGACTCGGTGCATAGCAGAACCAGGGATAGCCTGTGTTGGGATGGACAGAATGGGCGAGTTCTCTTTCTCCAGCCTTTCTCCTGCAACATGATGCCAAATACACATTTCAGTTTTCAGCCCTGTAAGAGCATCACCATTAACCTCCTTCTGTCTGCTTATCGGTTCATTCATCAACAGACATTCTGAGATCTATGAAGGACAATCAATGACAAAGTCACAGTGTTAAAAGTGTGCAGTAATCTTAAATGAATTGCATATAAAACAATCATGCTTGTGTATTGTAGCATTATATCAGTCTTTAGAAATGAAAACCTGCAAGCAAGATAAAGCTTTCTTTGATCAGATCAAACGAGTCAAAGTATTCTTTTATACGAGCTCGTACAATTAATCAAAGTCTTCCTCTATAAGGTTACGAAAGCTAAAGCTTTCTTCTACTGAAAACGCTTCAGAACATAAACTGTATGAACATGATCTTTGCAAATTCATGCATAAATCAAGATACATTAGTGGCATGCTCACTGACATACATCAATGTTTCAAAATATCAAGAAACATGCAGGTCCACTGTCAATTGCATTAAATGAGAAAACACTAGACAAACCAAGAAAATCTATCGCTTATCTCAGAAACAGAAAATATTCATTGCTTACCTAAGCTGCAGAATTATCGCTTACCTCAGTTACATAATCACAAGTTATTGCAGTATCAATACTTCTGTATACACGCTATCTCACCATTTGAAATTCTCTTCAAAGTATATTGTCATAATATATGATGCACCTTACTTCTATATATATAATCAGTTAGTTACACAAAATAAACATGATGGGTTAGTACATTAGCATTTGTGACATGTCAGATATACACTGGTACAATATAAAATGCGTATATGTAAATACAAAAACAAATAAAAACATGCAATGCCTAATTCAGCCTAGTTAATCTGTTTTTCACACACACCACACACAACACACACACACACACACACACACACACACACACACACACACACACACACACACACACACACACACACACACACACACAAATAAGAATTTCAATAAACAATAAACGAGTGAGCAATAAAAAATATATATAAAAACACTACATACAAAAACTACAAACAAATATATATGTAATATAGTTCATATGGTGAACATCATCTGTTAAAGTCAATAAATAGTACACAAACAACACATCAATACATGGAAGGCATGCATAGTTATGAGATGGTTATAGTGATATGATACTTAGTGTGCAATAGTTGGCAATAACACACACACACACACACACAATATACACGCACACTCACACATACAGACACACATGTGCACACTCAGACACACACATAGACACACACACAGACACACACACATTCAGCATTGATATAAGACTGCAAATAAACTGCAAACATGTCAAGACCACATATACACAAAATATAGAGAAGAGAACTGATTATCAATGTCAGATCTACACAACCCATCACCATGTCAACTACACTGACAAGTAGTCAATATCCATAAAACCAAAGCCATATAAAAACCATAACAGCACCCCATGCAAAGCAAGGAAACAGTGTATACAAAGACAACTGTTATCATCACCCTCACTCTATCCACTGCTGGAAGCTAGTGGACAGAGAATGAGGGTGAAAGGTCAGTTAAAACAATTATAAAGGGCTGTAAAGATACAAGAAGACAAAACCAAAAGACAGCATGCAAGTTTCTACTAAGAAGCGGCACAAGTTTACCAGATGCAGCAGGCTCTGATCCCAAATGCTCAGGCTGGGAGGGGGAAACATGACAGGAAGCAGGCACTGAGTCTCCTACTGGGCTGCCCTCACTTAAACCACTGGGACTTGGAAAGCCCAAAGGGCAGAGTGTGGGGTTGTGGGGCTTCTGCATTTTTCAGATTGAGACTGAGAGGTCAGGGACTTGCACTTCTGCACTTTTCAGACTGCAAAGGTAAGGTCAAGGGACTCACACTTCTACACTTGTAAGGTCGCAATGGCAGAGGTTGGGGACTTTTACTTCTAAGCGTCTCAGGCTGCGACTGTGAGGGCTTGGGACTTTCACTTCTTCCCTTTTCAGACTGGAAATGTTGCGGCAAGGGATGACTGTTTCTACGCTTATCAAGCTGCAAGTATGGGAGCCTGGAACTTGTACTTCTTGGCTTTTCAGGCTGTGAGTATAAGGGCTTGGGACTTTCACTTCTAGTTCTATACTTTTCAGACTGTGAATGTAAAGGCTTGGGACTTTCACTTTGGAGTTTGGGACTTTCACTTCCTGTTCTACACTTTTCAAACTGTGAGTGGAATGGCTTGGGGCTTTCACTTCTTCGCTTTTCAGACTGTAAATGTTGGGGCAGTGCATTTACACTGCCATACCTCTCAGACTGAAAGCCTGAATAGTTGTTCAGTGACCTCAAACAATCAAGAGATCCTGTAGATCTACGTGATTTGATGGACAGAGATACAGATGCAGACTGTCCTGTTTTCACTGGTCTCACAGACAATGGTGTTCTGGGACGTCGTGATGTCGATATGCTGACTGGAGTTTTGGATGATGATGGTGAGGCTTGGGATGCGACACTAGGGGATACAGCAGCTGAAGAATGGGAAGATGACCTAACAGATGGGAGTGATCTACTCAACTTTGATGACCGGGTCAAGTTTTCAGTCTGCTGTGATGAGGAACCAGACTCTGAACTGAGAGATCTGACTGGGCGAGGTGAACGCAGAGGTGTAGAAACAACGCTATGCTTGTGAGCATTCAGCTCAGCAGAGTATGGGGACTGAGTTCGATTCAGGCCAGAGAGTCCAGCAGGTGGTGTACTCACAAATGAACAGACTTAGGGGACTGACTTCTCTGAAGTTGACGTGAAGGAAGTAGCTCACGATGCTTGTCTGCCAATGCCTCTTTCTCAGTGCCCTCCGTGGAGGTGACTTTAACTACGAAGGTCTTATTCCCACTGTCTAGAGATTCTAAGGTATCGACAGTTTCTCCTTTCAAATGGGTCAACACGCGGGGGACAGGGATTTTCGGAATGGGTTGCTCTTCTTTGATAGGCTGGTAGGAGAGGGTTAGGTCAGCCCAGAAACGACGCAGAGTTCTTGGTGAAGCTGATCCACAAGCCCCTGGGAGACAACATAACCACACCGTGACAATGACACTACCATGCTGCACTCCTGTCTCATCGTCCAGCTGCATGAACTATGGCAACAAACAATGCTTGTTTTATGATGCTGACACAAAATAAACAAAAAACATGTTTTTTGCCCTCTTCTTCACCTCCCTCCCAGTCTCTTTTCTTTTGAATCAGAAGTTTGTTTGTCTGTTTGTGCGTGCGTGTGCCCATCGTTTTTAAAGTAAAGGTTTGCTGGGCAATCGTTAAGGAACGAAATGTTAGATACCTCAACTTCTCCTGAAGCCAACATTATGAGGGCAGTGTCCATCTCCTCACACTCACTGCTTTACCTTCCTATTACAGCTGGGTGGAGTAGCATGTTTAAGTGAGGATGCCAATCAGGTCATCCATTTAAGAAACACATCTGATCATGCTTTACCTCAGCTTTGGGAAGCAAGAGCATGACCATCTGTGCTTTTCTATCCAACTCTTTTTCATCAACTAAGATCTCAAATCAAAAACAGATTTCTGCCCACTCAGATTCAAAACTGAGTACTTCAATGCCAAGTTAAACATTTGCATAAGTTTACCATGGATTGGCGCGATTATAACCCCGTATTTCATGGCAAGAAATCAACTGTAACTTTTTTGACAAGTACATGTTTTAATCATATCACTGTTTGCGATATTATGTCATAATGTCCTACAATGCCCATGCCATAATTATGTTCTTCATCACCCATCTGTATTTGTGTGTGTGTTTTTCTTTCATGATTTCATTGAATCATATTAGTGTTTCTAACATTTTCATTGTAATTTTGTAATGTCTAGCATTTCAAAAATGCGATTAAAAAATTACACAAAAAAGTGTATGCCAATTCTCCATCTCTCCTCCATTTTTTTTTTTATTGTTTTGTATCTTTGCCAATTTCCAATCCTTCCAATGATATTTACAACCCTTCCAATGTCATTTTCAACCCTTCCAATGTCATTTACAATCCTTCCACTGCACATTCATAACCCTTCCACTGTACATTTACAACCATTCCAGATTCATTCACAACCTTTCCAATTTCATTACAACCCTTCTAGTACCATTTGCAATCCTTCCAGCGCCATTTACAATCCTATCAGTGCCATTTACAACACTTCTCATGCACACTTGCAGCCTTGCAATGCCATTTACAATCATTCCAAAACCATTCAAACCCCTTCCAATTTCATTTACCATCCTTCCAACGCACATATACGATCCCATCAATGACATTTACAACCCTTCCAATGCACAACTACAACCCTTCCAATGATACTGACAACCCTTCCAATGCACATATACAACCCCATCAATGACATATCCTACCCTTCCAATGATACTGACAACCCTTCCAATGCACATTACAACCCCACAATGACATATCCTACCCTTCAATGATACTGACAACCCTTCCAATGCACATATACAACCCATCATGACATATCCTACCCTTCCAATGCACAACTACAACCCTTCCAATGATACTGACAACCCTTCAATAAATACTGACAACCCTTCCAATGCACATATACAACCCCATCAATGACATATCCTACCCTTCCAATGATACTGACAACCCTTCCAATGCACATATACAACCCCACCAATGACATATCCTACCCTTCCAATGCACAACTACAACCCTTCCAATGATACTGACAACCCTTCCAATGCACATATACAACCCCATCCAATGACATATCCTACCCTTCCAATGATACTGACAACCCTTCTAATGCACATACACGACCCCATCAATGACATATACAACCCTTCCAATGCACAACTACAACCCTTCCGATGATATTGACAACCCTTCCAATGCACATACACAGCCCCACCAATGACATTTACAACACTTCCAATGCACATCTACAACCCTTGCAATGGTATTACAACCCTTCTAATGCACATCCACAACCCATCCAATGCCATTTGCAACCCTTTCAGTGCCTTTACAACCCTTCAAATGTTGTTATCTACAACCCTTCCAATGCCATTTACAACCTTTCTAGTGCTATTCACAACCATCCCAAAGTCCATTTACAACCATTCCACCGCACATTTACAACTCTTCCAAAAACACTGCACCAGAGGGAAAAAAGTCACCAAAACAATTGTAACAAGTGGGGCTCGCAATTTTGGTGACAGAACTGAACAAGCTAGGGAAGGTGAAAGGGAAAGACAGAAAAGAATGGGGGAGAGGAAGCACGAAGTAAATTCTTTAAACTATTCATGAAAATATCCAGATTTTTTTTCATAATCAACATGAACTAGCACATAAACAAGCAAAATTCTTAAAAACATAGTTCTGCTGTTTTCATTAAACTAGCACATAAACCAGCAAAATTCTTATAAACATATTTCTGCTGTTTTCATTCAGTGCTACCAATGGTTGTGGAGGGTGTAATGAAACAAAAAACAGTAGCTTTGTCATGCCTTGATTCTTGTTCAAAACACAGAAATAACAGATCCTTGGACTACTTGAGCCAGGATATCTTATCATGAAAGCAAGTGCAAAACACAGTTCTGTCACACAATCTCAATCCGAAAATGGAACTCCACAGCATCATCACTATCATCCCCATTCTCATCATCATAGCTTTGTCAAAACCTGCCCGAGATTCTGTGACCTTTCATGCACTGCTCTCATGGTGACTTCAAGTTTTGATGAGTTTAGAAACAGATGTGTTGTAGTTCTGTTGTTTTCATTCAGTGTTACCAATGGTTATGAAGAATGAAATGTCTGGAAAAAAACCCAGTAGCTTTGCACTCCTTAATTCTCATTTAAACTAAAACAAAACAACAACAAAATAATAAGAGATCCTTGGACTAGCAGTGTGGAGGTAGTGACACATAGATAGTGTTGATGGGACAACAAAGAAGAAGAAGAAAACAGAAATTACAGATCTTCTCTGAACAGCAAAAACGATTATTTATGTTTCAACAGCATAAGGAATCTTTCCAGTTGTCACCATATCCAGGAAGAGTTATACTACAAACAGAAGTAAGAAGAATGAGTTTAATATTATTAATGCTGCACACAGTGCAAATCCCTAAGGAATTTGTTTCCTGGGGTGATGAATTCACTGTTTTTAACACTCTCTTCACATCGTCTGTTAAAAAATCCATTTCAAAGAATTGATACAAGCACATGTGCACATAGTCTTGTACCTGTGCAAGCAATCAACATGCTAGTGCATACAAAATGCAGACAATACAAATGATGCTAACACAGCTTACTGAGAATATGATAACATTTAACACAAGATGCAAACATTCCACAATATGTAACATGCCACAACATCATGCCATTGTCACATCATTCGCACAATTATTGACCCTGATTTATTTCTTGTTGTCTATTCTCTTCCCAGTTTCAGAAAAATCATTAGTTACATCATCTAATGGTTGTTTTCTTAATGTCATCAGCATAATAGACTGATGCCTTGTAAGCTGGAGGTTTGGGTCCTATCACTTCATTTATATTATCACTGTGAAGATCTTCAGTTTCTATCAGCTCCTACCAAGAGCTGAGTGTGCAAGGGGCACACTGGGAAGAACAGAACTACACAGTTAAGTCTCATCCACTTCACAGATGTGTCACTGAAGATGTTGCTCAGAGTTCTTGACCAACACCGTAGATATGTGTACCTCTCAGGCCTGGTCAACGTCAAGATATAGTATGACAGGAAGCATAGAGCACAACCCTCTCACACAGTCACAATCCCAATTAAAACTCCATAATATTTCACTATCATCTTCATTCTCATACATCATCCAAACATTATGAAAAACTGTGCCAGATTCTGTGATCCTACATGCACTGCTCTCAAACTGACAGCAGTTTTGGTGTGTCCAGAGGTACATTAAAGACCAAGGTGAGTAGCATTGGGACAACGAACCTGAGGTACTGCAGAAAATGGAGCAGCAAAATGATTTTATTGTCAGTCATGTAAATGTTCTTTATTAACATCACCAGGTGGGGGTGGCAAACACAACGAATAGCACAGGTCTACTTATCTCTGTATGATTACTATTTATCCTTGTATGATTTTTATTCATCTCTGTATGATTACTACATCTTTTTTCTTCATCTTCTTCTATCCCTTCACTTGTACCATCTTGGGCGTCACAAAGAGACAGAGCTGACAGTCAGCAGCCAACTGAAAAGCCTAAGCAGAGAAGTGCCATGTGACATCAGTCTCCTTTAGAATTGTTGACTTAGGGATGACTATACAACTCTCTGAAACCTAGATTATGACTAAACATGCTGACAACACATATTCTATAGTTAGTATGACCATACAAAATGACAACACATATCACAACTTGTATTCTACAGTAACAGTGACCATATAAAGTGACAACACATATCACAACTTGTATTCTACAGTAACAGTGACCATACAAAATGACAACACATATCACAACTTGTATTCTACAGTAACAGTGACCATACAAAGTGACAACACATATCTACAGTAACTATGACCAAAACATGCTGATAACACACATCACAACTTGTATTCTACAATAACAACTATATACCATACAAAAGTCTCACAACTTGTAACAAGGGTTATTTACCTATGTTACCATGGGAAGAAGCCACGGGGTTGAAAAGCAGGGTTTCTGAAAACAATCAGAGAGAAATACACCATGATTTGAGAAGAGTAATATCTTGCAGTGTAAAGTGCTGTGGTGTAGATGTAAGTCTGTCTGTATATATATATATAATAGGTGTGTGGCAAGTATGCAGGCATGTGTACATGACCGCATACTTGTGAGCAAGTGTTCACACATGCAAGTGTATATATGTGTGTGCCTGATTGCATGAGTGTGTGTGTGTGTGTGTGTGTGTGTGTGTGTGTGTGTGGTGTGTGTGTGTGTGTGTGGTGTGTGGTGTGTGGTGTGTGAGTGGGCGCGCTGACTGCATGGCTGTGTGAAAGCATGGTGCGCATGAATGTCTGTGCATAATCTCTCCTTTTTGTGTGTGGCAGGTTGTATGCAATCTTTTGAATCACTGTCCACACAAATGAGAAAATGACCGACCAAACGAATGAGTACTGAACAGTAAAGGTCTGCTTTTTCACACACATCATTTCTGTTCAACCGCTCATTGAAACCAGTGACGGTACAGGAGAGAAGAAAACAGAAATGACAAAAGGCAACACACTGCTCACCTTGCTGTCCAGTTTTATAGGTGGTGAGGGTGGTGATGATGGCTCATCTTTCTCTGGAGACTCCTGTATCAGGCCACCAGTGCGCCAATGCATCTGGTGAAAAAAAAAAGTTACTTATAACCTAAAATTCATTCACATGAATGTGTGAACTTACATGACAAGATATTACAAGTCTAAAATGACATTAAGTGCAGGCTAGTATTTACATGTGAATGACCCAACATAACATCTTTGGGTGCACATGCAGACAAAAATTCACATACACGTTAAGAACACAGACTATGCAAAGTAAACATTTTTCTTCAATATTGGAAGCTCAGAGTTTCTTCAAAAGGCAATTCCATAAGTGCTCCACCCAGTAATTATCTGGCAGACTCCATGACCCACCATAAAACCCTATGTGCTGGCAAGGTCCTGGAATAGGAGGAGGGAGAGAGGAGAATAGAACTAATCTGACACCATCAGTATGACTGGAGCATTAAGATGAGCAATGACCAGGCCAGTCTTCATACTGCAGGCTTGGACTGAACGCAAGACATCAGATCTGAAGTTCATGGTTCTATCACACAGCCAACTAGCAGAAGCCTGAATATTGTCTAAGAAAACCATAAACAGAATGAACAAAAAGAAAAACAAACAAACAAACAAACAAGACAGTCAACAGATGATTCTTCCTGGTGGCTGTAGTCATGTATAAACACTGTAGAAATCCCACAGTAACTGCTAGAGATCTAGGACACAGAAAGAAAGGAACATGGGCATCTTGCATAGGTAACTAACAATGGCAGGCCAGCATGGAAACATGGCAACTTAAGTCAGCAGTTGTTGTTAGAAATCAAGAAAATTGAACAAGCTGCAAGTAAACACTGATCACCATCAATCAGAAAAACTACATTAACTACACAAGAATAAAAAAAAAATTGGACAAAAAAATTACATAAGCACAGCTACTTTCGATTATCACAGAAGAAAAGAAAATAATTACAGAGACTCACATTACCATGCAACAGTTAAGGCAAGGTTTTATATAAAAAAAAAAAAAAAAAAAAAAACCCAACAACAAAGAATGCACACAAAAAAAACAACAGAAAATAAAGCAGATGAAAGAAAATGGGTAGCTAGCTGGCATGTACACAAGTTGACAGCAAGAAAGAAAGCAAGTGAGTCCTGAATGAAGACGGCACTCACTTCAGACAGTCGCTTGCGTGATTCTTCCATGGCCTGAGCTATGTCTGACTTGTCTTTGGGTTCAGACTGCAGCAAGAGACAAAGCAAACACATGCGGGTGAAAGGGCTGACAGCATGCAATGGACAATGCACAGATATATGCATAGGTACAGATAGAGATATGTATCAACTTACCCTTGAATTCTGAAATTAAGATTTTAATGAAAAGACAAAAGAGTGGTGTGTCTGTGTTAGCAATAGAAAAACATGCAAATTATCACACAATTGTTAGAAGAGAGAATTCATACCCAACTGTGTAGCAGTATATGCTTTAAGGAGTGCTTAGAGGGGCTGGGAAGGAATACCGATAGACTCAATATTTTTTTTTAAAATAACAGTTTGATTATATTTTTCTTACTTCAAACAAGAAGATGCAGTTGACTTACATACCGCGTTGTGCAGCAGTAATGAGTGTACTGTTATGAGTACTGTATGACTGTACTATTGTGTTACTCAAATTTTCCACATGAATCTGTATTTAGATCTCTCTTTCAAAGACAGCACAGACTACACAACATCTTTAACTGTCCAACTATCCAAATACATAAGAAACACATCCTATTTTATCACCGATTCTACTGATAGTGCTAAAGGCAACAGATAAAAGAAACTGGCAGAACAAAATTAATTTATAACCATCTCATGGTGAAGATGGTATCAGCCCACACTCTATGAACACAGGATAGTGACAGTATGGGAGAGTAAAGAAGCATGTTGCAAGCTCTAATTCACACTGCCTGCTAATTCACATTTAAGACTGGTTGTGGATTTCTTTTATTTTCTTCCTTTTTCAGCGAAACTTGACAGGCCCCAATCCAAAATATGTACATGTTTAAAAGTAAAAGGAACAATGATGAAATACACATCCCAAATGCTCCAATCCAACACAGACCCTGCCAGGAAAGTCACCAACAGAAAGCATTTCTACAGTATGCTTAAAAGCAAGTCATTCAATCAGGAAACTTAAAAACATTCAAAATGTTTGGATATGAAACAATCATGCATAAATTTGACATGTTCAGTTCATCCATAATCATCATCAATACAAACATGCGCTTGCACACATGCATACGCGCACACACACGCACGCACACACACACGCACATGCACACGCACGCGCGCAGCGCGGCGCGCCACCACACACACACACACACACACACACACACACACACACACACACACACACACACACACACACACACACACACACACACACACACACACACACACACACAGAGCAGCAGCAGCAGTAGTAGTAGTAGTAGTAGCAGCAGCAGCAATATTAATAGTAAGAGTAGTGATAGTGGCATTAGTAGTAGTAGCAGCAGCAGTAGTAGTAATAGTAGGAGTAGTAATGGTGGTAACAGTAGCAGTAATAGCAGCAGAAGCAGTAACAGTAGTAATAACAGTAATAGTAGCAGTAGCAGCAGGAGTAATAGTAGTAATATTAATAGCAGCAGCAGCAGTAGTAGTAGTAGAAGCAGAAGCGGTGGTGGTGGTGGTGGTGGTAGTAAATATAGTAGTAGTAGCAGCAGCAGCAGAAGTGGTAGTGGTGGCGGTAGTGGTGGTGGTGGTGGCAGTAGTAGTAGTAGTAGCAGCAGCAGCAGTAGTAGTAGTAGCAGCAGCAGCAGCAGCAGTAGTAGTAGTAGCAGTAGTAGTAACAGTCGCAGTAGTAGTAAGAGTCGCAGTAGTAGTTGTAGCAGTAGCAGCAGCAGCAGTAGTAGTAGTAGCAGTAGTTATACCAGTAGTAGTAGTAGTAACAGTCACAGTAGTAGTTGTAGCTGTAGCAGCAGCAGCATACACACAGTCAACCTACAGAAGTGTATATTGGTCAGTATGAAATGAAACAAGCAACCATCTTATAGAAAACGAGCATGCAAGGATAAAAGGAACCAAGAAGGGATAAATACACTGAGATATGCATGCATGTGCACATATATGGTTACATACAAACATACTCACATTAAACCAGTTATCAGCATTCCTCTTTGCAGCAAATCCTCCTCCAGATCTTTCAACAGTATTAAAAAAAAGAATGAATGAACAACAGAACTGAACATATGAGTGAAAACAAACAGAGACAGATAATACAGACAACCTTGGGGTTTTTTGGTTGTTTTTTTTAAACAAATCTGTGACTATTAATTTCACTGTAAGTTCTGTAGTTATGATTTTTAATCATTATCAATTAACAACTTGAAACTGAATGGTGACAATAAAAACAACAAAAACAACAGTGAAACAATATTCAAGCACAGAGCTCAAATAATATCAGCATGTACCACACTGCACAGAACAAACAAGTAATGAAGGCAAGATACAAATTGACATGGCGCGCGCATGCGCGCGCACGCACACACACACATGCACGCGCACGCACGCACGCATGCATGCACGCATGCACGCACGCACGCACGCACGCACGCACGCACGCACGCACGCACGCACGCACGCACACACACACACACACACACACACACACACACAAAATAAAACAAAATACAAGACCATAATTACAGAACTGTCAAAACAACATGATACAATGTTGTCATTTCTTGGATCATCATATCAACAGCTCTAGGAATTTATTTCATGCCAAATGCTCTCTGGTATTCAGACCAGAATTCAAAATAATGCAGTCAAATTTTACACCAATATTCACAATAATGCAGAAAGTGCATCTATGTCAATTGTTGTTCTTAACGTCAGCACCGCAGTAAACATTCAAAAATCTAGCTAGGCATGAGAAATCCCTACTAATTTTAACCTAGTCAATCCTGGCCCAAGGGAGCAAAGATGTTTCTTGGCCTAAGCTCCACAGCAGAAACAGGATTTTCCATTAGTGTCTATTCTTGATAAGCCATGCATTCAGCTGAGAATCAAGTTAGGATTTCTTGATAACCTTTGAATATCGTGTCAGAGTTAAAGATGTAAAGTACGACCTGGAAATGTTCAAAACAGTTCCTATCGGTTCTGGCATGACTGAACACAGTGGCCTTTTAACCCTTCATTCCCTCTCCCTATTCATCACCTTTCTGCAGGAAGTGGATAGCGCAAGGGAGTAAAAGTTTTTGTTTGTTATGCTATGTTGTGCTGTGCTGTGCTGTCTTGTGCTGTGTTATGTTGTGCTGTGCTGTGCTGTGTTGTGCTGTGCTATGATGCGTTGTGCTGTGCTGTGTTGTATAGTTCTGTGCTGTTGTGTTGTGCTGTACTGTATGATGTTGTGTTGAGCTGTGCTGTGTTGCGTAGCGCTGTGTTGCGTAATTCTGTGTTGTGCTGTGCTGTGGAGTGTTGTGATGTGCTGCGTTGTGGAGTGCTGTGATGTGCTGTGCTGCGCTGCACTGTAAGGTGCTGTTCTGTTTGGTTTGGTTTGTTTCTGAGCAATGTTTTCTTGCATGCACGTATGCATGTTGTTCTGGCTGGCTGGCCCACACTGTGCAGATAATACGCTGCTGCATTCTGCACACTTATATCTTCAGTGGTTTACCATGTAGGCAGTCATAAGCCTTTTTGGGAGGATGTGCATGCTGAGTATTTTCATGTTTCTAGATCAACCAAACACTGACAAGAATTACAGAATCTTTGTGCATGTATCTGATGTTCTGTGCATGTATTGCACACAAAAGGGGATCAAGCACTAGCAAGTCTGTACATACGCTTACCTGAAAAAAATTCACTCATTACCCATCAAGAACAGCTATATGGTCAAAGCATTAATGACAGGCCAGTTTTGTTGTGCTGAATGTTGAAGGGTGAACAACTCACCGAATCCCCACAAACTGTGAGCGTGAGAGGAACCTGGAGGAGAGACTGAGGCGTGGGGAGAAAGGAACGCTGGTGTGGTCACTGCTAACGTCCACTGCCTGTTCCAGAGAAGCCACCTGCTGCACGAACTTGTCCATGGCTACTGGTGTGAAGCTGACACTCTCAAAGTTCTCTTTCAGGAACTGCTCCTGGCAAAGAGAAGATAACAGAGGAGGATGTAGCCATGGTAGGATAATAATAATCATATTGAAGATGATGACTCTCACAGCAATGATACTGCAGGACAGTGGTGGTGATGATAGTATAGGTTGTGGTAACTATATGGTCATGGCTGTGGCAGTGGAGGTGATATTGGTGATTATGATGATGAGGGATGTCTTGAGGACAATCATCATCATCACCATTACTATCAACTAACCCACAACTACCATTATTATCACCACCACTACTATCAACTAACCCACAACTACCCATTATTATACCACCACTACTATCAACTAACCCACAACTAACATCACTATCACCACCATTACTATCAACTAACCCACAACTACCACCTCACTATCAACACCACACTACATCATATCACCACTACACCAACCACAACTACCATCATTATCACCACCATTACTATCAACTAACCCACAACTACCATCATATATCACCACCATACTATCAACTAACCCACAACTACCATCAAACATCACCACCATTACTATCAACTAACCCACAACTACCATCAATATCACCACCATTACTATCAACTAACCCACAACTACCATCAATATCACACCACAATACATATCAACACACCCACAACTACCATCAATATCACCACCATTACTATCAACTAACCCACAACTACCATATATCACCACCATTACTATCAACTAACCCACAACTACCATCAACATCACCACCATTACTATCAACTAACCCACAACTACCATCACTATCACCACCATTACTATCAACTAACCCACAACTACCATCACAACACCACCATTACTATCAACTAACCCACAACTACCCTCATCACCACCATTACTATCAACTAACCCACAACTACCATCAACATCACCACCACTACTATCAACTAACCCACAACTACCATCAACATCACCACCATTACTATCAACTAACCCACAACTACCATCAACATCACCACCACTACTATCAACTAACCCACAACTACCATCAACACACCACCATTACTATCAACTAACCCACAACTACCATCAACATCACCACCACTACTATCAACTAACCCACAACTACCATCAACATCACCACCATTACTATCTACTAACCCACAACTACCATCAACATCACCACCATACTATCAACTAACCCACAACTACCATCATTATCACCACCATTACTATCAACTAACCCACAACTACCATCAACATCACCACCATTACTATCAACTACCACCCACAAACACCATCAATCAACACACCAATTACTATCAACTAACCCACAACTACCATCAACATCACCACCATTACTATCAACTAACCCACAACTGCCATCAACACACCACCATTACTATCAACTAACCACAACTACCATCAACATCACCACCATTACTATCAACTAACCCACAACTACCATTATTATCACCACCATTACTATCAACTAACCCACAACTACCATCAACATCACCACCATTACTATCAACTAACCCACAACTACCATCACTATCACCACCATTACTATCAACTAACCCACAACTACCATCAACATCACCACCATTACTATCAACTAACCCACAACTACCATTATTATCACCACCATTACTATCAACTAACCCACAACTACCATCAACATCACCACCACTACTATCAACTAACCCACAACTACCATCAACATCACCACCATTACTATCAACTAACCCACAACTACCATCAACATCACCACCACTACTATCAACTAACCCACAACTACCATCAACATCACCACCATTACTATCAACTAACCCACAACTACCATCAACATCACCACCACTACTATCAACTAACCCACAACTACCATCAACATCACCACCATTACTATCTACTAACCCACAACTACCATCAACATCACCACCACTACTATCAACTAACCCACAACTACCATCATTATCACCACCATTACTATCAACTAACCCACAACTACCATCAACATCACCACCATTACTATCAACTAACCCACAACTACCATCACTATCACCATTACATTTGTATTGAAATGCACAAATATGAGAAAATGTTCCCAAACGTGGCACTTGAACACATGTGCAATGAAATGTACACAGATGGATAAAAGTGATAGCCCCATTTATTCATGCATAGTGACCAGTACATACATATCACTCACTTTATCAGGGGTATGTGGCAAAACAGGAATGTCAGGTTCAGACAGTGTGCTGACAGACGGGATAGCCACTCCATCATCATGGTTATCTTCCTCCTCTGTCTCCTCAACAGACATCTGATCCCCAATCTCACTGTCTGCACATGTGAATTCAATATTTGTTAATGAGCACGTTAAAAGAATGTAATGAACGATCCTTTCTAGAGCCAATTAAGCATCAAATTGGTGAGGGTGAATAATGGAATGTAATGAATGATCCTTTCTAGAGCCAATTAAGTGTTGAGCTGAGGAGGATGAATAATGAACATAATGAATGATCCTTTCTTGAGCCAATTAAGCATCAAGCTGGTGAGGATGAAACAAAGCCTAATACAGAAGAGGTGGACACAAGGTCAGCTTGGCAAGTCATTGACCCCAGTGATTAAGGATCATTTCATTATACAGCACATGATGGAGTTGAAAATTGAATCTACACTCCAAAATCTGTTAAAAAGATGTTTATGTTTTAGTAGTTAGTATGTTTTTCTTTTCTATTTTTCCTCCCACTAGGTTTTATGGAAGACTGGCTTCTATGTGGGATTTTACAAACAGAGTAAAACAAGGTTTGGAATGTATGGAAATTTTTGATCTGCTCTGTTTGTATTCTCCTTTCTAGACTTCATCATACTTTTGGCATCTCTGACATTGCTCTGTCTTGGTTCACTTCATACCTATCAAACAGAAAACAAACCGTTCTCATCAATGGCACTTACTCTCAACCTGCATACCTGACCTGTGGTGTTCCACAAGGATCTGTCCTTGGCCCTGTTCTTTTCACTCTTTACACCTCCCCCCTGTCCACCATCACCAACTCCCATTCTATAAAACACCACTTCTATGCTGATGACACCCAACTTCAAGACAGTGACTCACCTGATAATATACAGCGCCTGTTGACTCGCACCACTGAGTGTTACTCGGACATTAAGAAATGGATGACACACAATAGACTTCAGCTTAATGACGACAAAACAGAAGCTATCCTCATTGGCACCCGTCAGAAACTTTCTCAGCTGCCTCCTCTTTCTCTCCCATTATGTAACACATCAGTCCCAATTTCTGATTCAGCTAAAAACCTTGGTGTCTGCATTGACTCTACCCTCTCTATGAACAACTTTGTTTCTCAAACTGCCAGATCCTGCTACTATCATCTCCATCGTATAAAGCTGATCAGGAAGTATCTCTCTGTCGAAACAACTGCAAAACTCGTTCTCTCCTTCATAATGTCTCGCATTGACTATTGCAATTCACTCCTGTCTGGTCTTCCTGCCTCCACCATTCACATCCTACAGCGCATTCAAAACAATGCTGCACGCCTTGTACTCAAAAAGAAAAAAGCTGACCACATATCTCCTCTCCTGGCACAACTTCACTGGCTCCCTGTATCAAAGCGCATACAGTACAAACTAGACACCATGTGCTACAAAAGCCTCAATAACGCAGCCCCCGATTACCTGTCAAGCCTACTTGAGATCTATGTTCCCTCACGTACCCTCCGCTCTGCCTCTGATCCTCTGACTCTTCGCTTTCCACGCACTAAGCTCAATACCTATGGTCCACGAGCCTTCTCTGTTTCTGGTCCACTCTCCTGGAACAAACTTCCTCTCTCAGTCCGTCAGCAACCTACTTTTGTCTCCTTCAAGTCCGCTCTCAAAACTCACCTTTTCTCTCCTGCATAAAATCCTAACCTCACTCAACCCTCCCCTCTGCAGCCTGTCTCCGCTCGGAGGGAATCACATGGTTATAATATATAATTGTATGCTATGCTCTCTATAATTTTCCATTGCTTTTATTCTTGCTTTTATTGCTTTTATTCTTTCTCCCCATTTATAGCCATGCGTGTGTGTGGGTGTGTGTGTGTGTGTGTGTGTGAGTGTGTCTGTATGTGTGCGTGCGTGTGTGTGCGAGCGTGCGTGCCTGCGTGTGTGTCTGCTTCAGCGCTTAGATTTGATTTTATCAAGATTTTGCGCTATATAAATATTGTAATTATTATTATTATTAATGTATGTTGGTCTGTTGTGCCTACTTTTGAATCTATAGAATCTATACCTGAAACTGCTCTGTCTGCACCTGAATCTGTTCTGTCAGTATAAATGTCTGGAGGACTTGTATTTGAATCTGTAGTGCCTGCAGAAGAATCTGTTAGTCAGTGTGTATAAGACTATCAAATTTACAATTATTGAGATCTACTGGCATGTACATGGAATAAGATGCTGATGTTAAAGTGTTCGGTATACACCTGCATCCACAGGGCCGGTCTTCTATGACATCATAATATTTGCTCTTTTAAGATCAGAATCATGAATATGACTATGGATTTTCAGCTAGTTTTGTTTCTTTTGTTGCTTTGTTCTGTTTTTCTTTCTGTTTTGTTTTTGTTTTGTTTTGTTTCTTTTGTTTTTGGGGTGGTTTTTTTTTTTTGCTACTTTTTTACTATTTTGTTTAGCTTGTAATTATCATGCTATATGCATAAACACACACTTTCTAAGTGAACAAACACACACTGTTTTCAGAGAACAAACTCATGAGACTTTTTTTGCTACTTTTTTACTATTTTGTTTTGCTTGTAATTATCATGCTATATGAATAAACACACACTTTCTAAGTGAACAAACACACACTGTTTTCAGAGAACAAACTCGCTGTGAGGTTAATTATCCATATGACTGGTTATAAGCTTGGTGGTTTTCCCCACCAACTACAGCCCAATGTTCTGATGAAAGGAAGGGGATTGGGGTAAGGGGTGCATTTGTGTATACATATTAAATTAAGAAAACTGTGATGAATGCATTCTGAGGAAATTCTGACTGTCAATACATATCTGACTTTGTTTTAACATGAAAAAGTAAACCGCAGACATCAGCAAGCTGAGAAACTCTTTGTTCTGCATTATGAACACTATTTCCTTGAATATCTTTTTTGTCTGTGATCCTTATTGCCAGTATTTCTGCACATAAAAAGCATAGTAATATAGGATCACCTGTCTACAACCTCACTATATGTTAAACCATTGTGTGCTTTGGCCATTAACTATTATCATGGACTTTATGATTTTTATACAAGGTCTCTATCTGCATATATCATCCCCAAATCCAAATTCCATTAAGACTTTAAACATGAAATGTCAATCAACAGAATCAAAAACTTTTTCTATGTCTAAACGTAACAACAAACCCAGTAATATACAATTACTCACATATTATAATATACATATAATAAAAACACATATAATAACAACGCACACACACACACCCTACATACATACACATCCCATACAGACACACACACACACACACACACACACACACACACACACACACACACACACACACACACACACACACACACACACAACACACACACACACACACACACACACACACACACACACACACACACATAAATACACACTGATGGCATATATTCAAGTATGCACAGTTATATGAGTGCTAAGCTACAGATATGCACAAGCATAAAAGAACATAATATAAGAGTATGATCTCACACACATGCCTGCGCATCACAACTGATAAGAAGAATACAGAATTTGGGCAGAGGCTAAGAAAAATAAACAGCACATCAATGTATTAGTGAAAGAAAAGCGAATACCATCATCAGTAGTGACACCAGACATTCGTCTTTTTATCGTCTTTCTGCTTCCATCAAACACTTCGTATGTGCTGTAAAAAAAAATTTAAAAAAAATTCTACTGTAAAATTGACAAATAACACAAAATCAGTTTCAATTCCTTGGACTCAATTGGTATCCCATACATATCTCACACATACCTGCATGCATATGTATACACACACACACACACACACACACACACACACACACACACACACACACACACACACACACACACACACACACACACACACACACACACACACACACACACACACACACACACACACACACACACACACACACACACACACACACACACACACACACATAAATGCACACACTTTTCTTAACTATCACCAATCTAAGTCTTTTGTTTTATTATCGTTGTCATCATCTGACATCATTGTCATATTGGAATGTAGACAATGTCATATTCAATAAAAGTAAAATGATCCTTACCAGAATCAACATGTATTCCGATCACAGCCAATCGCTTCATAAAAGATATTTGAAAAAAAAGCACTGGTCAAATACTCTAACCCTTCTAGAATCTGCTACAGATGATGATGTATTCACCAAACACCATAAATATGAAACTACTAAATTTACCAAACACTTCAGTTTCATACATCAAAATATCTATGTTCACAGTCGAATTATAGGACAACGAATGCTTCACTTTCTCAGCACTCTGATGTCTTTGAAAATGGTATTGTCAAACTGAATGTCTACGAAAAATCAACTCAACAGATCAATATCTAAATCTTAAACCTAACTGCTATCTACAACACATATATATGTTCTGTGCTCATGACCCTTTAACCCTTTCCAGAAACGTCTGAAGACCAAAACAGAAAAGAGGAAAAAGAAACAGGATACAGAGGAGGCTTTGAAAGCAACAGCTCCAAAAGACTAGACTTTAAATGCATCTCTTTCAAAAGTACACCTGAAACTCAGTGGAAATGAAAAGAAAGTTCACCCTTAACCCTTTCACTCCCTCACCATAGGAAGCTGGTCAATAGGGAGTCAAAGGGTTAAGGTTTTGCTAGTGGTGGATAGGGTGCGGGAGTCAAAGGATTAACAAACTTCTTACATATATCCATACTAGAGTTTATCACACACCTTTGAGATCACAGCTGGCACACCCCAAGCATAAATCAGCAACTGAAATAATTGCAGTGGTTTACCATGCATGACTTGTGATGATTTTGACAGCAACTACACGGGCGCAACAGCCAGAACACTCTAGGTACTAGAGTCAAAGAACATCAAAACACCAAAGAAGCATTATTAACATCAGTAGCGAAACACTGCAAAGAAAGAGGACACCAATATTATACAAAAGCAGAGAGATTCTGGTCTCTTAAAATCATAATTTACCACACAAAAAATCAGAGAAGCACTGGAAACCATGGAGGCTCAACCATCACTGAAACAAAGACATCAAGTTTAACTCTTTGATTCTTGCACCCTATCCATCAACAGCAAAAACTTAAGCATTGGACTCCCTCACCCTATCCACCAGCTTCCTGCAAGAAGGGTGAGGGAGTCAAAAGGTTAAGTTTTTGCTTTGCTAGCATGGCTGACAATGCCGGATGTTGGTGGACAGGGTGCAGGAGTCAAAGGGTTAAACTTCCTGCCATCAGCAACACGTTTTTACATCATATGACCACTACTCACCCAACACCCAACAAACAGCCAAATACACAGGCAACGCATGTCCCAATGAACACCTCGGAATAGGTCAAAACATAGACAACTCGACAACTAGATGACTCAGGCAAGGATCATTTTATTTTATATCACCACTGGAATTATCAGTCTCTCTCTCTCTCTCTCTCTCTCTCTCTCACACACACACACACACACACACACACACACACACACACACACACACACACACACACACACACACACACACACACACACACACACACACACACACACACACACACACACACACACACACACACACACACACAACTTTACCTAGCGCATGGATCAGCTATGTCTGGTTTACTGGGTGGGTAGATGATCCTGGTGGTATCGGACCAGGCATCCATGTCATCTGTGTCATCAAAATCTGTGCTGTGGGTCATATCTTCACTGCCAACTGACAAACGATTACTCCAGCGTCGACTTAACACCCTCTCTGACCTTCCACCCAGTGTCTTCCGTCTGCCGTCCAACTGTAACACAATACATCCCATGATGACTATTACACTATGTGCAAGACATTTTCCTTTTGTAATATTATCTGCACTCTTTACTGAAACAACGTAACTGTGAATACAACACTGTCCAGCAGACCAAGGTCAAATAATACAGAACGAACTCCCTGTCCACTGAGCGCTTCCGTCTCAAACAACCAAACTGTGTGGGATTACACAGTCATTTGTGTGCATGTGTGTGTGCTTTTATGACCATAGATAAATGTATATATGTACTGCTGGATAATATTGGTATGTATTCATTTGTGCACGTTTATTAATCATGTATATTGTAATATGTTTGTGCATGTACAGTGTATCACTGCTTCTGCATATATTGCACCCTGTGTCTTGTAATTGTTATTGTTGTTTAAAGCCCAGCCAACTGAGTAGAACCATATAAAGCCATACACAACACTTCAACAGGAAAAATAAGAAAAAAAATTAAGTACACATATCAATGTATCCGTGTGCATAATCTAAGGACATGCTCCTGCCGTTGATCACTCCGTCCAATTTATCGCACAGGGGATTTAAAACACATACTTGAATACAAATTAAAACATAACTAAGGGCACTAAAACACATAAAAATGGGCCTAAATTACCTAAAATTGCTTCCAAAGATCTCATATCCCTAGAACCAGAAATGCACTTCATACATGTACCCAATTATCAATCCTAAGAAAAAAGTAGGTAAGACTTTATCCAACACATACAGGTGAATGGACCAGCAAGGCAGAAAGTGATAGGAAGAAATGACTTCTTCTTCTTCTTCTTCTTCTGCGTTCGCACGTTCACAAGGTCAGTCCAGTCAGGAGACGAATGTTGTCGTGTCCTCCATGTCCTGTCGGCAGCCATAGAGCTTGGTGCGGAGGGGAGCTGCCGTCGGCCACACTTGTTCCCTCTGCTCTTGGAAGAGGGGGCAGATCTGAAGGATGTGTTCTGGTGTCTGTTCTTCCAGACCACAAGGACAGATAGGTGATGAGGCCAGCTTCATCTTCCTGAACAGGTGGGCATTCAGGCGACAGTGACCTGTTCTGAGCCTGAAGATCGCCACCTGCTGCAGACGGCTAAGGAGATGGTATGGATCCTTTGAGGTTGTTCTGCAGAAGGCTGCCTTAGGAAGAAATGACAGAAAGCAAGGGAACAAGGCAGAAACAAAGAGAGTGACAGAAAAGAGGAAATTTCTAGCAAAGAATTTCCAGACGGTGGGGGATACTATTCATACTGAAAGAGCCCCCAGCACCCCCAAAAGGGGCTGTGTCTTGTAAACTGTTCAATGTGTTCAAATGAGTTTGGAGGACAGTACTAAACAAGAATGTTTTATTCTTATTATAAACATCAGTACCTGCTTATACAAAAGTGACTGCCCATGTTCAAGCCATTAAGAACCAGACAACATAGAAACTTAATCAGAATGCTTACCTAACAAGACAAGAGGGGGGAAAAACCTTCACATCTGCTTATAAGACATCTTTTCCAATTCTGTGTGTGTGTGTGTGTGTGTGTGTGTGTGGTGTGTGTGTGTGTGTGTGTGTGTGTGTGTTGTGTGTTGTGTTGTGTGTGTGTGTGTGTGTGTGTGTGTGTGTGTGTGTGTGTGTGTGTGTGTGTGTGTGTGTGTGTGTGTGTGTGTGTGTGTGTGTGTGTGTGTGTGTGTGTGTGTGTGTGTGTGTGTGTGTGTGTGTGTGTGTGTGTGTGTGTGTGTGTCTATCTGTCTGTCTGTGTGTGTTCGTTCGTTATTTCTTTTAACGTCTGTTCACATATGTGCTTTTAGACGGGAAAAAAAAAAAAAAAAAAAGGTGTCTATGGGGTGGAAGATTCTACGAAATCATAAAGACAGTTTAACATATTAATTAACATTAAAAAAAATTATAGGACAATAGAAAAACAATCATAACATTAGAACGATCAGGCTTGAACAGATTGCTCAGGGCTGTATGTCTGTATGTAACCGCGGCGCGCGCGTTCGTGCCTGCGTGCGTGCGTGTGTGCGTGCGTGCGTGCGTGCGTGCGTGTGTGTTTGTGTGTGTGTGTGTGTGTGTGTGTGTGTGTGTGAGTGTGCACGTATACGCATGCGCATGCAACGAGCGTATCCCGTGCTGGGTTATGAAAAACCATCTGTGATTATCTGGTGGGGTAGAGGGGTAGAAAAGGATAATCTTACCGAATAAAAACATTGTAACAGTCAAGGAGTAACGATAAAACTAACAAGCAAACAAACAGAGGTAGATGGGAGTTACAGGTATAAAAACAATCGGTCTTAATCAAAGAAAACGACCTACAGGACTGTGCAGTAAATGCCTAGCAAAGTGTAAATACAAAGTGAAATCAGTGTGTTTCTGTTTCAATTTTGAAAATGATACAGGGAAATAAGGTCGCATTCGCTGACAACACAAAAGGTGTTTAACTGTTATAGACTCATTACAGACACATTTGATGGTATTATTGAACTTAATCCGAAGTGAGTCCAGATATAATCTGTAAGCTAAAGTTATTTCTAGTCTTGTAAAACCCTGGTAATTTACGATGAAGGGGCGATAGTGACATTGCGCTATTACTTTCTTTTCTAATATAGCATTCATTTCATGTTCAGAGAGTCGTAAATCAAGTTTAGTACTGCCTGCCCTATTCATTGCTGCACTTTTAGCGATTCTATTGACTCGATCATTATCTATTATACCACATTGTGATGGAATCCGACAAAAAGTAACGTGAGTATTATCTGTTATTAAACAATGAATTAAAAAGTTTATCTCAAATATTAACGTACTATTTACTTTACATTTGCAGCTCGTCAGGGACTGTAATGCAGATTTCGAATCTACACATAATAAGATACTAAATATATCTATGGGTAGATCTACTATATATTTCAGTGCCATTAGGATGGCAACTAATTCAGACGTGAAGATTGAGTGTCCCTGTCCTAAAGAGTAAGCCTTTTCCACTTTTAAGTTTGGAATTATAAAACCAGCGCCTGCTGCACCATCATCTAGAACAGATGTGTTGTGTGTGTCTATATGTGTGTGTGTGCGCGCGCGTGCATGTGTGCACGCGCGTGTGTGTGTGCGTGCATGTACATGCCTGTGAGTGGTCCTTAGCTATGTATGATTCACAAACAGGGAACTCTGTAAAATTCATATGCACCATACAAAAGATTAAATCTCCTTTCCATAGCATCTTCTTTGATCCTTTTCAAACGCTGCTCTGTACAATTTCTCAACTTATCAAATAGAGACGAACTGTTTGTCTGAACTTATGATAACAGCGACCTTACTATCTAAATGCCATTACCTGCACGCTTGTAAAGACCTAGATTTATCAAAATTAACAGTAATGTATGTTCTAGATAAGAGGGCATAGCTAATTTCCTCACTCCTGACTGGGATGTTACAGTGAAGAAGACTACTTCAAAACCTGCCTTTAATCCAGTGGATAAACCTTTACTTGACATATGGATTTGCTGTTCAAACAGAGAAGACATAAAGTCAGAGTGAGGGTGCTAATTCATACAAAGATTAGACATGTGTGTAGCACAGAAGACAGAGAAATCAAGTGTTCAGTTGCTAGTCAACAGAAGAACATAGCATGTTTATGGTGGTGACCAAACGCAAGGAATTCTTTTTACATTCTGACAATTTGAATTTGGTGTTTGGTGAGTTGCAAGAAATCAAACTAAACTTGGTTTAGGTTTTGTATTACATTTGTTCACACAATCTGTTACAACAGCATCAGTATAAACTTGTCACACTAGGATGAGACACAATGAAAGAAGTCAAGAATGCAAGACGTGAATGCTCTCTCTCTCTCTCTCTCTCTCTCTCTCTCTCTCTCTCTCTCTCTCTCTCTCTCTCTCTCTCTCTCTCTCTCACCACACACACACACACACACACACACACAACAAAGTCACACACACACACACACACACACACACACACACACACACACACACACACACACACACACACACACACACACACACACACACACACACACACACACACACACAACAGAATGAGAAAGAGAGAGATAATGATAAAGAGACTGACTGAGTGATAGATAACTGAGACAGGCAGGCAGACAGATACACATAGAAAGATGATGACAAAGAGAGAGAATGAGAAAGACAGAGAGAGACACTAAGAAAGACATGGAAACTGAATGATAAATGACTGAGAAACAAGCAGGCAGGCATTAAAACAAAGAGAGGAAGGTGCAGACTGACTCACAAACGACAAAACAACAGACAGGTAGGCTGACAGAAACACTGTTGAGGGTGGAAAGCAGCACAGAGGGCAAATTTAAAAGTTTTTATTGTACGACCACTGGCCTTTTACAAGATGATGAACGTATGTTTGTGTGCTAATGTGAAGAAAGAAATGTTAGCATACTTTTGCAGCCGAATATCAAATTATAATAATAACATTTTCCCTCAATGAAAGGCTTCTGATGCAAGAAATCTCTCATCTTTTAAACAGTAAACACTGAACTTTGTAAATTTCTAAACATATTCGTTTTTCTTTAAGATATCCGCATGCCAAATCTGAAAGCATTGGGCTGTCTATGGAATCAGTAAGGAATGAGTAGTTGGTACCAATGATCTGTGCTGGGCCTTACAAGAGGGAGATGGAGAGAAAACTTCACACTGAAAAACACGTGACAGAGGGAAAGAGAGGAAGGAACACAAAGAAGAATATAAAGAGACATTCTCAGATGACAAGACTGAACATTACAAGATATAGAGCAGGACTTACAAATGGTTCAATAGGTGAGCAAAGAGAATCACATTAAGACAGATATATAAAACAGAACTGGGCAAACAGAAGTACATAGAGACAGAACTGGGCAAAAAGAAGCACAGTAAGACAGACATAAGACAGAACTGGGCAAACAGAAGCACATTAAGACAGACATAAGACAGAACTGGCAAAGAGAAGCACATTAAGACAGAACAGGGCAAACAGAAGCACAGTAAGACTGATAAGACAGAACTGGGCAAACAGAAGCACAGTAAGACAGATAAGACAGAACTGGGCAAACAGAAGCACAGTAAGACAGATGTGACAGACCTGGGCAAACAGAAGCACATTAAGACAGACATAAGACAGAACTGGCAAAAGAAGCACATTAAGACAGATATAAGACAGAACTGGGACAATACAGAAGACATCAAGACAGAACAATTAAAGACATAGAACTGGCAAAGAGAAGCACATTAAGACAGAACTGGGCAAACAGAAGCACATTAAGACAGAACTGGGCAAACAAGCACATTAAGACAGATATAAGACAGAACTGGCAAAGATAAGCACATTAAGACAGAACTGGGCAAACAGAAGCACATTAAGACAGGACTGGGCAAACAGAAGCACATTAAGACAGAACTGGGCAAACAGAAGCATATTAAGATAGATATAAGACAGAACTGGGCAAAGAGAAGCACATTAAGACAGATATGACAGAACTGGGCAAAAATAAGCACATTAACTGAGACAGATATGACAGAACTGGGCAAAAATAAGCACAATAAGACAGATATAAGACAGAACTGGGCAAAAATAAGCACAATAAGACAGATATAAGACAGAACTGGGCAAACAGAAGCACAGTAAGACATATATAGACAGAACTGGACAAAAATAAGCACATTAAGACAGATATAAGACAGAACTGGGCAAACAGATGCACAGTAAGACAGATATAAGGCAGAACTGGACAAACAGAAGCACATTAAGACAGATATATGACACATCTGGGCAAAGAGAAGCACATTAAGACAGATATAAGACAGAACTGGGCAAAGAGAAGCACATTAAGACAGATATATAAGTCACATCTGGGCAAAGAGAAGTACATTAAGACAGACATAAGACAGATATAAGGCAGAACTGGGCAAACAGAAGCACATTTTAAGACAGATATAAGACAGAACTGAAAGTCACAGACAGGAGAAGGAACAGACAGAAAAGGGTACAACATGAGCAAGCATACAGGTGTGACTGCACACACGTGCACACACACACCACCCCACACACACACACACACACACACACAACACACACACACACTAATAAGCAAGGACAAGAACTGATGCTAAGACTGAGAGATGTTGAGCCTGAATACAGAGAGGAGAGACAGAGATAAAGTAAAGAAAGGGACAGAAAAAGACACAGAGACAGGATAGATATCTGACAGACAAATGGAAACAGGAAAGACAAACCTATCAACAAAGCATCTCAATTCATATAATTATGTTACAAAAGCATGCTTAACACATATAACTTACATCAGATGTGCTGCATTCGTTTTCATTTTCAGGCAATTTGTCTTTCATGTAGGCAGGGAAAAAGTCTTCGTCTTCATCTACATTTGTCTCGTCATCATCATCAATAATCGGAATGTTCTGAAACAGAACAGGGAAACAATTTATGCACGCGCGCCGCGCGCGCGCACACACACACACACACACACACACACACACACCACACACACACACACACACACACACACACACACACTCACACACACACACACACACACACACACATACACACACACACAGACACACACATACACACCACACACACACCACCACACACACACACACACACACACACACACACACACACACACACACACACACACACACACACACACATCTTAACAATAAGTAACACTGTGTGGTAATATTAATAGTATATATATATATAATATAATTATATAAATATATATATATATATATATATATATATACAACATCCATCACATGGCATCAATGGAGTCTGTGTATATGGAATTTATTCCAAGCGCGGAGAACACTATCTTGAGAAACTGAAACTGAAACTACAACCTCAGAACCATCACAATTCCACTGATGATCAATACAAAGGGACGTACATCTATTAAACAGAACAAAAAAGCATTTAATACCAGTTGTTTTCATGCATCACAAATGCACCTTCATTCTACAACACATTCCTATACCATAGAATTTGAATAATCATATCACCCATCATTATCAACTTTAGTATCATCAGCTTCTAAGAGCGAGTAATACAGTGCCCACAGAATGGTTCAATTACAGTGTATGCGTGGTACAAAGACAAATTCAAAGAGAGAAGAAACAACAGAAGCTAGGGACAGGATGTCAATAAATGACATTTACTATATAAAATAACTGTTAAATACTGCACATTAGACACACTGAAACATTCTTTCTCAATTTCCTCTGTACAGAGATAGGCACTGAGACAGACAGAGGCACACTGATTTACAGACTTGATTTTTGTTTAATAGTAAAGACAATGACGGACAGACAAACAAACACATACATTTTGAGATTAGTTTGGGTTGTTTATATATAGCCAGGTACAAAACAGTTACAAAACCTGACAACTGCATGCACTAACGACCTATGGATCATGAGGTCAAATAAATAATAAATGAGAGAGGAAGAGGAAGATGCAGAGGAAGGTGGGGAATGTGGTCGGTATACCAGCCTGGCTAATAAGCACATAACATTTATTCTATTCATTTTTCTGCCCTCTAGCTTTAAAGAGACAGCAAAGAGGAGAAGTTATGAACGACTGGAGCCGTCACTCACCTTGGGTGGGAGATGCTGCTGAGGCAGAACCACAGTCTCACGGCGCAGGTCTGGCATATAGGCAGTTAGTACCCCATTCTGAAGTCCATTACCTTCCAGCCCAGTGAACCTCCTAGAATCTGATGAGCATAAAGAACACACACCAATGACTGCATGCTTCTGGCACTGCTGTCTAACACGTGATACTGGTAGTGTTGACGTGCTGTGTATCAGGTCAGAGTTGGTCTTATCTCTCTCTGCAAGCATCTTGTTGGAATGGAAGACCGACCTATCTGTTTGGGATAAGACTGTGTGTAGGTCTGTGTGTGTTTGCTGACAAGTACCGTACTGCTGGGAGAAACGAGGCCTGTCTTTACCATTGACGGCCCATGAACTGGAAGATTCCACCAGCTGCAGAGACTGATACTGCTGACACTGGTTAAAGTCTTGTGAACCACATCTGTCAGTTCTGACCACGTCGTCTCTATTTGTTTTATACATATGACTGTCAGTAGTTTTTGAATACTGGGATTTTTCAAGATGCACACCCCTTGCATTTTGACTGTATGACTGTGAATTGAGTGAATCTGAAAAGTTATTGCCCCCAGGACAACGATGTAAAGTCTGATGGCATCCTGATGACAATGATATACTGTTGTTTTGGGGAACATTATTGTTAAGTACAGTATTAATGCTCCACGAACGATGTCTATAATCATTGTATTTTCTTGACGTTTCTCTTCGGTTATCCGGTGTTATTTCTTTCTGCATGTACAATCCAGAATTATCCAACACATGATGCTTTGGTGTTACCCTTGAAGATGTTGGAGACATTGTGGTGGATCTACTGACCTGACAACCATCTGCAGGAGATAGTGGGTGGGAAGGATTTAGAGTATGTGTCCTGTGGCAGAAAGAATCAGAAGGATTGGAGAAACATTTCAAAACGGGTGAGTCAGGCACAAATCGACGTGGCTGAAGCTGGTACATGGAGAAATTACCACGAAAGTTGCTTCCTCCCATCACAAGCAAACTAGCCATCTTGAGCACCACTGCCAAACAGTATGATGTCAAAGTATTAGACTGGCAGAACTCAGCACGCAGATAAATTCATGATGACGGATGTATTCAAGGAATGTTCGAATCACAAACACGAACCAGCTGAGACAGAAATTAACGAAAAGTCAGTTGTAAACGATCCAGCTCTGATAAATGTGTCTCATCACAACATGGCAAGAAGACAAACATGAATGACGACAATGAACACTTTCTACACCATCATATATAAGTTCTCCTCTGTAGTGAAGCTTCCAATGTTTGAACAACAATATTTTGTCTTCCAGCATGCCAACTTATTCAGCACACCTGCATTCCTTTTCGTCACACTCATCGTAGTCTGGCCGTTTACAAAGAACTCATAAATCACCCCCCCCCCCCTTTTTTTTTTTTTTCAACTACACGAAAAGGGCAAGAATGTATATCCACCAAATTGTGTTTTTTACAGCGACCACGAATCAAATCTGTAAATTCTATATGCCAAAACATATATATTAGTAAACTATTGATGCTGAGCACTAAGGATCATTTTGTAATGCTGGAAATACAAAGAGATGAAAACGCTCTTACTTTTTAATGAAAGAAGTGCCAAGATTGCTAGGTTCCATTTGTGACCGATAACCTTGATGAAGTTGACAGTTCTGAAAGACAAGTGAACCAGCTTACTAACTTAAGCAAGTTACTGTCACTTCTGTTACAAAAGTTTACTGTCAATTCTATTTTCAACACCCTAACCCCATCTCTTTTCCTCCCGCCATCATCTCCTTCCCCTGTTAACAGTGTGGGTATACTAGGTATGATTTAGTACGATTTCTTTTCTCTTTATTTTTTCCCTAATACTATATACATACTACTCCCGATATTTTTCAATTCCAGCTGCGGGTTTTATTAGGTACCCCCTGGGTACCTCCCCCACCCCCCCACCCACCCCGATTTCTTTCAGTACTCTTTACAACTCGCTAATGATATGACACACACACGCACTATCAACCCCTTGATCCGAGATAAGTCTGACCACCAGTCTGTTAATGACGACAAACCGCCGGCGGTAAGAAAAACAGGCAAAAGGGGTGGGCGGAAGACACACACCACCACATTTAAGTCCTACGATTGTCATCTGTGCACGCACGTGCACGACAACGTTTCACCCGTACTCTCAAAGAAAGGCTGTTGGCGGAAGAGACTAGAGAAGAAAAACACGACCCTCTCCTCAGCCAGTCTACTTGCAATTGGAGTGTCAACACAATGTTTTTCTCGGAGAAGTCCAGCGGCGAAAGCGCCACACACTTGCTCCACAGGAACCATTTGCATTGACTGCTTTGTTTAGCACGTGTTCTTCACTTTTTAACCCTATGACTCCCGCACCCTGTGCACCAGTGTCCTGTACTGTCAACCCTGAATTGACACCATACTAGCTAAGCAAAAATTTAACCCTTTGACTTCCTCACCTATCAACTACCTTCCAGTAGAAAGCTGGTGGATAGGGTGAGGGAATCAAAGGGCTAAGTTTTTGCGTCTGGTGGATAGGGTGCGGGAGTCAAAGGGTTAATGGGGGACCGACAAATGTGAAATGGAAAACACGATAAGGAGTGCCCGCACGTGTATGTTCAAATTTCAATTGAAGCTTGGAATTAAAACTTTTATGAAGATTTTGCTTAAGTCATTTAGCAACTGTATTGTTTGGTTTTAGCATTCTAACAAATTTATCTTCAACACATTTTTCGAGTTTCATCCATGGTGTTGATATCACTTAAATCATTTTGCAATTTTATTATCTGATTTTAGCGTTTTAACAAATTCATCTTCAGCACATTTTTCGAGTTCCATCCATAAATGTTCTTTTGTGTAATTATTCACATGTGGACCGATGTTTTCATATGCCATTTCAACTTTTACCTTACCTAACGATGATGATGATGATGATGATGATGACGATGATGATGATGACGATGATGATGATGATGACGATGATGGTTGTGGTGGTGGTGGTGGTGGTGGTGGTGGTGGTGGTGAGGAGTGTGTATGTGTGTGTGTGTGTGTGTGTGTGTGTGTGTGTGTGTGTGTGTGTGTGTGTGTGTGTGTGTGTGTGAGAGAGAGAGAGAGAGAGAGAGAACGTGCATGAATGCATATGCATACAAGCGTGTGCACATGCATCGTTTATCAGTGTGCGCACCTGCCGTGCATGTAAGTGGAAGAGAGGAGGTGAGAGATTATTTTCAAACTAAACGGACATTGACTGCTTTGATGTCACTTATGTACCTACCTTGCTCCTGTCTTGCGGAGAATCATGAGACTGACAGAAGACTTTTTATTGAGGTAAATAAGACGGACAGAAGACTTTTTATCGAGGTAAATAAGACGGACAGAAGACTTTTTATTGAGGTACATAAGACGGACAGAAGACTCTTTATTGAGGTAACTAAGACGAACAGAAGACTTTTTACTGAGGTAAATCAGACGGACAGAAGACTCTGTACTGAGGTACATAAGACGGACAGAAGACTTTATTGAGGTAACTAGAACGAACAGAAGACTTTTTACTGAGGTAAATAAGACGGAGAGAAGACTCTGTACTGAGGTAAATAAGACGGACAGAACTCTTTATTGAGGTAACTAGGACGAACAGAAGACTTTTTACTGAGGTTAATAAGACGGACAGAAGACTCTTTATTGAGATAATCAGGATATGTTACGTCCCTCTTTCTCCCTGTAACTAGCGTCAGGATCTATTTCGAAGGTCTAAGACAAAGAACTGTCAACGTGGCGCAGTGTGTGGTCTAGCGGTTAAAGCACCTGCCTGTGATGCCAGATACTCGTGTTTGAATCACGTGTCAGCCGGGGAATTTTCTCTCCTTCAACTATATCTTAAGTGGTGATCGAGGTGCCAGTCCTTCGGATTAGACGAGAAACCTTGTTCTCGCGTGCAACAACACTCAGTGCACGTTAAAGATTCCACAACAACAAAAGGCGTTGTTCTCGGCAAAAGGAAAAAAAAAAGAAAAAGAAAAAAGAAGAAGAAACAAATTCACGCCACTCTCATAAACAGATGCACATATACAAGTTACCAAATCAGCAACAACAACAACAACAACAAAAAAAGGGGGGGCAAGGAAAGGAAAGGTGGCACTGCGTAGTGGCAAGGCATCCTCCCCGTGACAACAGCTCGAATTTCACATTGTAAATTTATCGTGGCAACAACACCACCAACAATAACAACAACAACCACCAAACATATACAAATGCAAATACTCGTACAAGTACATGCTTACATACTGTCCGTTCTGGGGCTGACGTGCTTATTTTCAGGCACTGTGCATTCAGATATACCATCTTGTCAGTGAGCTTTCGATTCTACCAGTTCTTGAAGAGTTGTTGGCGTCCGTCTCTCTCTCTCTCTCTCTCTCTCTCTCTCTCTCTCTCTCTCTCTCTCTCTCTCTCTCTCTCTCTCTCTCTGTATGTGCGTGCGTGCGTGTGTGTTTATTTGTGTGGTGTGGTGTGGTGTGGTGTGGTATGGTGTGGTGTGGTGTGGTGTGGTGTGGTGTGGTGTGTGTCAGAATTTTTTTTTAAGACAGAAGTTTTATTCCAATTAACTTTACACTTTCACTGTCCTTAAAAGTACTTTCTAACTTTTTTCTACACAAAGTTTCAGCTACCTCAACGTCAAGTGTTTTCTTGTACTGGGAATCAGGTATGACTTTGACCTGTGAATTCACAGCTTTCTGCATGACCAGGATCTAAACCTTCCTCCTGGACGAGTTTTGCTTTAAAAGAGGCAACAGTTAGTCACATGGAGGCCAAGTCAAAATGACTGTGACCAATCTCGTAGAACAGACTGACTGCTCCCTAGACTGGTCACACTGGCCTGGCTTTATGGCCACTGGTATTGTCATGCACATGGATTTTACCGTGTGAAACTCTGGCCATTCTCTCTGCTGAAACTGCGGCACCATCACCATGGTGCGGCGCCACGCTTTTTTTAATATTTTTTTTTATGAAGACTTCAGAAAGACTACTTGGCCCTCAAGGGGGAGGGACATGAGAAATGAACCTATCTCTCCAATATTTTATGCCAGGACAGCCGGGCGGATGCCCTGCCCTTCACGATTTTCAACTGTTGTGGAATCTTTTAGGCGTGCGCAGGCCTGAGGCACATGGTTCCAACTCGTTTTTCGTCCCTTTTTAAAGGACTTGCATCAGCACTTGGATGCCTTTCACAAATGGAGCAGCACAAAAAAGTACTTTTTCTATAATATTCTACACTAACTGTAGAGTTCCTGGGCAGAACATTGACTGAAAATATACAACGGGAGCAGAAGGGGAAAATACGTTGAGATCCAGGCTGCAATGTAACAGAAATTTGGCCATCGGCGCCCACCCACATCTAATCTGATTGCTAATTCAAAATACCACTAAAGAAAACAAAGTTTCTCCTCCTGTGACTACAGAAGTATCCCACTACCGTTTAGTCCTCTGTCTCCAACGTCTTCAGTACTGCTTCAAACACAGCCCTCTTTTTGTTCTGATCTGTCAGCAGATGAAGTATCCATCTAGCAGTCACTTTCTTTGTTTTACCATCACAACATAAAATCTCTTTCTCATGCTATGTGAAAGAGAATTAGTTTCAACTTATCACGAACTGAAATGCATATATCTTCCCACATTTATTTAAAAACAGCACTGTTTTCTCCTTCTGGGCCACACCAGAATGCCTACAATGACATCATCAATTTTATTTTTCTCTTCTTTGAAATTATCAGGCCAATGGCAAAGTATTCTCTTCTTTGGAATTATCAAGCCAATGGCAAAGTATTCTCGTCTTTGAAATTTTCAGTCCAATGGCAAAGTTTTCTCTTCTTTGAAATTATCAGTCCAGTGGCAAAGTATCCTGCATAACACATAGGGGTCTCCATATACTACTGTGAAACCGGCATGACTTAATCAGAATGTCTCAAAATTTGAATCTGTGAAAACAAAGCACCTCTGTTGTTTCAATTCTTGGGTTTTTTGGAAGCACACCTGGTCACATACTATTTTCATACACGTCATTTTGATGAAGGGGAAAAAACCACGTCATTTCCATGTGTGAAAGTAAATATCAAAAAGTCTGAATTTTGGCTGGAAAAATATCTGGAACCTGTGCTGCGACTGATTCATGTCATTTCTCACGGATCATCCCTCGTGTTTCAAAACTGATATATGCTTGTTTGAAAGCTTGATTGATCGTTTGATATCTTGATTGATTGATTGATATCTTGTTTGATTGTTTGATAACTTGTTCGATGTTTGATAGCTTGGTTGATTGTTTGATATCTTGATTGATTGATTGATAGCTTGTTTGATTGTTTGATAGCTTGTTTGATTGTTTGATAGCTTGTTCGATTGTTTGATAGTTTAATTGTTTGATAGCTTGTTTGATTGTTTGATAGCTTGGTTGCTTGCTTGATAGCTTGATTGTTTGATAGCTTGATTGATTGTTTGATAGCTTGGTTGTTTGATAGCTTTGATTGATTGTTTGATAGCTTGTTTGACTGTTTGATTGCTTGTTTGACTGTTTGACAGCTTGAATGAGTTTTTGATAGCTTGATTGATTGTTTGATAGCTTGTTTGACTGTTTAATAGCTTGTTTGATTGTTTGATAGCTTTTCTAACAGTCCAGCCAAAACGACCAATATATTTTTCAACAGTCGACGGACACAACTCCTGTGTGTAATTGTACCACCCCCTATGCTACAAACAACTAGCCGCAGAAACCCTTTCATCCATTCAGTCCTGACACGATTAGACCCACTCCTGTGACTTAACACGCTGATGTTTAGCGTGCCGTTAACGGCTCTAGTTCAGGGGATTACCGAAGGTGTCAAACACCAACCCTCGCCACCCGGCTGACCGCCACATGGCCCGGTAGGGAACGGCACTGTGAAACAGGGAGACGTATAAGCCACAGCGCTCTTTCTGAACAACCGTCTGTTTGTTTGGGTCACAGGGTGTGAAGAAATGCCCAATTGGGCACGATAAGTGCGTTTGTCGACAGCCGTCAAAGGTACTCCTCCTACTTCAATAACCGAAATAATTATATAAACAACAATTATACAAAGAGTGGTAGACACCTGTCAGACACTATTTTATGACACGGAGAAAATGGATCAACAAGTTGTTTCTAGTTCAATAATTAAACAAATAAATTGTTGTTGATCCAAGCACTGTGGGAAAAAAAAAATGAATGAAAGAAACAGCTTATCCCTATTTTTCCGCAAAGAGAAAAGGGATCAATAAAGTATTTTTGTTTACATGAGTGAACAAAAAAAAATAGATAAACGTATAAATACATAAACTAATGATTGTAGACACCAGCACAATGAAAATATCGATCAAAAAACGATCGTTCCCACTTCAAAACAGAAAATAAACGTTTATACACCCTAACCCTGGGATATAGGTCGGAGGAAAAATGATAATCTTCGTTACGCATATAACACCGTCCTAATTGCAGAAAATGAAAAAGACCTACAAAATCTTGTGAATATAATAAAAACACAAAGCAGAAATAAAGGGCTGGAGCTTAAATAGCAAGAAGACTGAAGTCAATCAGTTAAAAACAAGAAATCCCCTCATGCAAAGTAACAGCAAATAGCACAACACTGAGACAGGTTGGTAAATTTAAACATCTGGGAACAGTCATCTCACCAGACGGTAGATGCACATTAGAATCGGCTAAGCAAAAACAGCATTCAAGAAAATGAAAAGCGTTTTTTACCAACAAATGCCTATCAACCAACATCAGGAAGAGAGTTCTTCAGTGTTATATAGAAACAATACTGTTGTATGGATGTGAAGCGTGGCCAGTCAACGTCAGAACAGAACTGAGGCAACTGAAATGTTGTTTCTAAGCAGAACTTTATGAGTTCCATGGACAGCAAAGAAAACAAATAAAGGAGAACTTTATGAGTTCCATGGACAGCAAAGAAAACAAATAAGACAGTCTTGAAAGAGGCAAACACAAAAAGAACATTAGTGAACAAGATTAGAAAAAGACAAGCAACATTTATAGGACATTTTATGAGGCAAGAGAAATTAGAGCACCTTGTCACAGCAGGAAAGCTGGAGGGAAAAAGAGCACCAAATAGACCCATACAAAAAACACTGGACGGACTTGCAAAGTGGATGAAGACACACAGAGTCAGAGACAATGACAATGACAATGATTCTTTATTTTCCAACGGTAAAAGCTATTGGCTAGAAGCCATTTTTGAAACTTGCCGTTGCTGTTCTATACACATGACATTTGTTTGCTGCAACAAGTACAGCTCAAGGAAAGACACATGCTGAATACTAGAATTAAGATAACATTACAATGACATCAAGAAACGTACAGTCAGCACTAAAAAATAGATAGATAGATAGATAGATAGATAGATGAGCAAGTCGATAAATTAATAAGTAAATAAATAAATAAAGATAATGTTAATAACATCAATGCTGATGCTGATGCTGATTATGATTATGATGATGTTAATGATGATAGTAATAGCGATAATAATAATAATAATAATAATAATAAACAATGGGTTGTCAAAGTTGGATGTGATGCGTCTAGTGTGTCGGCTAGTGACTAGTGACTGCGTGCTTGTCACCTCTCACTTTCACAGCCTACACCGCTGGCTAGCACTGCTGCTTGCAGCTATGCGAAAAGAAGAGCAGAGGCCGTAAGTCTCTTCCTGTCAGTACATAGCCTCTCCATCAGCAAGCCCTACGTTGTGCCTCCTCGTGGCGACAGGCGGTAACTGAGCACCTCGCGGACTCAGGCTAAATCTCGTGGGACTCGGAGGAGGTTTGGCCCCCAGACATGCGGCATGCAGGCCCAACGGCGTGTGGATATGCCCTGGTTCCCACGAACCAGATCCCCAATCATCATCATCATCATCAGGTGCCCTGCCGCATGGCGTTGGCGATCATGGACTTCCAACCATCTCTATCTCTCGTTGCCCCCAGCATCTCCCCCACCCTCTTCATCCCCAGACACTCTGCAAGTCCGTCCAGCGTTCTCTCCCTGGGTCTACCCGGTGCTCTCTTTCCCTCCAGCTTTCCCGTTGTGACCAGGTGCTCCAAATCCCCCTTCCTCATAAAATGGCCTATAAATGTTGCTTTTCTTTTCCTAATCTTCCTTATGAGTGATCTACTTGTGTCTGCCTCCATCAAGACTGTCTCGTTTGTTTTCTTTGCTGTCCGTGGAACTCTCAACATTCTTCTGAGAAACCACATCTCGGCTGCCTCGATCTGCTCTGGCTTTGCTTGCTGACTGTCCACGCCTCGCATCCGTACAATAGTATTGGTTCTATATAACATTCAAGGACTCTCTTTCTGATGTTAATTGATAGGCATTTGGGTAAATAGCTCCACTGCCTTGTGGACATCTTGGGAGAGAGTAAGGTAAGGAGTTAACCCTGGAAAAAAAAACCCGATGGAAGGCAAGGGGAAACCACCACCGTAGTTTTCCCCAGGACAACCATGGACAAAAGAAAGATGAAGAATGAAGTTAACGACGTAATAGGTGCTCGTGTGGAGCACCTTAATAGGTGCTCGTGTGGAGCACCTTCGTCCGGTAGGGACTGTCATGCGGCGCAGGTGACACCAGACCGTCAGCCAGCTACTGCGACCAAACCCAAACCCAAACTCAAACTTAGAAACACCAAAATAGCAACATGGAACATCAGAACACTGCTGCAGAAGGGCAAATTAGACAACATCAAAATGGAGATGGAAAGGCTTAACATCAGTATTTTAGGACTAGGGAAGTGAGATGGAAGGGGGCAGGCATGATAACATCAGGAGAATACACTGTGATATACTCTGGTGGTAATTCACATGACAGAGGAGTAGGCATCATAATGGACAAAGACAAATCAAAAGCAGTTAAGGGATACTGGGCTGTGTGCGACAGAGTTTTGCTGGTCAAATTGGGAGGCAAACCATTTGATATCAACATCATACAGGTGTATGCACCAACATCCGCAAGTACTCAGGAAGACATCGACAACTTCTACGAAGTTTTAGAGATGGCCAAGGTCCAGTGTAAATCTCAAGAAGTTACAGTCATAATGGGAGATTTTAATGCTAAAGTGGGACAGGATAGGGTGGAGGATATAGTTGGACCTCATGGCCTTGGTACACAAAATGAAAGGGGAGGGAATCTGGTAGAATGGGCACAGATGGATGAGTTCATAGTAGCCAACACCTGGTTTGAGCAGCCTAAAAGAAGAAAATGGACTTGGATGAGTCCAGGAGATAATACCAAAAATCAGATTGACTACATCCTGATCAATAAAAGATTTAGAAATTCTTTACTGTCAGCAAAAACACTCCAGGCGAACACTGCAACAGTGACCACAATCCTGTTGTGGGAAGATTTAGATTGAAATTGAGGAAAAGGAAACAGACCAAAAGCAACATCAAACTAAACCTTGGACTCTTAAAGACTGATGAAATGATACGTCAAAAAATTAATGTACATGTTCAAAACAAATTCAGTGCTCTGGAAGACGTTGGTGACAGTGAGGAGCAATGGACAAAGTTGAGAAATTCGATAAATGAAGCTTGTGAAGAAATCCCTAAGGCAGATAGAAAAGCAAAAAGGAGCTGGATGACTAATGAAATTTTGGGCCTGATGGAGGAAAGGTGGAGGGCAAAGAGAAACGAGAAGATATACAGGAAGATAAACAAAGAAATCAGGTATAGGTGCAATGAAGCTAAGGAAGCTTGGCTGAACACAAAATGCAAAGAGATAGAAGAACGACACAAAATGGATCCTCAAGGTATGTACAGACGAACTGAAGAAATTGTCCACAGGAAAAATACATGCACATCAACTGGTTGCTTAAAATCGAAAGATGGCACGCTGATCATGGAATTAGACAAAATACTGGACAGATGGGGAGAGTACATTAAAGACCTTTTTGAGGATGACAGAAACAAAGAACACATTATAAAAAAGAACTTTGAAGGACCACCCATAATGAAAGATGAAGTTAGAGCAGCACTGAAAAAGATGAAACCAGGAAAAGCCCCAGGACCAGACAACATTACTACAGAGATGATTGAAGCCCTGGAGGAATTTGGCATAGAAAAAATAACAATCCTCCTAAATGAAATTTACGACACTGGAAAAATCCCCAAAGATATATCAAAATCAATTTTCACTGCACTTCCAAAGAAGACAGGGGCTATAGAATGCGAACTCCATCGCACAATCAGTTTGATGAGTCATGTAACAAAAATCCTGTTAAGAATAATGAGGACAAGGAATAGAATTAAAAGAGAAATAGCAGAAGAACAGTGTGGATTTGTGGACGGGAAGGGAACTATTAATGCCATATACATCCTAAGAACTATCACAGAGAGGTCAATTGAGATGAATAAAGATTTGTATTTATGCTTTGTTGACTATACCAAGGCTTTCGATCGGGTATGACATGAAGAATTGATCAACCAACTGGAGAGACTCAATGTTGATGGAAAAGATCTACGAATAATCAGGAATATGTACTGGGAATAAACAGCTGCAATGAGAATAGAAAACAATATAAGCTCTTTTCAAAACATCAAAAGAGGAGTCAGACAGGGTTGTGTTTTGTCACCAGATCTGTTTTCACTTTACATCGAAAACATCATGAGAAACCTAGAAGAAGGAGGGAAAATAATAAACAACATTCGATACGCAGATGACACCGTGCTAATTGCAGAAAATGAAAGGGACCTACAAAACCTTGTGAATATACTAGAAATAGAAAGCAAAGGTAAGGGGTTGGAACTAAACAGCAGGAAGACTGACGTCATGGTGATCAGTAAAAAACATGAAATCCCCTCATGCAAAATGACAGCAAAAGGCACAACCTTGACACAGGTTAATAAGTTCAAATACCTGGGAACGGTCATTTCATCAGACAGCAGATGCACATTGGAAATAGCCGGCAGAATCGGCCAAGCCAAAACAGCATTCAAGAAGATGACAAGCATTCTTACCAACAAATGCCTGTCAATTAACATCAGAAAGAGAGTCCTTGAATGTTATATAGAACCAATACTATTGTACGGATGTTAGGCGTGGATAGTCAGCAAGCAAAGCCAGAGCAAGATTGAGGCAGCCGAGATGTGGTTTCTAGGAATAATGTTGAGAGTTCCATGGACAGCAAAGAAAACAAACGAGACAGTCTTGATGGAGGCAGACACAAGTAGATCACTCATAAGGAAGATTAGGAAAAGACAGGCAACATTTATAGGCCATTTTATGAGGAAGGGGGATTTGGAGCACCTGGTCACAACGGGAAAGCTGGAGGGAAAAAAAGCACTAGGTAGACCCAGGGAGAAAATGCTGGACGGACTTGCAGAGTGGCTGGGGACGAGGAGGGTGGGGGAGATGCTAGGGGCAACGAGAGATAGAGACAGATGGAAGTCCATGATCGCCAATGCCATGCGGCAGGGCACCTGATGACGATGATGAATAAACAATGGCTAACAGATAGATGAGCAAGCAAGCAAACAAACAAAAAACAACAAACAAAAATAAACAAAAAGCAATAAAAAATGAAGAAGCAGCAAGAGAGAAACAAACAAGTCATATATTCATCAACAAACCAACGCATATAATACAGAAAGAAATACTGAGATGTACTTGCAGCAATAAAAGACAGATTTGTATGGAGGGTCCCTGATCGCCAACGCCATGCAGCAGGGCACATGATGATGATGAGACCCTAACAAATCCTTGGGTTTTTCCGCAATCATTACACGGAAGCAGGAGGATATGCTGAGTCACGTGAGTGAGTGAAAGGGTTAAGTTTTTGCTTTACTGTCATGGCTGACAGTACGGGATACTGGCGGACAGAGTGAGGGAGATACAGGGTTAATGCTTTCACCAAAAGGGACCTATGCTTGTTTTCTTTAATCCATAAACAGCACAATAAAAAAAAAAATGTTGTTGACGTACTTTGCTCACAGACAGACATACACACATATACAGTGCCTCCATGACAACAAGAAATAACCTACTATTTAAAGAAAAGAAAAACAATGAGAAAAAAAAAGACTTCAAAAACCCTGAACAGGGACTTCAAACAAAGTTATTAAAAGGTAACGTGTCCTTGTTAATCCACATTAATGACCAGATTGTAGTTTTAACGTATTTTTCTATACATGCAGCTGAGCTGTGAAATCTTTACTGAAACGGTTTCACATATTTCACTGCGTGACTCTGAAAACTGGGCACAGTCCAAGCAGTGAAATTATATAAATACTGTTATATCTTGCCATAGACTTGAGAGGAAAGGGATAAACGACTGCCCATGGACAAGCATGCACAAGCCAGTCTGCTGCTTAACGACATACGCCAAAGAAAATGTGAGCACAATGGTCAACGCTAAACCATTGCTGGGGGGCTAACGAAAGTCACACACACAATCACAGCTGGATTTATAAATCAGAAATCATTTTGCCTTACACACTGCACACAGACGTTCGCTCAATTTTTAAGTCTCTGCCCAGGCCTTGCACTACCGATCGTAATGTCCTTGTGGGTTGGTTTACAGACAGTCAGTCATACAGAAACAGAGCGGGGATGGGGGTGGATTCAGAGAGAAAGAGAGAAAGACACAGACAGACAGACAGAGATACAGAGATAGGCACACAGAGACACAGAGAGAGACACATAGAGAAAGAGAGACACAGAGAGACAGACAGCCACACAGACAAAAACAGAGAGAGAGAGTGGTGTGTGTGTGAGAGAGAGAGAGAGAGAGAGAGTGAGACAGACAGACAGACAGACAGAAAGAAAGACACAGAGACAGAGACAGCGACTGACACACACAGAAAGAGACAGAGACAGACAGCTAGAGAGAGACACACACAGACAGACAAAGAGAGAGAGCAAGAGAGCTAGAGAGAGAGAAAGAAAGAGAGTGACGGACAGACAGACACACAGACAAACACAGACAGACAGAGAGAGAACGAATGAACAAAAATGTCATATTGACAATCAGCCATGGGTTTCAATTCAAAGTGATTTGGAGGTACAGGGGCAGGGTCTGCACAGTCATATCATATGCATGTATCAAGCGAAGTGACAAAGCGAGAGAGAGAGAGAGAGGGAGAGTCAGACAGAGACAGACAGACGGGGCTAGAGAGAGACACAGGAGAGAAGACAGACAGAGAGACAGACAGACAGACAGACAGACAGACAGAGACAGAGACACAGAGAGAGAGAGAGAGAGATAGAGCACTGTGAGGAAAAAAATGTTTCTGGCGCTCACAATAGTTCACCAGCAGATAGTTAACGAATCTCCAAATACGAACTGGTAAATTTCTAATTTGGCAAGGCCATCACATTGTACCAGAATGAACTCAGTCTCTACAAAATTCGTTCTAGAACCAGTGGTTAAAGTTACATATATATATAACACGTCCTTTTCATATGATTTAATGGACCATGCTGTCACTTGTGTAAGTAATAACATCGTCATTAACCCTCTCACTCCCTCACAGTACCTGTAATAACATCGTCATTAACCCTCTCACTCCCTCACAGTACCTGTAATAACATCGTCATTAACCCTCTCACTCCCTCAAGTACCTGTAATAACATCGTCACTAACCCTCTGACTCCTTCACAGTACCTATCAGCAACCTGCGTTATTTTAAGTCAAGACAGCAGAGCGAAACGTTAACTCTTTCACGCCCTAACACTATCAACTAACTTCTTTAATACAATGGTAGGGTTTAAAAAGAAAACAGCCTTACAAGTAAACTGATTCAAGTGCATGAGTGAGACTTAATCCACGAAAGTGAAATATATTCTTTTAATGTCTGAAACCGCCAAAATGTCACCGAATCGATTTCTTAATGATGTCAAATGTGTGAGGTTGGTAAATCACGTCACACGAATCCCACTCAATGCAAAAGTTAGTAAGTTCAGCGGCATGGTCAACCAATACCAACTTTCTGTGTAAAAAACAGACATGACATGTTTCTTAAATATTGATGTACATAATGAAATCATATTGATTAGAATATTGTTTTATATGTTTTGTAGGCTATATGTTTTCTTTTCTTTTTTTATGTAAACAATTATTATGAATTGAAATTTTTTTTTCTTGTTTTGTTCTGTTACAACATTGTTTGTTGATATCTATTCTTGTTAAAAATGAATAAAAGAAAGTAAAAAAAAAAAAAAACTTTCTCCCCAGCTGAATCAAACCCAGGGAAATACAACGAAACAGTTTTCACAAATTTTTCTCGTGATCAGAAATCTTGAGCATAAGCCTGCAAGGTTTAAATTAATGCTATATGACTGCACAAAATTTGCTTTGGACATGTCACACACACACAACACACACACACACACACACACACACACACACACACACACACACACACACACAACACACACACACACACAACACACACAACACACAACACACACACACACACACAAGGTATCTAATAACACTGGAGACAGACAGACAGACAGACACAGAGAGACAGAGAGAGAGACACACAGACAGACAGACAGAGACATTTAAAGAAGTCTAGAGTCTGCAGTTTCTTTAAGACGGATTCCCTGCATTCAGACAATCCCATACGTGCTCCAACCACACCTGGCAGCTGTTGTTACCTGGCAGACTCCTTAAGCATGTGCAAAAAGCTATGCGCTGACAAGGTCTTAACATTGGGGAGAGGAATGGGACACGTGAGAACCTGACACCACCAGAACGATCAGAGCAAGAAGACAGGCAGCAAACAAGCCAATGTCATGTTGTGATATAGGGCTAAACACAAGACACAAGATCTTGGGTCCACGGCCCTATCAAAAGAACCAGCCAGCCTGTACATCATCATCATCATCATCAAAAGCCCTGCCACATGGCGTTGGCGATCATGGCCCTCCATATGTATCTATCCTTTGTTGCCACAAGCACATCTTCCACCCTGTCTGTATTCAACCACTCTGCAAGTCCGTCCACTATTTTTTCCCTGGGTCTACCTGGTGCTCTCTTTCCTTCCATTTTTCCTGTTGTGACCAGGTGCTCCAATTCCCCTTTCTTCACAAAATAGCCTATAGATGTTGCCTGTCTTTTCCTAATCTTCCTTATGAATGATCTTCTTGTGTCTGCCTCCATCAAGACTGTCTCGTTTGTTTTCTTTGCTGTCCATGAAACTCTCAACATTCTTCCTAGAAACCACATCTCGGCTGCCTCAATCTTGTTCTGGCTTTGTTTGTTGCTTGTTGACTGTCCACGCCTCACAACCTCACAGCCCGTACAAGAGATGTAAAATGAACAATCTATGGATGCACGATGAGGTTCTGGTATGGCTTGACCGTTTTCCCCCACACTCGTCAATCGTTCGCTGCACTGACCAATGTCAAGTCAATGTACGGTGGGGTCGCCTGATGAATGAACCCATGCACAATAAGTGCAATTTCATGGCCCCTAATCCCTGCACTGATTGCAATTACTAAGCTGACTCGCCATGAGTTCTTTACTCCAGATGGTGACGCCCAGTCTGTGTGCTGCCGGATAATTCGCCGATACGGGGTTGAAAGCGGTGAAACTGATCGCAATCTGACAAAAGAGTTAAGCAACTGAGACAAACTTTTTTTGTTAGTCTATTGGATTATGTATGCTACATGTCAGACTGAATTAGATCACGGTCTGTCACACGTCACTTTGCATGCATCACTGTTTCACAAGCAGACAAAAAGCTGCGTTTCTGTGTAGCAAAGCTCTTGCGCACGTGACTTAAGGAGATCGTTATCCTGCCACAAAACCACAAGAGTATGGAGTGGTGGAGTGGAGTGGAAGAAAGACCACCAAAACACTGACTGACTCACGGCGAACGTACGAAATTTCCATAAAATTAACCCTTTGACTCTTGCGGGAAGCTGATGGATAGGGTGAGGGAGTCAATGGGATAAGTTTTTGCTTTGCTAGCATGGTTGGCAATGCAGGAAGCTGGTGGACAGGGTCAGGTGTCAAAGGGTTAAAGGTTACTGTCTATGGCTAGGAAAACAAAACCAAAAACAGCACCTTTTGCAAAAATAACTGGACATGTGCACAGTGCCATGACTGGGTGGGGTTTTTTTCCCCCGTCCGATTTTCTACGCCACATCAATGGCCACAGAAACTGGGACACTTTTACAATGCTATGGTGATGATAATCATGGGCATAATAATCACGATGCTATGGAATTCTACCCAAGACTGAGACTGCATGACACGAGTTGTTCTCTACACTTGCTATCATAATATATCCTACCATCAACCAAGCCCCAGAGACAGACACCTAAGGTCTTGGTCAGATTTCGAGCAACATTCTCAATGCAGCTTCTGAAGAGGATGAGATTCGACTGTGTGGTCCCAATCTTCCCAATGAGTTCTAAGAATTTTGGTTTGTTCCTGATTAAAGCATTTAAAACAAAGGAAATTGCTCTTGTGTTAATGTGTAGTTTATTTTGTTGTTAGATTTTAATCTTATTTACTATGCTACTTGAAAATCAAGGAAACTGCTCTGTCTTAACATGTAGTTCATTTTTTTAGTTGTTAATCTTAATAACTTGTTATTTTACTATATCTCTCATGTAAAAATACCTGTTCTGCAGGGGCTTACGGCCTCTCTCTCCCCATCCCTCAATCTCTCTGTCTATCTAATCTCTTTAGCTCTGTATCTATTAATCTGTCTAGCAATCTGTCTATCCTTATCTGTATCTGTCTATTCAAGTAGCTGGTTGACTGGCTGGTTGGTTTTTCTTTTATCTTGGTTGTTTGATTGGTTGTTTGTTTGGTTGGTTGGTTGGCTGGTTGGTTGGTTGGTTGATCGGTTGGTTTTGTTTTGTTTTTGATATTTTTAAATTTAAGCTTAACAATAAGCTGGTGAAGGAAAGAATTCACAATTAATTATGTTTCGTTTTCAAAAGTTACATATTTAAACACACACACACCCTCTGACACAGCCATAAAATGTAGATTAGCTGAAGAGGGTTTAAATGCTTTGACTAGTCCGTTTTAAAGATTAATTTTCCTTTTGAAGTCAAGAAAAATGCACATAGTTTGGGGTCAGTAATAATAATAATTACAATATTTATATAGCGCAAAATCTTGATAAAATCAAATCTAAGCGCTGAAACAGACACACACGCACGCACGCACGTACGCACGCACACACACGCACACACACACACACAACACACACACACCACGCGCGCACACACACACACACACACACACACACACACACACACACACACACACAACACACGCATGGCTATAAATGGGGAGAAAGAATAAAAGCAATAAAAGCAAGAATAAAAGCAATGGAAAATTATAGAGAGCATATCATATACAATTATATATTATAACAATGTGATTCCCCTCCGAGCGGAGACAGGCTGCAGAGGGGGGTTGAGTGAGGTTAGGATTTTATGCAAAGGAGAAAAGGTGAGTTTTGAGAGCGGACTTGAAGGAGACAAAAGTAGGTTGCTGACGGACTGAGAGAGGAAGTTTGTTCCAAGAGAGTGGACCAGAAACAGAGAAGGCTCGTGGACCATGGGTATTGAGCTTAGTGCGTGGAAAGCGAAAAGTCAGAGGATCGGAGGCAGAGCGGAGGGTACGTGAGGGAACATAGATCTCAAGTAGGCTTGACAGGTAATCGGGGGCTGCGTTATTGAGGCTTTTGTAGCACATGGTGTCTAGTTTGTACTGTATGCGCTTTGATACAGGGAGCCAGTGAAGTTGTGCCAGGAGAGGAGATATGTGGTCAGCGTTTTTCTTTTTGAGTACAAGGCGTACAACATTGTTTTGAATGCGCTGTAGAATGTGAATGGTGGAGGCAGGAAGACCAGACAGGAGTGAATTGCAATAGTCAATGCGAGACATTATGAAGGAGAGAACGAGTGAGTCCAACAAGCTGCGATCTCTCTCTCTCTCTCTCTCTCTCTCTCTCTCTCTCTCTCTCTCTCCCCTCTCTTTCTCCTCTCTCTCCCCTGAGTTATAAATAATCTGAACTCTCTCTCTCTCTCTCTCTCTCTCTCTCTCTCTCTCTCTCTCTCTCTCTCTCTCTCTCTCTCGCCTGATTTATAAATATTCTGAATCTCTCTCTCTTTCTTGAGTTATGAATATTCTGAACTCCTCTCTCCTCTCTCTCTCTCTCTCTCTCTCTCTCTCTCTCTCTCTCTCTCTCTCTCTCTCTCTCTCTCTCTCTCTCTCTCTTCTTTCTAGCATTTCTCTTCTTTGCTGTATAAACTATTCTGAACTCTCTCTCTCTCTCTCTCTCTCTCTCTCTCTCTCTCTCTCTCTCTCTCTCTCTCTGTGACCACTTCACGCAATTCCTTTCAACTTCCAACACACCAAACACCATGGGTCACCATGACAGCAAGCCACGAAGAGCCAAGGAATCTGGGAGAACTTTTTTCACAATACCATGATGATGAGAATGGAGATGAGATGCTCATGGCAATGCTATGAACTTCCATTTTGGATTGAGACTGCATGACAGGGTTGACTTCGAATTGTTTTTAAGATGGTGATAGCCCTGATATGGCTTCAGTGGTCGGCTGGGCTATAAGTAACACGATTATGATAATGACAACGTGACAGGACTGTAGTCTACACTCTTTCATAACATATTCTGGCACCAACCAGGCTCAAGAGATACAGATACCGTGAGATATTTGAGAATCACCGTAAATGATGCATGCATAAGTGGATGAAACTCGACTAGACAATCTTTACAACTAACCTGTAGCATACTCAACACTGCATAAAAGACGGTCCAAGCCAAAAAATCCTATAATACTTTCCTGGACAGAATTTCCGATTTCCCAGTCAGCAGACCACTGTGCTGACCACTTCACCATACAGATTGATTGCATGGGGATTTCTCAGCTGTTTATAATTAATTGATAATTATTTACCCAATTCAAGTTACATCTTCAACAAATCTTGGAGTTTGTCTCAAAGTATATTTCACACATACTGAGCAATTTTCTTTTCCACAAACTGTGTATGAGCAAAAAGACACGAGCAAAAAGACACTGAGCCATTTTCTTTTCCACAAACTGTTCATGAGCAAAAAGACACAAAGCAATTTTCTTTTCCACATACTGTGTATGAGCAAAAATACACCAAACAAAAAAACACGAGCAAAAAGATACCGCAATGAGCTTTAAAAAAAATGAGCAAAAAGACAATGAGCAAATTTCTTTTCAACAAACCGTGTATGAGCAAAAAGACACTGCAATGAGCAAAGAGACACTGAGCAATTTTCTTTTCCACAAACCGTGTATGAGCAAAAAGACACTGCCATAAGCAAAAGACATTGAGCAATTTTCTTTTCCACAAACTGTGTATGAGCAAAAAGACACTGAGCAATTTTCTTCCACAAACTGTGTATGAGCAAAAGACACAGCAATTCTTCACAAACTGTAGAGCAAAAGACACTGCATTTTCTTTCCACAAACTGTGTATGAGCAAAAAGACACAGCATTCTTTCCACAAACGTGTATGAGCAAAAGACATGACAATTCTCTTTTCCACAAACTGTGTATGAGCAATCTTATAGGTTTTCATTGCATTTCTGTGTATGACTACAAGGAAATTAACTAAAACAGCAAGGATACAATTCCCATAAATGCACAGAATGCAACTGCCCATCTGAGAATAGCTTGCCCCACAATTACTGCTGTTTGTTTGATTCCTGTTTTAGGGGGGCCTCGTTGGTGCAGAGGTAGAGCACATGCATTCAAGTCTGCCTGCACAGGTTTGCCAGGGGAACGTAACATGTGCATGTGATCTCCAGTCTAGCCAGCTGCAAACATGTACCTGATTTTCTTCAAAGTTAAGGAAGGTAAAGTAGTAAGAGAAAGGTGATGGGGTATCACGCTAATAATGTTGACCCCAAAAATAGGTCAGCTCTCTACCACTTCACTTCCCTACAGTCTCAATATGAAAGTGTTTTTTTCAAACTTTATTTTCCCATCAGAAACAATAAAATGAGAAAACGCAAGCATGCGTTACCCATTCAGATTCTTAAATCTATTTTACTGTTAGTTGGTTTGGAATCGTTGTTGTTGTGCTGTTCACACTGTGAGAATACTGATGACATATTCAACAGCTGGAAAATTCCACTAAAGATATCTGTGCAAGATCTTGCATTATCACCTAATAGGACCAAACGTTTAACCTCCAAGTTCTAAAGTGTGGCTCAACAACACTGTCTATTTATCAAGTACCAGCTTCATCGGACAGGACACACTGTCATGTATGGAAGACAATTACATCCCAGTGATGTTCCAGTACAGAAAGCTGAAGCAAGCACACCATGGGAAGACCCCTAAAGTAATACAAAGATACTACAAAGGCCAACCTCATCTGCTGTAGCATCAACACGACCACCTTGGAAGAAACTGCCCTTTGCAGAGCATGTTTAACCCTTTCACTCCTGCACCCTATCCACCAGCTGCAAAACCTTAACCCTTTCATTCCCTCACCCTATCTACCAGCTTCTTGCAGGAAGCTGGTGGATAGGGCGAAGGAGTGAAAGCGGGAAGCTGGTAGATAGGTTGAGGGAGTGAAAGGGTAAAGGTTTTGCTTTGCTGTCATGGCTGACAATGCATAATGTTGACAGACAGGGTGAGGGCTATTAAAGGGTTCTGACAGCAGTGCATGCAGGGCACAATCAGATTTGAACAGCATGGAACAGCTGCATTCAATAACACAAGTGGACCAGCAGAACCAAACCCAGTGCTGCAGGACTCCCCCATCCCCATCCCGCCATACAATGGCTGCAGAAGAACATATGCCTCCAGGGTTGTTCTCCTATCCTAATGAACACTCACCAGGCACTGAAGACCAGTATGCCTCATCTGTCAGACCAACAAGGAAGTCCAAATCATTTGTATGTTGTTCATGTATTAACAAAGCATTTTCCTTTGTGGATGAATTGATAATACATGAACAAAGCATTTTCCTTTGTGGATGAATTGATGTCATTTTCTGTTGCCACACTGTTTGCCAATGTCTGTTTTTTGTAAAACAAAAAATGAATAAAAAAAAAAAAAAGGTTTGGAAAAAAGTCCATCATCATCATCTATTCAGGGTGCAGAGGGCAGCCTCTTGTTTTGTTTTTCATTGTGATTGTGAGGTCATATCTAAGATCATCTTTGTTTATCTGATGTCTTTTGTGTGTGCATGACAAAGGCCAATGTGGGCTGAAAATCCATTTCTACTGTCAGTTGTTTCTAGTTCTGTTTAGTTAGTTAATTAGCCAGTCAGTCAGTCAGTCAGTCAGTCAGTCAGTCAGTCAGTCAGTCAGTCAGTCAGTCAGTCGGTCGGTCGGTCAGTCAGTCAGTCAGTTGATCAGATTACTTGGTTGGTTGGTTGGTTGGTCAGTCGGTCAGTCGGTCGGTCAGTCAGTCAGTCAGTATGTCAGTCACTCAGTTAACTAGTTAATTTGTTAGTTAGGTAGTTTGTTTATCTATTTGTTTATTTGCTTGTTTATTTGTTTGCTTTGTTTGTCTGTTTGCCTGTCTGTTTTGGTTTTCTTTCGGTTGGTTTGTTATAGTTTGTTTTGTTTCATTATTGTTTTCCTTCGTTCAAGATCTAAGTTCTATCATATCTATAGATCACTCCTGCTTTGCATTTCTGCCTTTTCACGGTCTTCATCTGATGAGTACAGCATTTTGGAGCCGGTATACGGCTCGTACATTTCACATCTTAATGAATGCAGTCACTCATATACTAGGCTGGTTAACTGGTCAGCAGGCAGGCTGATTGGTTTGCAAGTTAGTTGGTTGAGGGTTTTGCTTGTGTGTTCGTTTGTTGTTTTATGTTATGGCTAGCTAAATATTTGACTGACAGACAGACAGACAGACAGACAGACAGACTAACTTATTGATTGATTGGTTGATTGATTGATCAATTAATTGTTGATTGATTGGTTGATGTTTTGTATTATACTAGTTTGACTGACTGACTGATGTCTGTATTGTAGCTAGCTATTTGATTGACTGATTGACTAACTAAATGACTGAGTGACTGACGTTTTGTATTGTAGCTAGCTATTGATTGACTGATTGACTGACTAACTGAATGACTGAGTGACTGACATTTTGTATTGTAGCTAGCTATTTGATTGACTGCTTGACTGACTGACCGACTGACTGACTGACTGACTGACTGACTGATGGCTGGTGACGGACTGACGGACTGCTTGCTTGCTTGCTTTTCTTGCTGCTTGCTTGCTTGCTAGCTTGCTTGATCAACGATTGATTGATTGATTTACGATTGATAGTGGCCAACCCACTAGCTCAGTTGCTAGACCACCATGTTCAAAACACAGTGGTTGTGGGATCAACTCTCAGGCGGGCCACAGATTTTCCCTCTTTTTTTTCTTTCTTTCTTTGTGTGTGTGTGTGGGGGGTTGTCAAGTGGCCCTACAGCTCAGCTGTTATATAGCACCATCCTCATAATGTAGGGTTTGTGGGTTCAACCCTCAGATGGGCCATGTTTTTTTTCCCCAAGACCTTACCAATGTATAAGGTTTATGTGCAAGCTTAAGGCTTATGCCATGGTCATTCTGGATCTTCTCCCCATCACATGACATCAATGATGTCAGTGCATGTAGGAATCCATTCCAAGTGTAGGGACACTATCATGAGAAACTGAAACTGATACTTGATTAGTTGGCTTGTTCGATGGTTGGTTGGTTTGGTTGGCTAGTTGATTTGGTTGGTTGGTTGTCCAAGTATATGAAAAAGTAAAAGACTAGACAGAACAAAACAAATAGCAAGACCAGACACAGACACACATTAAGTCACTTACCAAGTTCCATTTCATCAATGTGTGACAGATCTAGTTGAGATTTAAAGGCCAGGTTCTGATCAAAGCGTTGTGCCCATCTGCCTCTGGGCTGTAGCCTCTCTGACCCGACATCATCACCATCTACTGTGTCATCCACCTGTAAAAAACACTGTTGTTACGCTTTTTATTTCAGAATCTTTGTTAAAATAAACTCCATAACAACCAATTTGGGTTTTTTATAAGTGTTAACTTATGAATGCACAAATATGATTATATCAAGTAAGCAGACAATCTCTGCAATCTTTTTAACATCTTTTTGTTTTTTGTGGTTTTCTTTCCTTTCCCTTTTTTGTGTCATACTGTAATACATATCTGCTGAAATGCACTTTTCTGTTTCTGTAAATATTCAGTGTATCTCAGAAACACTTTACAGTCCATGCAAGTGAAAATTTCATTACAGCAATCAATTATCAACATTTATTTGACACATGTCTTCAGCTTACACTGGAAGCTTGTGCACTGTTAGTAATATCATGCTGTGTCATACTGATTTAATTTTATTAGCAAAAGGTGCAATGTTGCTATTGTCTGCTCCATACATTCACAATTTTTTTTTTTTTAAATTCCATGAACTCATTATAACACCATGCATGAGACTTTGTTTTCACTTTTTTAAAGCCCATCTGCTTGCACTTTTTATATGAAATGGCATTCTGCCCTAAAGATATGCACTTGTAGTAAAGTCTTTTCTGCAAACAGGGTTAAACACATGTTCAAAAAGTCTATACCATCACTGACAGATCTGGGCGGAGCACATGTTGAAATATCAAAATGAAAAAAGAAAAAAAAATCTCTCTTTAAGAAATCATACATTTGAGCAATACATCTTACGCAGCCTCTGCAACAATTTTTTCTTTCTTTTTTTAACTAACTGATTTTCCTTAGCCCTCCAATCTTCTCAGACACATTTATGCATACTATTTTGCCCACACGGTGCAGGTGGTGTATTACTGCACAATGTGCATCCTTCATCTTTGGATAAGCATGGTGCATGTTTTCATATTTCCAAACAAGCCACCGGAAAATGACATGAATTACAGGATCTTTAATATACGTAGTTGATATTTTGACTGTCTATACACATGATAAAGGATAGAATATGAAGGGGGGTTAGGAACAAATAAATCTGCACACATGCTGACCTGGGGGACAAAAGAATGCCCACCCTCTACCCACCACACAGAAAATACCCAGGAAGTTTGATGACCTGCCCACCTGACCATCACACCATACACAGCACCAGCCAACGAACATATTCCATACACTTTTGTTTCCCTCACCTCAGCCTTGGCCCAGTTGGGCAGTGGCCCCACAGAGAGGTGGCAGTCTGCTGGGGATGGGTGGGGAGAGGTGAGGTGCACCCGTTTCCCTACAGGGGTGTCAGGGTAGGAGGAATGGGGATGGGTGGACACTGAGTGGGTGTCCATGGAGGCCAGGACAGTGGATGGTGAGAGGTTCTCCTGCATGACAGGGAACAGGGAGGTGGAGGTGATGAACGTGCTGTCCAGCTGTACAGGGTTGGGCATCAAGCTAATTTCCCCTCTGAAACACGCACACACGCGCACACACGCACACACGCACACACACACACACACACACCATCATCATTATATATCATTCACTATCAAGTACACATAAAATTTACATGTATACACAGAGGTACATATATGTACATATGCACACACACAGGCACATGCATGCAAACAAAGAGACAGAGAGACAGACAGGTACACGCATGCACACACAACAGACACACACAAGCAGACACACAAACACACATAGATATAAAATGACTATGCGCGATACAGGATCACACACTAACAAAACACAAAACCAAAATCCCAAATCAGCAAAGCACACTCTAAATAGTTACATTTGAAAGGTTTTTCCATAACACTACGGAAGTCAGTGGGCAGGAAAGTAGCACAGGCTTCACAACAGTTTGCTCAACATTTTGAAGGCAATCCCTACTCCTCTCCCTTACTGCTCTACCTCTCTGCCAATAGGAATAGGAAGTGGTACACACTCACAGCCGCATGGATCAAAGGCTTTAATGCATAAAGTCCTGTATGTCAGATTCAAATCTGGGCAATCAACTGGAAGGTGAGAGCTCTACCTCTATGCTAACTAAGCTTCTTTGCAGCTATATAAATTATAAATTATTGGATGGTTCTAAAATTTTTAATTCAATATTCATTCCAATAAAAAAGGATTTGGTCCAGCACATTCAAGAAATAGACAAATTTGATGAACTGGGATACATCCAGCATATATGTTCAAGACAATCCCAATATGTGCAACAATAAACTGAACATACATGTCACCACTAAGTAGGTAGAAGAACATGAACATATGTATGTATGTATGCATGCATGCACTCACACACGTGCACACATTTTTAGACCATAAGCTATACATGCATTCTTCATTTACATGTCGTGATTTAGTTGGTTGCTTGGTTGGTTGAGGTTTATCTTTTCAATTTTGTTTTCTGTGTATGAGATTTGAAAAGGGTAGTAATCCAAGAGCAACACAACATCAATGCAGACATACCTCTTCTCGGACACAAAAGTCTCATCTTTAGGCATTTTCCCCAGCTCCTCCATTCGCATTCGCATGGTCTTTGTCATATCTGAGGATACCCGCCACACAAATATACACCTGAAATGAAGATATTTGCATGTTAACAAAAACATCTAAAAGAGATTGGCTTAAAAAAAGTACACACCAGGTAAACGGAAATGTAGCATTAAATAATTTGTCTCAATTCAGTTTTGGTTTAAACACTAACATTTTCTGAAATTACCAAATGTTATGATTTGAACAGAAAGTTCTACCATTTCTTGCATTCATTATCAATGACAGGCAGCAGAATTTCAAACACTATTTCCTGTTTTCCACCATACAACAGCACACTATGAATGTGCCCACATACCAGCAATCAACTTTAAAAAAAAACAGTTCATATAAATCACAAAATTTATCTTGTTTACTAGATCATACAGACATGTTTCAAGTCACACACTGTCAATAAATTGTTTTCCAATTATGACACTGATAAGTTCCATTCTGTTTCCTCAAGATGACATACAGTGCATGGACAATTGATATATGCTACACCACAAATGACATGAGATAGAAAAGCCCAAATAACCATGGCAAATGTCATAGAATTTACAGTTCATTCAAGATGGTTCATTGTGCTTTGACATTTCCATACACACACTTCCCAAATCTACCAGCAATTATCTGCCAGACTTCTTGAGCCTGTGCAAAACCTACAAGCAGGCAAAGTCTTGACATAAATGGGGAAACAGAAAGGAGAGGAGGGATGGGACCCAAAAAGCACTGAGCTGACACCATCAGATTTTTAAAAAATTTTCTTTTAGGATTATCGCACTCAGGGACGTTACGTTTGTGCTCAACTGGTTTTTTTTTCTATCCCATTTTCTACGCCACCTTAATGGTCACAGAAGCTGGCACAATTTTTGCAATGCAAAGATGATGATGTCAATAAGGATGATAATCATGATGCTACGGAGTTCCATCTAGGATAGAGACTGTGTGACAGGACTGTACTCTACACATACTATCATGATATATCCTGTCATCAACCAGACCTGAGAGATACTAATACCTGTGGTGCTGGTCAGAGGATTTGAAGCAACATCCTCAAAGACGCATCTGTGAAGTGGACACCATCAGACTGAGTGGAGTTATGAAACACTGAGCTGACACCATCAGAATGACTGGAACATTAACCCTTTGACTCCCGCACCCTGTCCACCAGCATCCCACATTGCCAATCATGCTAGCAAAGTAAAAACTTAATTCTTTGACTCCCTCTGCTCACCCTATCTAACAGCTTCCTGCAGGAAGCTGGTGGATACGGTGAGGGAGTCAAAGAGTTCAGTTTTTGCAGTTGGTGGATAGGGTGCGGGAGTCAAAGGATTAAGATGGGAAGCTGCCAACACACTTTTTATGTCACAGGCTGGGTTCAAACTCAAGACAACAGGTCTTAAGCCCATGGCTGTATAAACTGAGACAGACAGCCTGCTAGAAAACCCTGTGGCTTGCCTGAGGGTCATACCTATGAGCCCTACATCATCAGCATGACGCTCTGTCCAAATGGGCTAACGGGAACACTAAAATGCTGTACATTTGCAAGCAAACCTCACACACATGTGAGATCTAGAGATTCTTATGGGTTCTGGGCCGTACAAAATACTGTTCACCCTTACGTTCCTCTGTCAGTTGACCCCTTTCTCCATGACACACAATTCAACCCTTACCCGTCAGCAGAGACAGAGATGAGATGCTTCAAGTCATTGGTGAAACGTAGCCCAGTAGCAATCTCAGAATGACCAAAACTAGTGGCAACCAGCTCCCCTGTGTAGAAATCCATGACACAGAGGTTCTTGTCCGTGCAGCTGGTGGCGGCATAGGTCCCTGAGGGATCCACCTGCACACGCAGCAATGTTCCTTCATCTCCCAGTGCTGCACGGTAATTCTTCTTCTGCTTGGCCGTTTCCATGTTGTACACTCTGCAATGATCATCATCATTATCAATGTTGTCGTTTAAAGTCTAACTGAGCCATGGGGTTATTCAGTACATCTTACCCACATATCAAGACAATTGAACATGCCAGTTGATTTCTCTAAAAATACAAATTCTTCTTAAACATACTTTTAATTTTATCACTTACATCAGAATCAAAATCAAAGGCTGTTCCTACGTGTCACAGATCCTTATGAAGGAGTGTGAATTACATAATATATTAATTCTTTTGCCATAAATGTAGTGGGCAACCATGAACACAATTCACTGAAGCAATTCAGTTAGTTTGTAAACATACAAACAGGTGTTAAACAAAAACTGCCCATCTATAATTCTGTCATTTTCAGAGATTTACACAAAAACTGCCCATCTATAATTTCATCATTTTCAGAGATTTATACAAAAACTGCCCATCTATAATTCTACCATTTTTAGAGATTTATACAACCAACATATACACAAACACACACACACACACACACACACACACACACACAAACGATAAAAATTGATTTATTTAAAAAGGTTAATAACATCCATCTCTCCACTTCTACTCCTTTGATTCACTTACCCTGTCCTCCAGTTGCAAAATCTTAACTCTTTCACTCTCTCACTCAATCTACCAGTTTCCATGATACAGGTAAACCGAGTAAAGGATTGGAAGAGTTTCGGTTTTGCTTTATTATCATCACTGATAATGCAGGAAACTGGTGGATTGGGTGAGGGAACACAAGGTTAGCTTTTTGCTTTCTTAAAATAGCTGATAATGCAGGAAGCTGTTGGACAGGGTGAGCGAGTCAAACCGCCAGACCATTTTAAGGTTTCAGCAGACCTACGGACAAACAAAAAAGACACAAGAGCTTATGAATACCAATTTTATTCAATACAGGCCAAGGCCTCTTACTGAAGGGAAAGAAGACGGACAACAAAAGACAAAAATCAGAGAAATTTCAATGTGAACTAATGTTACAGTCCTGCCAGACAGTAGCCAAAGACTTCTGTGTGATTGGATAAATATTCATTTCAAAATCAGTTCACGATATCAACAGACACACAGACAAGCAAGGACAAGGGGGGGAGGGGGGGGGGGTAAGTGAGATTATGAGATTAAAACAGAATAAGACAAAAACCAAAGATGTGTCTATGTCACCTGATGTTACGATCCTGACAGGCAGTGGCCACAAACTTGTTCGTTGGGTCATGATCATGTCATACATGGTGGACTTGCTCACCAAGTGCCGCCCCAGGCTGAATTCAAAATCAGGGTTCTGGAAATTATAACCACAGTGTTAGAAGAAACAGACAGAAGGAGGAGCGGCAAAACAAGAAATGCACAAGTGGAATGTGTGGTCTACAGGTTAAAGCATCTGCCAAGCATGCAAGAAATTTGGGTTCAAATCATGCATCAGACAAGTATTTTTCTTTCCTCTCCACAATGAAGCTGCAGTCTAGGTGCTAGTCTTTTGGAAGAGACAATAAACCAGAGTTGTGTGCACAGCATGCATTCAGCACATGTTAAAGTTTGCACAGCAATAAAGGAGGTGTCCCTAGTAAATATTCTGCAGCAAAATCTACTTTCAGAGGTCAACAGAATTACTTATACACACATGTAGAGAAAAGGGGTGTTGGTGCGCTGCAGCACCACACTTCACCAGGAGTGAGCAGAGTGAAGTTTACATGGTGAAACCATTGCAACAACAACAACAACAACAACAACAAAAGTAGCAAAAAATAAAAAGCATAAGATGAATGAATACATAAGAAAAAAATATGCTACATGTCTTTCATAGCTACATCCCACACAACAAAGTTGTTCAAATTCTTTGACAAAACCATACTTTTGTGTTTGAATAAAGTAGATGGCAGCCTAAGGCAAATAAGAATAGAGTAATATTTATGTACATACACACTTACAAATACATACACATTAGAACATTTTTGAGCTGGATCATATATAGCTTTTAATTTAAATCAATAAAAAAACAAAAACACAACCTTTCTCCACGAAAATGTTGAGGTTTAATAATATCACACACAACACTCATGCATGCATGCACCCATACATACACACACACACACACACACACACACACACACACACAGACACACACAGAGACACACACAGAGACACACAAGACACACACACACACACACACACACACACACACACACACACACACACACACACACACACACACACACACACACACACACACACACACACACACAATGACAAGAGCAACCAAAAAGCCACATCCACAACTCACCAATGAAGCGTTACGAAAGAGCAAGGACTTGTCAGATCCACAACTAAGCATGCGAAGTTTGTTATTGGCATCGGTGAAACGCACAGACTGTATGGCAGCAGAGTGGTCATCCAGAGTCTGCAGTAACCCATAGCGCTGCTCCACATCAAACACATGGATCAGCCGGTCACGGCTACCTGATGCCAGGATTCTAGGCCCTGCCAAACAGATGTCACAGCAGGGATAAACATTATGCTAACCTATAGGTGGTAAAAAGAAAAGTACACACACACACACACACACACACATACACACACACACACACACACACACAACACACACACACACAACACACACACACACACACACATACACACACACACACACACACACACACACACACACACACACACACACACACACACACACACACACACACACACACACACACACACACACACACACAACTACAGCTAAAGCAAATCTGCCAAACTGCAAACAATTCAACAGTGACTAAAAGACATGATAACAGAAAAGAAGATCAAACACACACACACACAACGAATGCAGGCACGCACGCACGCGCCCGCACACACACACACATGCACACACACACCAGCTAAACAACCAAGCAAAACAACATTTCAAACACAGCCTGATTGCTATTAACATACGGTCGACACCCAAACAGCATGGCTTACCTGCTTTTGAGAAAGAGTACTCCAGGCAGACAACGTCAGATTCGTGGGCCTCAATGGAGCGAATTTCTGACATCCTATGTAAATCATAGACCCTGAAAATAAAAAAAATCATGAGTGCATCAAGAAGTAAGTTAACACAGCACACACCAGCCATTAAGCCTAAAAATGTGCAGGTCTGTACATAATACAGAATCTGTTTTTAATTTCATTTCAATTAAAAGTTAGTCTAGTTACATTAAAAGGGGTATTACAGATGAAAACTGAGGGATACATCATAAATGCAATGTTTACATCCTGGGATAACACAAATTTTTCAGAGCAAAACACTCTTACAATAAGCTTGTAATGTTTCACAATTCCTGTAATAGCAAGCAAAAGCTTTTCTTCAATAAACGTCACATGCCAGTTATGCTGCAGGTATCAATAAGAAATCATCAATGTCTACAATAAAACAATCAGTAATAATCACCACTGCATAGATTGTTTCCTGACCCTGACAAAAACAATGTGACACTGTTTATCTTCAAAATCGACATAGGTTTGTGCCACCACCAGCTTTCAAACTCCTTGCGTTGCCTGCCTCTAGCGGTGCCAACTAACAGTGAATTTGAACGTAAAAAAATGAGAGCCATGTTACAAAATAGTGCTTAACACAATGATCACACATTTTTCAGCAGTACAAAAGTGCATTAAATTCAATCATTATAACAAATATCAATAACTGTATAAAAGATAGTTACATTCAATCAATACAACAAAGACACTGACCTGATGTTGCCCTGTCTGTCTCCAGAGGCCAGGTGTTCACCATCAGGACTGACACGAATGGAGCGCACACCATTCTTCCCATCCCAGTTTGTATCTGTTTTGTCTGCCGCACCAGCTGCCCATAACAAAAACAGGAGAAATCAAAACAAAAATTAAGAAACTACGAGGGTTTGTGACGGAGGCCAACTTTCAATTAAAACATACCTGAATTCAGTGCTCAAAACAATAAAAGACGGATGCAAACGTTTTACACAAGTGCCTTTATCAAGCATAAAAGAAGACCACAAATAAATAAAAGGATCAAATTTTGGATGAAAAGAATGAAACTACATAGGATCTAGGACAGTATCTCTATTACTTGAAAACCCTTCAAGATATGGTGTTCACGAGCAGGGATTTCGACTATGACCATATAGATAACTTCAGAACCTGAATAAAAGTGAAATATGTCAAAATTTATCACTTGGCTTGATGATACATCTGATCATCAATTCATATCCATTTAACAAAAACATGGGCACATCAAATGTCATAAAAGTTACAAACGTTCCACAGATTACACACAGATTTTCTATTCAGTTTTATATGTACTTGACAAAAAAGCATGCTGCATCTTCGATCAAGATCAAATTGAGTATACAAATGCTTCCAAAATATTGGTATACAATCATAAAAAAATCAAATGTAATCTTGACAGGAAAAGAACTCTGGGAGAAATTAAGAGTTTATTTGTCTTACTAGGCTGAAGTCTTCAATCACAGTCAACATTATTAAATGAGGTAACATTCTGGTGTGTCTATGACAATGCTTATTTCAACAATACTGCTTTCATGTATTAAACACAATAAAAACAGCCAATTACATACCCATTTAATACTTCATTCAATACATGATTATTAGATTAATTTCTTCCTTTTCTGTAAAAAATATTTCAAAAAACAAAAAAATCCATGTCTTTTATGTGTACTTTACCAAGAAATACTCAATCATTAGTCACCAGTGTCAAAGTGAGTACACAGCTGCTTTCAAAAGACAAACAAATACTATGTCCTGTACACAGCTGCTTTTGAAAGACAAACAAATACTATGTCCTGTACACAGCTGCTTTCAAAAGACAAACAGATACTATGTCCAGTACACAGCTGCTTTCAAAAGACAAACAAATACTATGTCCAGTACACAGCTGCTTTCAAAAGACAAACAAATACTATGTCCTGTACACAGCTGCTTTCAAAAGACAAACAAATACTATGTCCAGTACACAGCTGCTTTCAAAAGACAAACAAATACTATGTCCAGTACACAGCTGCTTTCAAAAGACAAACAAATACTATGTCCAGTACACAGCTGCTTTTGAAAGACAAACAAATACTATGTCCAGTACACAGCTGCTTTTGAAAGACAAATAGATACTATGTCCAGTACACAGCTGCTTTTGAAAGACAAATAGATACTATGTCCAGTACACAGCTGCTTTTGAAAGACAAATAGATACTATGTCCAGTACACATGTCTGTTTTTAAAGAAGATATTTTAGCTGTCCTCCCCTCAGAGCCCACTGCTGACCAGCTGACCACCACCCTCCGCACAGCCCTCGACCGACATGCCCCATCGACTCAGCGCCTTGTCACCAGTCGTCCTCCGTCACCGTGGTTTAATGATGTAGGACCAGAACTTTTAGTAGCAAAGCGGGAGAGGAGAAGAGCTGAAAGACGCAGCCATGCTACAGGCTTAACTGTTGATAAGCAAATTTTTAAATCTGCTAGGAACCATGTCACTTTCATCGTTGACACTGCTAAGTCCACCTTTTATTCCGCGAAATTCCTTGCATGCACCACAGCCAAACAGCTATTTAATTTGAGTAATAATCTGCTTGGAAAAACAAACAGCACTCCTCTCCCCACAGTGTTTACGGTGCAAGAACTGCCTCAAAAATTTTTGGACTACTTCACTGGCAAGATAGCCCTTATCCGCGAAAACCTAGACTCATGTGTCATACCATCTTCACCCATTCCGGAACATGTGTACAATGGTCCCGACTTGCATTGTTTTCAGCCGGTGACGGAGGAGTTTGTGAGGAAAGTGTGTATGAGTTCTAGCCCTAAATCATGTGAACTTGATCCTATTCCTTCCTCTCTGCTTTTTGAATGTCTTGATGTTCTGCTGCCACATATTACTTATGTCATGAACTCATCCTTGTCCTCAGGCATTTTCCCTGAAATTTTCAAATCTGCAGTTGTGCGTCCACTCATCAAAAAGCCTTCCTTAGATCAAAATAGCTTGAAAAATTATCGCCCTGTCTCAAATTTGTCATTTTTGTCAAAACTGCTTGAAAGGATCGTGCTGTCGCAACTCTTGGCCCATCTAGAAAGAAATAGTTTACTTAATGCCCATCAGTCAGCTTATAGGCATGGTCATAGTTGTGAAACGGCCCTTGTCCGGATTGTAAATGATCTCCTTTCTGGACTGGATGATGATAAAATATCTGTTCTTGCTCTCTTAGACTTATCAGCTGCTTTTGATACTATCGACCACTCTATCCTCTTGAGCAGACTTGAAATTTCTTTTGGTATTCGTGGCACTGCACTTGCATGGATCGCTTCTTATCTGACTGACCGTACATTGAGAGTTTGTGTGAATGGTGTTTATTCTGACTTGTCACCCCTGAAGTACGGTGTACCGCAGGGTTCTGTGCTAGGCCCAGTCCTCTTTGTGCTGTATGCCTCTCCTGTGTCCGATGTCATCAATGGTCACGCCATGTTGCACGAAAGCTTTGCCGATGACACTCAACTTCATCAGTCAGCCTCCATTGCTGAAATTGACTCGTTGATGGTACGGACGCAGGAGTGCATTGCAGACCTAAAGACCTGGATGACTCTTAATAAGCTTCAACTAAATGACGACAAGACCGAGCTCATGTTAGTCTATCCGAAAAAACTTCAACACTCTGATCTTCCTGATTCTATGCTGATCAATGACATCCCTGTTCCTTTCTCTTCAGCAGTTCGAAGTCTCGGTGTGACCCTTGACCAGTCTCTTTGCTTCCAACAACATATCTCTAATGTCTGTAAGGCTGCCTATTTGGAACTGCGCAGGATTAGTTCAATTCGTCAGTACCTCTCCAGTGAGGCAACGAAAACACTTGTATGTGCTTTTGTTCTGTCTAGGATAGACTACTGTAATTCACTCCTGGCAGGGATTCCAAAATATTTGTTAGACCGACTCCAGCGAATCCAAAACAATGCTGCTAGGCTCGTCTGTAAAGCTTCTAGATCTGAACATATCACTCCTCTTCTTCGCTCTCTCCATTGGCTTCCTGTACCTGATCGTATATCGTACAAAGTATCTACTTTGACCTTTTCTGCTGTTTGTGGTTCTGGCCCAGAATATCTTTCTGAACTACTCCCAGTGTATACTCCATCCCGCCAACTGCGTTCCTCTTCTGACACTCGACTTCTCACGATACCATCTGCAAGAACTAAGACTTATGGTGAAAGATCCTTCTCTTTCCAAGGTCCCAAAATATGGAACAAACTCCCTGGCAGCCTTCGTCACTCTGACTCCCTCGTCTCTTTCAAATCTGGTCTAAAGTCACATCTCTTCTCGAAGAGCTCGGATACGACTTAACAGAAGACATGTCTGTGAGTCACTATCACATGTGCATAAGCGAGTGTGTGCATGCATGTCAGTGTGTATGTGGGGGGGAGGAGGGGGGATAAATGTAGCTGTGTGCACGTGCGTGTATATTGTGTGAGTGGAAAAC
>CM060308.1:89127450-89132450 GCA_030674185.1 Monoplex corrugatus
CACACACACACACACACACACACACACACACACACACACACACACACACACACACACACACACACACACACACACACACACACACACACATATGTGTGTGTGTGTGTTATATATATATATATATATATATATTATATATATATATATATATATATATATATATATATATACACAGTAACTATATATATATATATATATATATATATATATATATATATATATATATATATATATATACATGTATATCCAAACACACACAGAATCCTCCGAAGATGCCACTTATCTATCACTCTGTCCACTTAGTCACAAAAAGATGCCAACGTGTGTTTCATTTTGCTCACAATATGTTACTGTTCCTATCAATTTATCAAAAACTCAGCTTCCTTTACAACAGAATGACACAAACATTTTATGTACATTAAATCTTTTTTCTTGAGTATGACATACTCAAATACTTCCATCATCACCAGCACTTTTGAGAAACTTTGAGAAGTTTTCAAGAACCGAGTCGTACTTTTCAGTAGCAATGGCAGAGTGAAAACAAATGTTTACATCTGAGGAAGTATCAGAAGTTCTTCATGATGCCGACAGTGCTGCTGAAGATTCTGGTCCTGACAGAGTTAGTTGAACATTTTTTTAAAAAGTTGAACAGTCAATCTGACACTAATGACCCTGATTCTGATCTGGAAGAAATACAGCTAGATGATAATTCTGATGAAGATCATCAGTCTCTACCACAAGTTTGTATGAAACCCTGGTTCAATATTTGCAAAACACATTATTACAAAAGGCCTTTTTTTTTTACACATTTTTGTTTTGTTTGAAGTATACTTTTTATGGTGTTTCATGGTGCTATCTGCAATAGCTTGGAAATGTGAGTAAACAAAAATGGTAGGCAAACTTTTTCAGGTTTCCTGGAAATTTTCTTAGCATACATGAAAAGCATACAAAAGGATCACCAGAGAAGGGTTAATTATGTGCTCTTATTCTCTTTTCATGAGTGTCTGGTAAGTATTTGTGTTATGTTCTTATCAAACATATAAGTAACAAGGAATACCTGGATGTTGTAGCAGAAGCCACCTCTACCCCAAGATGGTGTGGCTGGGGCAGAGTTGCTACAAACTGAAGGCTGCTGGCACTGAACACACGCACCACTCCTTCTGCACACCCAATGTACACATGCTCCTCTCCTGCGGTGATGCAGTTTGCACTCTTTGTCTGAAAACCAACATCAGTCAAATAACAGCAATACAAATAATACTAGATCTGATATGAGCCTGCATGTATAAATGAAATTATTTCTATTCACATGGAAACTGCATCTTCCACAGGTGCATCACATCTTAGCTGTTTGTTCAGTTACATGACTGATTTTCACAAATACATCTCATGGGTTCAAAGAATGTTCTACTGTACAGCTGAAATCTCATCAAACTAAAAAATGTAGTTTTTGCAAGGTAAGCATTTTTTCAGACTTAACATTACTATAATCAGAGTTCTTATTATTAATGAATTATTATTAATGACCATCAATTTCATTATCATTACTTCTATTACTGTTACTGTTTTTAATGACTATTTGATAATTTATTATCATTCTTATTTCATTTATATTATAGTGCTCAAACAACATACAAGATTTCTATGTCTTCAAATAATACTTAATATAGCAATCAAGGACATAACAGTATATATTCATATTTAACCCCTTCACTTCCAGAACTTTTTCTGCAAAAAAATGGGTTACATTAGAGAAAAAAATAATAAAAAATAATTGAATTACCTAATATCTAATAAACTATATATTTTCTTGAAGGACAATGAACTGGCTATTTATTGCAGATGTTTTTCTATCAATTCAAGCACAGATAACTCCAGGACAAGGGGGATAATTTACAGTACAGTGACCCCTATACTGCGGCTACTTCCGCGGTTGGAAGTGAAAGGTTTAAAGGAACATTCAAAGCAAACAGACACACACATAATACTCATACACACAAACACAGACACAGACACAGACACAGACACAGACACACACATACACACACACACAGAGACACACACACACAGACACACACACACAACACACACACACACACACACACACACACACACACACACACACACACACACACACACACACACACACACACACACACACACACACACACACACACAGCACAGACAACTTACCCTAAGTTCCACCCATCTGTCAAGCAGTCTCTTGTCATTAAATTCACACAGCAATCCTGACTGTGTAATGGCATACACACTTCCCGACGATGACCCTCGCCCACACACCACGTCACAGAAATAGTTGTTCTTCTGCTCACCTAGGATGCCTGACCGACCCAACAATGGTACTGTCTGGTTTATCTGAAATCCATACAAAGGGTATAAAATATACACTGACTCTGTAAATAAACAGTTCTACATTCCTAGAGGTTTCTTAGAAGGAAGGAGAACAAGTGTCCACAGAACCTTTAATTAACCGCTTGTATTAAAGTTTGTCTAATGTTTAATTCATGATAGGAGCTTGGAGAGAGACAGACAGACAGACAGACAGACAGACAGACAGACAGACAGAGAGAAAGTGTGTGTGTGTGTGTGTGTGTGTGTGTGTGTGTGTGTGTGTGTGTGTGTGTGTGTGTGTGTGTGTGTGTGTGTGTGTGTGTGTGTGTGTGTGTGTGTGTGTGTGTGTGTGTGTGTGTGTGTGTGTGTGTGTGTGTGTGTTGTGTGTGTGTGTGTGAGGGCGCGCACATGTGTGTGTGTGAGGGCGCATGCCCGTGTGTGTGTCTGTCTGTGTGAGTGCGTATGTGTGTATGAATGTGTGTATATGTACATGCGTGTGCATGCGTGCATGTGTGTATGTAACTGTGTGTGTGGTCATGTGTCTGTCTGTGAAAATGTGTCTGTGTGTATGTGTGTCTGACTATGTCTGTCTGTCTGTCTGTGGAATTGTGTGTGTGTGTGTATGTGTGTGTGTGTGTGTGTGTGTGTGTGTGTGTGTGTATGTGTATGTGTATGTGTGTGTGTGTGTGTGTGTGTGTGTGTGTGTGTGTGTGTGTGTGTGTGTGTGTGTGTGTGTGTGTGTGTGTGTGTGTGTGTGTGTGTGTGTGTGTGTGGTGTGTGTGTGTGTGTGTGTGTGTGTGTGTGTGTGTGTGTGTGTGTGTGTGTGTGTGAGTGAGTGTGTGAGTGAGTGTGTGATAATGAAATTGTTGAAAATGATGCAACAACAATGGAGTGATGATGACAATTATAACAATGACAATAATGATGATGAAGATACTATGATGAAGCTAGCAACAACGATCTGTATAATGATGACAACTGATGGCCAAACATAATGATCACAAAGACAATGGAAACAATGACAATGACAATGACAGTTATGACAATAATTTTCAGCCTCATAACCTGACACAGGAAGCATGCTCACCTTTGATTTACTGCTGTCCAGGTACCAGAACTTGACATGTCTGTTGCCAACAGTGACAAAAAAGGAACTGTCTGCACCAAAGGCAACAGCACTGACCTGTAACACACAAAACAGTGATACACTGGGAACAACAGAACAGGATGGTGTAACTGTTTTGGGCTTGCTTCCACCCAACTACCCACTCCCTTTCTCTCATTCCAAGCAATGTTTCTTTCGATTTTTTCAGGTGCATGCACGCACATTATTTGACCTACATCGTCCTGGCGCTATGTTGCTGTACGGTCTACATGTTCCATCTTTGATGGGCATACATGCTAGGCATATTCTTGTTTCCAAACACTTGACATGGTTAAATTTAACCCTTTGACTTCTGTTGCCATAAAAATCTTGGACCCTTTGACTCCCGCACCCCAACCACCAAATGCAAAAACTTAATCCTTTGACTCCCTCACCCTATCCTGCAGGAAGCTGGTGGATCAAGTGAGGAAATCAAACGGTTAAGTGTCTGCTTTGCCAGCATGATTGACAATGCATGATGCTGGTGGACAAGGTGCGAGAGTCAAAGGGTTGAATAAGTAACAGGATCCTTAAAGTGCATATCTGACAATGTTTGAGTGTATGCACACAAAGCAAAATCATCCACTTGCAGGTTGGCATGCATGGTGACCTGAAGATAAGTAAAAATCTCCATCCTTTATCCATCAGGTGGTACCCAGGCAGGATCAAACCAAGACCCTCCAATTGGAATTCCAACGCCCTGACTAACTTGGCTACTGTACCCGTCACATAGCTGTTACAGCACTCAGTCCTTAAAGCAAAGGCTGAGCATGATATAGAAGGGCTCTCAAATGAATGAGTGACCAGGTCAGTATCCTCACTTTTAAACACATCACCTCAGTCCACCCAACTGTAAACAGGTCCCTGTCTTTCTTTAAGAACAGGAAAAGTAAAGCAGTGAGACAGAGACAGAGACAGAGAGGCAAGACAGACAGACAGACACCAACTGACAGAGAGAGGAAAAGACACACACAAAGACAGACACACAGAGAGGCACTATCTTCATGAGTCTGGACACGATGAAAGCTGCAATATACAACATTTTTCTCATCTACCATTGCACAGATGACAAGGTTCCTTTTCTGGCATATTTTTGGAACAGTATCAGACAGAAATTGATATAGATTCTGTGACAATTCTAGATTTTGATCAAATACTTTCATTAATGGTGCACTATGACCATGTCTGCAGTGGTAATTAACTGGGCAAATAAAAAAAATAATAATACATGTTATTTTACCATTATATTCTTCATTTACCATTATATCTTCATTACTGAAAATGTACAATCAAGACATACTGCCAGAAACAAAAAGTATGTTTTATTTTCGGTCAATCAATAAATCCACTGATCAATGGACAGTCAGCACTCTTAAGTTTAACACTGAATGATGAATAAATGAATTGGTGAATGAATCACACACAGGCACGCACATGAAACACACACATGCGTGCACGCACATACATGTACAAACACACACACACATGCGTGCACGCACATACA
>CM060308.1:89134950-89142450 GCA_030674185.1 Monoplex corrugatus
GAAAGAGGAAATACACAGGGGGGAGAAGAGAGAGAAGACAGACAGACAGACAGAGAGGACACACTCAGCCGCACCACTGGGTGGATATGGCGCAAAAATTTGGTACAAAATAAAGGAGAAGATGAAAAGAAAATGCATACGCGTGCACACACAGACACACACAACACACAGACAAAACACACACACACAACACACCACACACACACACACACACACACACCACACACCACACACACACACCACACACACACACACACACACACACACACACACAGTGACAAAGAGACAGAAACACACAGCGCATATTATTATCAAAGTTAACCGATGATTCAAATATCACATGTGTGCGCATACGCACACACAGTGACAAAGAGATAGAAACATGCAGTGTGTTTAACAGGGATTCAAATAACACACACACACACACACACACACACACACACACACACACACACACACACACACACACACACACACCACGCACGCACGCACGCACGCACGCACGCACGCACGCACGCACGCACGCACGCTCGCACGCATGCTCGCACGCATGCACGCAGTGACAAAGAGACAGAAATGTGCAGCATATATCATTTTCTATTTCAAAGTTATTGTGTCATTTAAATCTCACACACATGCACGCATGCCCCCCCCCCCCCACAACACACACATTCTCTCTCTCTCTCTCTCCTCTCTCTCTCTCTCTCTCTCTCTCTCACACACACACACACACACACACATTCTCTCTCGCTCTCTCTCTCTCTCTCTCTCTCTCTCTCACACACACACACACAAAAAAAAACCTCACATACACATTCTCTCTCTCTCTCTCTCTCTCTCTCTCTCTCTCTCTCTCTCTCTCTCTCTCTCTCCTCTCTCCAACACACACACACATATTCTCTATATATCTCTCTATCTATTATCTCACACACATACACACACACACACACATATTCTCTCTCTCTCTCTCTCTCTTCACACACACACACACACACACACACACACACACACACAAACACACACACATAGTCCCTCTTTCTCTCTCTCTCTCTCTCTCTCTCACCACACACACACACACACACACACACACACACACACACACACACACACACACACACACAGAGTGACAAAGACATAGAAACACGCAATGTATAATTTCTATTAAAAGTTAATGAATGATTGCAATCTTGTTCACACTGAAACAACAAAGCAGGATGTGTGACTCTAGATCTGTCTCTCATACCTTGCTTGTGGTTAACAGACAATTACCACATCAAGGGTTACCTGCCTATATGGTGTGTCACGAAAGGAACACACTAAGAAGGCAGATGTGTACACCTTTCTGACAGGTGATCTTCCAAATGGATCAGTTGTAAGGATGAAGGGGCTGGGGAGGGATGGAAAGCCGTACGAGATGGGAATACAGATTTCAAGTCATGCATAGAGATCTGTTTCCTCTGTGTGTGTGTGTGTGTGTGTGTGTGTGTGTGTGTGTGTGTGTGTGTGTGTGTGTGTGTGTGGTGTGTGTGTGTGTGCGCGCGCGCGTGTGTGTGTGTTTTCTGTGGTGTGTGTGTGTGTGTGTATGTGTGTGCGCGTGTGTGTTTGTGTGTGTGTGTGTGTGAAGTGTTGATTTTAAATGACGTTTAGAAAGAGCTTGCGTGTGTGTGTTGTGTGTGTGTGTGTGTGTGTGTGTGTGTGTGTGTGTGTGTGTGTGTGTGTGTGTGTGTGTGTGTGTGTTGTGTGTGTAAGTGCGTGCGTGCGGGCGTATGTGTGAGAAGTGTGGATTTTAAGTCACGTTTGGAAGGAGCCCTCTGTGTATTACGTATGCGTAGTGTGAGTGACTGAATGAGTAGGTATCTGTATCTACACGCGCGTGTCCACACATGTGTGCAAGTGTGCATGTGTACGTCCACAAGCATACACATTTGTGTGTGTATATGTGTGCCTCTTACACACATATGCTCGTGCATGTGTATTACAGTATGTGTATGACTGTGACTAGTGTGAGTATGCATATCTACATGTTTAAAGGGCAGTATGTCTACGAGCCTCAGAATCCATGACAATGAACGAGTTAACAGTGTTTACATATTTCTCCTGTTTAGCATTTTTGGCGTGTTGGTTCGTTTGTTTGTTATTGCTTGCTAGGGTGGACAACTAAATATGTACCTCTCCATTACTTTGACATTTGTTTCTCAACTAGATTGTACTAAACGACATGAATTCTCCAAATTTGGGTCAGATTGCTTAATCAATGGTTTTTAAGTTTCATCAAGGACCATGAAACACTCATAATCTAATGAAATACCGTGAAACTGAAAATCAGGAGATGCACAGCCACCTTATGTCCAGTGCACGCACACACTACACACACATGCGAATACACATCCACCGCAATGAAAATATGGTCAAGCCATTCTCATAATTTTTCTTATACAAAAATGATGATGGACAATACAAAAGATCATGAATATCAGTCACTGTGATCTTGAAGAAAATTCAGATGTTATAAAACTTGAAGTGCGGACGGACTTTGATAGACAGTCACAACAAGGAAAACAGAACTGAAATACTGTCAGAAGTCCCTAAGGAAGTGCTGTTCACACAACTTCCTTGAAAAGTGCTGAGTTTTCTGCGCCCTTTTTTCTATGTAACCATGCCCTTGATGCCTTACCTACCCAAGTTGTATTTTCATGACTCCTCAACTCTACATACCTTTGACCAAAATTTGGTACAGACCCATTCATAAAGAGGTTAAAAAATCTTCTTCATTTAATTTTGTCTTAGATATACACACATATAATGCGCAGTGAATCTTGTTCAGTTAATTTTGTCTCAGACAGACATACACACATAAAATGTGCAGCAAATCCAACTCAGAAAATAGCACAAAACACCTTATCATTATTAAAAGAAAAATCAAAAAGGGCAATCACCAGACTGGCAATACTTTCTCTACAAAACTACTAACCCATTTAATTAACAGTAAACTCTGTTCTCCTTCACCCCTCTCGCATCCACTGAGTGTTCACACCTCCCATTACCACCATCACCAACATCGCCATCCCCACCTCTCATCATCTTTCCCTTCCCAGCTTAACCGTTTGACCTCCCTGTGCGGATAATGAAGCGAGGGTCAGAAGGGTCAATAACATAAAACTGATTTAATGACGGACACATCCCCAACAGGCAAACGAACTGCCTATGACTGAGAGAATGGTGGTAGATGGTGGCGATGAGCAAGAAGATCGAAAACAGGAAGACTGATGGACAATAGGGAAATGGATGGAGAAACAAGGAAACGGGAGACACTGCCATGTTCTGCAATGACGACAGGTGGGGGGAGGGTGGAAACAAAAAGAGTCCAGACTAATGTTCAAGAGGGATTCATCGAATTTGGGTACTTCTCTACATGCGCTCGACGAACGCAACCAAACACGGTAGACTAACTCAGCCTCTGCAAAACCTGGCACGCTTGCAAGGTCTTGAACTTTGGATGATGGAGAGCTTTGAAACATTTGACACCAGCAGAATGATTGGAGCGTTACGATGGACAGCGGGCAGTGTCACGTTTTTGTTTGTTTCTTCTTTCTTGTTTGGTTGGTTTTTTTGTTGTTGTTGTTGTTATTGTTTGTTTTGTGTGGTGTGATGGGGTGTGTGTGTTGTTGTTGTTGTTGTGTGTGTGTTTTTTTTTTGTTTGTTTGTTTTTCTGCTGGCTGGGATTGAAGGCGAAACATTAAATCTTGACTTTACTAACCCTTTGACTCCCGTGCACCCTATCCACCCACTGCAAAAACTTAACCCTTTGAATCTCTCACCCTATCCACCAGCTTCCTGTAGAAAGCTGGTGGACAGAGTGAGGGAATCAAAGGGTTAAGTTTTTGCTTCGTTAGCATGGCTGGCAATGCAGGATGCAGACGGACAGGATGCGGGAGTCAAAGGGTTAAACGAGCCAGAACTACGTGGCCAAAGTGAGGATCGACCATCGTGTTATCAGTACAGTGCTGTAATAAACGGATCTACTGGGCCACGTTGGAAGATAAGGTAATTAGTAAGGTAAGAGGACTGAGAACAGAAAAAGCAAATGAACCATAGTGAGATGAATGGAGAAACACGGGATGTACAGATAGTGGCAATTTTTAAATTTTTTAAACGACCATAAAGAGAAAGAGAGAGAGAGAAGTGGGGGAGGGAGGGGAGGAAAAGGGAAGACATGACGTTGAGAGAGGCAGACAAACAGACTGACAAGACTGAGTTGATGGGGGAAAAGACATGTGGAAAACAAAAGGAGAGAGGACGACAGCACACACGTACAGAGGGGTAAGATACTCTACACACACACAGAGAGAGAGAGATGAGAGAGAGAGAGAGAGAGAGAGAGAGAGAGAGAGAGAGAGAGAGAGAGAGAGAGAGAGAAATAGTGGGCAAGGAAGAAAGGAAGACAACATGCACATCGTGAGATGAGAGGGGGTGATAAACATGCACAACAATGCACACGCACATGTACGTGCACACACACACACACACACACACACACACACACACACACACACACACACACACATACGTGCACACGTATACACATACACAAAGCATGAGAAAGAAGCAGAAACACAACAGAGTAAGCCCCACACATATGTAGACGCCTGAGACGGGGAGACAAACTAGACCAATTGCCATGCACAGAGGCTCCAAAACGAGCCACAATCATCGCAGCCCATCTCTCCACCTGATCAGCACACCACTACCCTCTGACTGCTTGTTGTCTGATGCAGCAAACAGGGACACTGGTGCAATGCAATCGCCGTGGGAGGCGCAGCGTTTTGCCCTTTTGATCATGGCCGTGACTGACTGATACAAGCCATTGCCTGCAGGCCTCTCCACAGACAGACTGCTGTATCATCCTGCCGTCTGTGGCTGTAGGTTGTTTTTTTTCTAATTATTATTCTTAGCTACATAGCTAATACACAGGCGTGTGCACGTGTGTACACACGCCCCCTCCCCTCATACGCGCACGCGCGCACACACACACACACACACACACACACACACACACAACACACACACACCACACACACACACACACAAAACCACACACAACACACCATGAACATGCATGTGAGTGTGTGTATGTACGAGTATGCGTGTTCGTGTGCATGCGTGTATGAAGGTGGAAGAGAAAGAGGAAGGGGCGTGTGTGCGTGTATGTGTGTGTGAGCTTTCGATCGTTAATTCATGCACACTCACGCGTGTATGAGTGCATGTTTTGGGGTGGGGATATTATGTGTGTGTGTGTGAAGGGGTAAGCATGTGACTGCAGCATATGTTCACACATATGTGCATGCATGATCGTGCATTTATGCAATCTATGCATATCATCTGCGCGTGTGCATAAAATACATGAGCAAAAGACCTTCTGGATATTCATAACATGTAAACAACTGCAGCCTATCCCCCATCATAAGCATGATTCATCTGAAGGATCTTGACAACAGAAAAGAATGAATAAAACATTTCAGAAAAAGAAACAGTTGCCACGGTGTAGTGGTTAGCGCAACAGACTACTAACCAGAAGGTTGTGATTTTGAATCCCCATCAGTCCTTTCAAAATCGTTGTGCCATTTTTTCGCTCTAACTGGTTCTTATCCAGAGCTGAACATGCTATGGCTCATTTGGAAGACTGGGAACACACAGTCCATTCTCATCCCTTCACGGATGCGTTACTGAATGTGCTGCTCAAATCTTCTGACCACCACCACAGGTGTCTCTCTCTCAGGCCTGGTTAATATTATATTATATATGACAGTAAACACAAATACAACCTTGTCACGCAGCCTCAATTCTAGATGGAACTCCATAGCATCATGATTATCATCCTCATTGTCATCATCATCATGATTACACTGCAGATACTGTCCCAACTTCTGTGCCATTAAGGTGGCGTTGAGAATAAAATATTTCAGAAAAAAGGACTAATCCTCAGTTCATTAAAGAAAAATATGCATGATGAGCCCCCCCCCCCCCCCCCCCCCCCCCCCCCCCCCCAAAATCCTACTCTCCCGTTAATGGTCGGATCTTTGACAAGACTTTGAACAAACTTATAACTTGGATCAAAGAACTCAACAGTTCCATTTTTCTTCCTTTGTTCACGGTCTACATGGTCAGGTCACATCTGGCAATAGATGTGGCCGTCTTTGTCCAGTTCCAGTCACCTGCCATGAAGCCTGGTGATCAGGAGCTGTCAGTTGCTTTCCCCCCACGTCCCCTGGCACGACAAGACGGGTAGAAGGGACCTTCAGTAACAGAAGGTGGAATCTGCTGAGATGCAGGATCCTGCACTTCTTCACCCTGAAGGAACCTCAATGGCGAGTGCCATTCTCGACTGATGTAGACGACCGTGTAGACATTTATGTCATATTGCACAGTATCGTGGTTTCTAAAAAGGCGCATGCAGGACTAGTTCCTCTGACATCGGCCCTGTAGGTTTTCTGTAAGGATTACAAGAACCAGAAAAACACGAAAATAGAATCAGAACGCGTATTTAATACAACAAGACAAGGCAGGCGCGAATTTTCGGCCAACTGGCCTTTGTCCAGCGTGAATGTAAGATCACAAACGAACACCAAATACAAAATTAGGAGAAAAAGACTGAAACTTCCTGCTGCTTCGTCCAGTGGTAGAAGAGGACTGTAAGGATTACCTCATCCTTAGCTCATGGCCAAAAGACCTACCCCATAAACGCAAGAGCTACAGTTCTATAAGCCATCAGTTTGAAAACAATTTTCAAAGATATATTACTGTAACCCTCTCCTTTCTGGCCAACCAGCTTCTTCTCTCCTCTGTCTGCAATGCATACAAAACACAGCTGCTCGTCTTGTTCTCAGAAGGAAAATGTTTGATAATGTCAGTCCTCTCCTTCGCTCTCTGCACTGGTTGCCTGTTTCAAATATAACTGAGTATAAGCTGGATACCTTGGGCTACAAATGTATTCATAATATGCTCCATCCTGCCTCTGTGGCAACATCAGTATCTACATGCCACCATTTACCGTGCTTTCAGCTTCAGATACTGTTCAGATTCTTGGATTTAACCCTTTGACTCCCGCACCCTGTCCATCAGCGTCCTGCACTGTTAACCATGCTAGCAAAGCAAAATCTTAACTGTTAAGACTCCCTCACTCCGTTCACCAGCTTCCTACAGGAAGCTGTGTGGGAGTCAAAGGACTGTTAGCCAGCATTCTTTTGCTGTTTCAGGACCATTCACTTCGAACACACTTCCAGTCTCCCTTCGTTTAATACCTGTCCTTTCTGCTTTTAAATCCAATTTCAAAACCCATCTCTTTTTCTCTACAATGAATTCTACAACCCCTTCTTTCATTCAGTTTGTATAGGTCTATTTTGTATGGTGTATGTGGTCTCCATTGATTGCATGGTACATCTGGTGCGCAAGTGCGCTTTGATTTGAATTTTCAGGATTTGGTGTCGAATGAACACAGTAATT
>CM060308.1:89149950-89157450 GCA_030674185.1 Monoplex corrugatus
AAACGGTCGCATCAAACATATAAATGGACTTGAACTGTACTACTACACGTTTGAAACTTCCAACAAGAACTTACGATCAGACACTCTTACGATAATTAGTACCACGTTGAAACTCCAGAGTTCAATCAAACAGGAAACAGAAAGACACAAAAACTATAACCAGAATGCGTATTTGATGTAACATGATAAGACAGGTGCAATTTTTCGGCCAACTGGCCTTTGTCAAGCGTACACAAATGGCAACAAATAACAAGTATACAAAATTTTGAAGAAAAAAGTAAGACTTCTTTTGTGGCGATGTCTGTCTTGTTTTATTACATTGAATATGCGTTTTGATTCTGTTTTAGTGTTTTTCTAGTTTCCATGTTGAAAATTAAACAAGTAATAATTCTTTTTCACTACTTCAGCACTATACATAGTTAACAGAAATCCATGCACACAGAAAATAGAAAAAAATATAGGTGGCACTACAATGTGGCGACGCGATGTTCCCAGGGAGAACGGCCCAAATTTCACGTGGTAAAGCCATTGTGACAACAACAACAAAAAAGAAAAAAGAAAAAAAAAGAAATACAAATAATATCAATACAACGCACAGATTTTCTGAATTAAAAAAAAAAAAGAACAACAACGGAAAAACAATATAAAAATGTCATTTGAGAAAGGGAGGAGTGGGAGTGGGGAGAGAGGATAGTGCTGAATGTCAATCTGGTCAGCATCGTGTGTGGGCGCGCGCACGTGTGTGTGTGTGTGTGTGTGTGTGTGTGTGTGTGTGGTGTGTGTGTGTGTGTGTGTGTGTGTGTGTGTGTATACACGCGCGTCTGTCTGTGTGTGTGCCTGTGGCTGCGTGCGTGCGTGCGTGCGTGCGTGTGTGTGTGTGTGTGTGTGTGTGTGTGTGTGTGTGTGTGTGTGTGTGTGTGTGTGTGTGTGTGTGTGTGTGCGTGTGCGTGTGTGTGTGACTAAGGGGGAAAGAAAGAGTGCTGATTTAATCAAGGGAGTGGTTAACAGTTTTATTACTTGCGTGTGACGCTTGCCCCAATTGAATGCAAATCGGCAAGCCAGCAGCTCCAGCAATGCGCAACTTGTTTATCAGTTTAGCAGAGAAACTATTAAACTGCAAATTAGTATTTACAAACATGCGCGCACAGACAGAGAGAAAAAGAGAGAGAGGGGGAGAGAGAGAGAGAGCGCGAGAGCGAGAGACAGACAGACAGAGACAGAGACAGAAACAGAGCAGACAAAGCCAGAGACAGACACACAGACAGACAGAGACAGAGAAAGACAGAGACAGAGAGAAGTAGACAAACAGCCACAAGATAATAATGTCAAAACTGCCAATCAATTATCAATCCCACTTTCACCAAAACTACCTTAGATAAAACCACTAACTATATCTCTATCTGAGTTGAATCGTTAGCATGCCTTTGCCTTCTAAAACAACTTTATGAGGGCTGATCCAAAAGTTTTGTCACAAGTTTATTTCACCACACACACACAACACACACACACACACACACACACAACACACACACACACACACACACACACACACACAACACACAACACACACACACACATACACACAACACACACACACACATACAACACACACACACACCACACACACACCACACACACCACACACACACACACACACACACACACACACACACACACACACACCGGAAAATCCAACCTAAGTTAAATTTTCAGTCTTTAAAAATACTCTCTTCCTCCATTTTACACGAAGTTTCCACCTCTTCAGCCAGAAGCCAAATGTTTCCCCCCTTTACTGTCTGATTGAAATATGGTCACAAGTTGTGATTTCAATGCTTTTTCCATGTCCTGAATTCTTGAAAAGTTCTTGCCTGCCGGGTTTTGCTTCAGAAGGTAAACAATTGGGGCAGCATGGGGCTAGTGGGTGTGTCATGTGGATGAGGGAGAACTTCAATGGACTGCTCTTGCAGATAGGTCACAGTAATACTGAGTGGGCACTTACGTTGTCTTGTAGAAGGATGTTTTGCTGGTAACACACGCTGCTCATAGATGAACTGACTGCACAACTTAGGGTAAAACACTTTCTGTATAAATCTAGCAGTATGAGAAGACTTTGCAGGCATAATATCGCTACAGAGCCTTGGAAGTTGAAGAAAATGGAGAAAAATCTGTTCCAGCTTTGAAAACCAGGTCTTAGTAAACTGATCTTTCATCATCAGCGCCCACCCATATCTGACTGGATTATTATTTGTTTGGAATGCCACAGAAGGTGACTCACATTTCGTCATCAGTGATTACGTTTCATTAGTCGCTTGCAAGCCCTCTGGCTCGAACATTACAAGCAAACGCTTAGAACTGTGAACCCTCATTTTTCTGGTCCCCTGTCAGAAAACGAGGAATCCATCTCGCAGCGACTTTCCCCATCTCAAGATTCTACCGCAAAGAAAGGTTCAAATGCGTCATACGAAACACCATAAATTCAATTAATTTGTTTCACGACTATTGTATTTAAAGGAAAACAGTTTGCTTGTCCCATGCTTCACTTCGCTGTCACACCGGTACTTGTCTTTCAAGCCGGTTTTTCCCAGTTTGAAATTATCAATCCAACGGCAAACTGACCAACACACTTGTCTCCATACACTAACTGTCAAATCGGCATAAATTTTGATCGGACCGTCTTCAAGTTAAAAGCCTCGTAAACACATAGCATCTCAGTTGCTCTATGCTAGGATCCACTTTTCAGACGCACAGTTGCTGTTATCGTTATTGTTTTAAAGCCCAGTCGACTGCGTTGAGCCATATCAGGGTTATAGCCGTTTCAAAAAATACAAAACTTCAAAAGGAAAAAAAAAGAAAAGAAAATTACACAAATCAATGCATTCGCGCACGTAATCTGAGGACATGCTCCTGGCATTGACCACTCCGTCCAATTCGTCGCATAAGGGTTTTTAAAAAAAAAACACCTGAATACAAATTTAAGCATACCTAAGGACACCAAAGCATAATATAAAAACGGGCATAAAGAATCTAAAATTGCTTCCGTATATCTCACCTCCCTGAAGCCAAAAATGCACTTAATACATGTACCCAATTACCAATCCTAAGAAAAAGTACGTAAGACTTTATCGAACACATACAGGTCAATGGACCAGCAAGGTAGAAAATGATGGGAAAAAATGACAGAAAGCAAAGGAATAAGGCAGAAACAAAGAGAGTGACAGAAAAGAGGAAATTTCTAGCACAGAATTTCCAGAAGGTGGGGATGCTACTTATACTGAAAGAGCCCCCGGCATCCCAAGGGGGTTCACAGTTAGTTATATCATATTTTCAATGACGTCATAAATCAAACTAGATAAGGCGTCTTTATAATTTTGTGCATACTAAAAGCGCAAAGGCTTACTGTTTGTTATTTTCATTTAAAGCCCAGCCGACTGCTATTTTATCTCAAAGCAAGTTAAACGTATTCTCTATAAACAGTTCAGAAATAGCAGCCAGACTGACAAGACTTTCTGATCAACTCACATAAATGTTAGTAATACAGAATAAGATTTCCTTGGGAACGTTATAATGATTTTATAAGAAACTTTACAGTTTCATTGTTCTTATCGGTCTTTTGATCTCCCTAAAAAGTGAGTATAATATATATATACAGTTTTCATTCAAAAATGTTGATGTGTGTGTTCATTCCTGAATAAACAGTCCGCTGAGGAAGGCACTGGCCGAAGTACTGGGCTCAAAACTCTAGTTTGTTGTCTTGTTTCTTGGTTTATCTACAATATATATTATATATATATATATATATATATATATATAATGTGTGTGGTGTGTGTGTGTGTGTGTGTGTGTGTGTGTGTGTGTGTGTGTGTGTGTGTGTGTGTGTGTGTTGTGTGTAAAGGGAGACTGTTTCATATCGATCCAAGAGATGTTTGTATAATATGTCTGTCAGTCTGTTTGTCTGTGACAAAAATGTATAAACAAAACTTTCTCAGCTCATTATGGGATGACTAAATAAATATTTAAAAAAAGGAATTGTTTCATATCGATCCAAGAGATGTCTGTGTAACTGTCTGTCATCTATCTATGTCTGTCTGTGACAAAAATGTCTGCAAGACTTTCGCAGTTCATTATGGATAGATCTTTGCCAAATTTAATTAAAGCTGTGGACTGCAGAGGGGGGGGGGGTTGCTTAAAATCAGCACTTTCTTAGAAACTTTAGACAGTATATAAAATCTACTTTCACCCCTGTGACAGCCTATCACTGTACTCGATGTCATCAAGTATTATTTCAAACAAAGTTTTTCAAAGTCACAGTAACCCTGAGAAGTACAAAATCCGGATTTTCTGTAATAAGTTTGTAAAAAGGGATACAGTCAGATGACTTCTAAACTTGACCATCTTATTTGTTTTTGTTTGTGTGTTCGACTGGATGGTCAGTTGATTGATTGATTGAGTGATTGATTGATTGGTTGTTGGTTGGTTGGTTGGTTGTTGGTTGGTTGGTTGGTTGATTGATTGATTGATTGATTGACTGATTCATTCATTCATTTTCATTCACTCATTAACTGACTGAGTGACTGATTGATTGATTGTATTCTTCTCATATCTGTGTCACCTTCCATCTTCTCTAAAGAGCCACAAGGCAGCTGTCTTCATGCTCCACTGGTGGGTTTCAAGCAAACTTGTACTGAAGCAAAGTTCATTGCTCCTGATTATAATCTTTAAAAAGTTGTATGTCATCTTCACGCTCGGTCGAATTTCATCACAACAACACATAAGACCGTAAAATTTCCGTCACTGTTCACTTTCCTCTTGGCACATAAACAACAGTTAACTTATAACGTGTGCCTACATCTCTCTCTCTCTCTCTCTCTCTCTCTCTCTCTCTCCTCTCTCTCTCTCTCTCTCTCTCTCTCTCTCTCTCTCTGCCTGTCTGCCTGCCTTGCCCTTCCCCCCCCCCTCTCTCTCTCTCTAGTAAAACATTTCGATCGTTATCTGTACTAAACCGTTAAAATACGAAGCTGTGTCAAAACACGATTACTGTCTGTACGCGTGTGCGGTTTTGTTGTTTTCGTCATCCCACTTCTGAGTGGCCTTGGCCTTTTTGAATAAATCATCCTAACGTCTCTCTGAAGATTACATCTCTCTCTTGTCCACCAACTCCCTTCCACCGTAAATATTAACAACAGCACAATAACAATCACGGGGATACAGCAATAGCACAAGTATCGCCTTTTCACACTTATAGCTTTGCTATTCTTTCTCTCCCTCTCTCTCTCTCTCTCTCTCCTCTCTCTCTCTCTCTCTCTCTCTCTCTCTCTCTCTCTCTCTCTCTTCTCTTACACACTCTGTTCTGATGATACATTAAATAAATGCATCGCATATTGTGTAATCAAACCAAAAGAGATGTCATCTATACATTCTACTACGATAAAATCAGAGATTAACGTGTCCTTGTGAAGGATTAACACAAGAAATAATCATTTTCCACAAAACTTTAAAATTCTGTTTATTTGCCACTAGTTCACTGCAATTATGTACAGGCAAGAGGCCCAGTATTGAAATATATATGTCAGTGCAGTGGAGAATTCTTAGATTATGGAGTAACTGTAGATTTCATTACCTTTGCTGGATGTGCATCATCTGCTAGAAACAATATACAAAACGTAACAAAGACATTAACCCTTTGACTCCCGCACCCTATCTACCAACTGCAAAAATTTAACCCTTTGACTCCCTCACCCTATCCACCAGCTTCCTGCAGGAAGCTGGTAGATAAGATGAGAGTCAAAACGTTAATTTTTTGCTCTGCTAGCATGGTTGACAATGCAAGATGCTGGTGGACAGGGTGCGGGAGTCAAAGGGTTAAACATAAAACATCATTGCAGACAACCCTCGGACTGAAAGCATTGTAATCGGTGCAAAAACGTTATTACATTTTATTATGACATTTCGATATAAAAAGACAGTTACCCGAATGTTGTTCAAAATGGAATGAAAATTTTAATTGTGCAATTGTATGGAAAACCGTCTTCTGCATGAACACACAGAATTAAGGGCATGAAGCTTAAATAGTTCCAAAAATCGGATTATCCACAGAATTCTTGTGCTTAAAACAAATGTCATTTTGAAAGAAATGAAGATTGTCAAAGACAGTCTATGCAGTTTCTTAGGAAACACAAAAATAATATTAAACTTTGAGCAGCCATCATATACTACAATTTTGGCAAAGTTTCGAAAAACTGTTAAATGACAAATGTTTTCCTTTGTTTAACATAAAACTCACTCAATTTAAGATTTTATTTGGAACGGACTTTGACTTCAAGTTCAAGCCAGGCGCAGTTCTTAATTTACCCAACCCTGTTTGCTAAACGTATGTTTATATAAATAAGTGATAGTTTATCAAGCATTTCTGTATTTTAAAAAAAACTGAAAAATATAAAACTGAACAGCAACTATGTCAAATATCTGGCAGATTTTATTCAGAAATTATTGATTTTCCACTGCAAACTGATTAATTCAACTTCCTCTTTGCATTTTATGTAACATTTGTTCTAAGCAATGAGGATGTACGATTTCTTATTGTATTGTATACCTCACTCTTGACAACTTGGAAGAATTTTGTTGTTGCCTTTAATGTCATAACTGACCAACTGCTCTCTACTTTGCCCCTCATCTTCCTTTTGCATTCGTCATTCCTTCTCTGGCAGATTCTGATTCTTCCCTTGGACTGCAATGTGTTCGATGTTAAATATAATTGTGCATTATATGGAGAAAAAAAAACATAAAAAGGAATTTAAGGGGGAAACTGCGTCAGGTGTATTTGTAAGAAACAGAATATACGTGTTTGTGTGTGAGTGTATGTGCGTGCGTGCGTGCACACGTGTGTGTGTGTGTGTGTGGTGTGGTGTGTGTGTGTGTGTGGTGTGTGTGGTGTGTGTGTGTGTGGTGGTGAGTGGTGTGTGCGTGTGTGCGTGCGTGCGTGTGTGTGTGTGTGTGCATGTGTGTGAAAGGGGAGAGAGAGTGTGTGTGTATGTGTGTGTGTGTGTGTGTGTGTGTGTGTGTGTGTGTGTGTGTGTGTGTGTGTGTTGTGTGTCTGTCTGTGTGTTTCTGTGTCTGTGTCTGTCTCTGTCTGTTTGTGTTTGTACACACATACTGAACTATCACTAAACTATCAAGTATTCAGACAGAAAGTCCAGCACTGTTAACCCTTTGACTCCTGCACCCAGTCCACTAGCATCCTGCATTGTCAACCATGCTAGCAAAGCAAAAAACTTAACCCTTTGGTTGTCTCATCCTGTCCACCAGCTTCTTGCAGGAAGCTGTTGTATAGGGTGAGAGAATTAAAGGGTTTAAGTTTTTGCTGTTGGTGGATAGGGTGCGGGAGTCAAAGGGTCAATGTAGTGTCAAAAAGTACGTAGCGTACGCGAATATTAGAATAAGACACAACACATAATACACAAATACCATACCCTTAGAACACAGCAACACAAAAAGGAGATAAAC
>CM060308.1:89164950-89167450 GCA_030674185.1 Monoplex corrugatus
GATAAGGATAGAGAGATAGACAACTGCAAAGTCAAGACAGAGAGAGACGGAGAGAGCGGGAGACGGTGACAATAGAAAGAGAAGGACAGAGAGATAGACACTCAAAGTCAATACAGAGAGAGACGGAGAGAGCGAAGTCGGTGAAAAAAGAAAGAGAAGACAAGAGATAGATCATGAAAGTCAAACAGAGAGAGACATGAGAGAGAAAGTCGGTGAAAAAGAAAGAGAAGGACAAGAGATAGACAATGAAAGTCAAGACAGAGAGAGAGACATAAAGAGGGAAGTGCGGTGGAACGAAGAGAAAAGAGAGACAAAATCGCCAAATCAAGAACAGAGATAGACCATTTGGAACTCCGCACCTATCACTGAAAGAAAAACCGTGGAAAGGTCAATGATAGAAAAGACTATTAACTTTTGCTCCTAGCAACGGTTCCACAGCAGATAAAAGGCTGGAAGGTAAGGAAGCAAAGCTAAGTTTTTGTTTCCACATGGACAATGCAGGATGCATGAATACAAAGTGCAGAAGGGGAGAGTACACTGTTGGCACCAGTGATCGAGTCAGAACAAAATACTGACTTAACAGAGAGAGTATGAGTAGAGACAGAAGAAACGCAGTAATGAGAGAGTAGAGAGAAGAGAGAGTGGAGGGAGAGAGAGGGAGGGGAGAGAGGGAGAGAGAGAGGGAGAGAGAGAGAGAGAGGGCACGGTTGGTCACCAGTGTGACCGTCAAAATTATGAGGCTGTCTGTCTGCACCTCTAACAACCCAACAACCTAAATACGCATGGCGTGGACGCAAAATGCTGGCAGCTAAGTAGCTGAATGGACAATACCAATGATGTCGAAGACAAGAACAATATAATGGGGCAGTGTGTCTGTGAGTGAGTCAATGTGTGTGCGCGCGTGTGTGTGTGTGCGTGCGTGCGTGCGCGCGCGCGCGTGTGTGTGTGTGTGTGTGTGTGTTACACACATATACACACATGCACGCAGAGAGGGGAGAGAAAGACAGAGAGGGGGGGTGGGTGAGAGGGCGACACAGTTCAGATGATCATGATGACGGCAATGCTACGGAAGCAAAAGAGTTTAGTCCATTTACACTTATCGCATCAGCTAGCGTCCCTTACGTTCACCCAACAACCCAATTCAGCTATTAAAAGAAGAAGCAACCGAGATTTTACACGAACTTACAGTAATATGGAAGTATCTTGAAATCGCTGGGCGTCTGTGTGGTCAAAAACAAACAAACAAAAACTACAATCACAACAACAACAAAGAAACACAAAGAAAAAAGTCTTACTGGCATTACAAAGTTTGGCTGACATGTTAGTTATATGACACACAATAACAATCATCGAGAAAAAGAGAGAGGAGGGGGCGAGGGGAGAAGATGAGGAAATGGAGGGAGGCAGGAGGTAGCGGGAAATGGTGAGTGCAATCCACAAGCAGGAAATAAGAGCTATCCACAAGCGGAAAATGGTGAGAAAAGTATTCCCAAGGGGGAAACGGTGAGAGGTATCCCAAGCAGAAAATGGTGACAGCTATACACAAGAGGGAAATGGTGAGAGCTATCCACAAGCGGGAAATGGTGAGAGCTATCCACAAGCGGGAAATGGTGAGAGCTATCCACAAGCGGGAAATGGTGAGAGCTATTCACAAGCGGGAAATGGTGAGAGCTATCCACAAGCGGGAAATGGTGAGAGCTATCCACAAGCGGGAAATGGTGAGAGCTATCCACAAGCGGGAAGTGGTGAGAGCTATCCACAAGCGGGAAATGGTGAGAGCTATCCACAAGCGGGAAATGGTGAGAGCTATCCACAAGCGGGAAATGGTGAGAGCTATTCACAAGCGGGAAATGGTGAGAGCTATTCACAAGCGGGAAATGGTGAGAGCTATTCACAAGCGGGAAATGGTGAGAGCTATCCACAAGCGGGAAGTGGTGAGAGCTATCCACAAGCGGGAAATGGTGAGAGCTATCCACAAGCGGGAAATGGTGAGAGCTATCCACAAGCGGGAAATGGTGAGAGCTATCCACAAGCGGGAAATGGTGAGAGCTATTCACAAGCGGGAAATGGTGAGAGCTATCCACAAGCGGGAAATGGTGAGAGCTATCCACAAGCGGGAAATGGTGAGAGCTATCCACAAGCGGGAAATGGTGAGAGCTATTCACAAGCGGGAAATGGTGAGAGCTATCCACAAGCGGGAAATGGTGAGAGCTATCCACAAGCGGGAAATGGTGAGAGCTATCCACAAGCGGGAAATGGTGAGAGCTATCCACAAGCGGGAAATGGTGAGAGCTATCCACAAGCGGGAAGTGGTGAGAGCTATCCACAAGCGGGAAATGGTGAGAGCTATCCACAAGCCGGAAATGGTGAGAGCTATCCACAAGCGTCCTTAAAAGTGGAGCTACCGCTGATCAGTGTGATGTCGACATAATTCTGATTGAAAACGCAAGTTCAGTGACGTTACCTGCTGCAGTGTTTGTGCCTTATCTGACCCAAATTG
>CM060308.1:89179950-89229950 GCA_030674185.1 Monoplex corrugatus
AAGTCAATTAGATGTTTAACCGACATCATTTTCCATCGACTGCTTCAGTGATCTCTTTCCAGTATCAAATACTGTTTGCAAGTTCTGTGTTAAAACGTCGATGTGCTGTGAATCAAGTTAATGAAGTGAGAGGTCATTTGCTTGTACAAAATTACACATACACACACACGCACGCACGCACGCACGCACGCACACACACACAAACACACACACACATACATACACATCGCTCAATGCTTTCAGTATGAACACACACATACACATACACTGTTATCATCGAGCAAAATGACATCTGCTTGTTTGCGTGTGTCCTTGTGCGTCACGCGCGCGGGCATAATGTGTGTATTTGTGTATGTGAAACATCGCCTGTGCAGACAGACGGGTCTGCCAAAATGAAGCAAGCAAACAAACAAACAAAAGTGTGTGTGTGTGTGTGTGTGTGTGTGTGTGTGTGTGTGTGTGTCGTGTGTGTGTGTCTGTGGTGTGTGTGTGTGTGTCGTGTGTGGTGTGTGTGTGTGTGTTTTGCGTTGTCTGTCTGTGTGTGCTTGTCTGTCAGTGTGTTGTGTGCCTGTCTGTGTGTGTCTTGTCTGTCAGTGTGTGTGTGTGTGTGTGTGTGTGTGTGTGTGTTGTGTGTGTGCGTGTGTGTGTGTATGTGTGTGTGTGTGTGTGTGTGTGTGTGTGTGTGTGTGTGTGTGTGTGTGTGTGTGTGTGTGTGTTGTGTGTGTGTGTGTGTGTGAAACAATGCCTGTGCAGACAGGTCTGCACAAATGGAGAACTGGCGTTCTGGCCCCAAACAAGACATTCCTTTTTCAAAGCTTAAAATTCTGTAGCATACATATACTGTAACATGTGTGTTCCAGTATTTCTACTAGTACTACCCACCTTCTCTTCACATCAGTTTCCCCTCCTACTAAGTGTCAGTGAAACACTATCTTGTAGTTGTAGAAAAAAAACGCTGGTGAACAGAACAATACAGTAAGTAGCCTACTTTCCTGGACCCTGCTTTGTTAGTGTCTAGCTTTTTACTTCGTTACATATGTTTCATGTTCTAAATGTCTGTCCCAGTTCGTGTTACTGCAGCGTATGAAGAAAGGGCTTTGTTTTGAACTTAACAGCGGATACAGATGTGTGTGTGTGTGTGTGTGTGTGTGTGTGTGTGTGTGTGTGTGTGTGTGTGTGTGTGTGTGTGTGTGTGTGTATGTGTGTGTGTGTGTGTGTACAGGAACATATCAATATTCAGTTTCACTTCAGGACATCACTGTGATCTGAGGCCTGACTGAGTCAGACTGGCGCTGAGGGAGAACTCAAGCATGACTTCCTAAACTTCACATAATGCAGTACACGTGTCATCCAAGCCGTGCATACGGATACCTGATCCTGTTTATATTTTGGGAAGTTTAAAAAGCCAGGGAGAGAAGTGAAACCCACTCTCGATGAGCTGAAAAGCAACTGAGGTCGAGTTGTGAGGTCTCTAACATGTCAATTCACAACGACCTGAACTTATGAAGCACAAGTTTTTACCACCAATACATCAAAAACAAGACACTCGTTACCACCAATACATCAAACACAAGACACTCTTGGCTATCGCTATGTAAAACTGAATAACTCCTCATCACACGAAACATCTAAACTGATAAATTCCGATGTAGAAAAAACACACAAAACAGTTTGCTAATCATCTGATTTGATTTATCCCGAAAGCATAATATATTATTTGCAGTCGTAATTCGCAAATTAGGAATAAATGAATTAATGAATTCAAGATAGAGTCAATAAATTCAAAAAATTGTCAAGAATCTATTAATCATGATACATACTATGTTCGTCTAAATGCTCAAACCTGACGTCTATTCATCAGTTGGGGAAGGAGTCCCTGTTGTCTCACAAGTTACAGGGATTCGTATTCAAATCTTTCACTCAAAATTTTAGAAATTAAAGTAAATGTTAAGAAATCTGATGATGTCTTTTCCGAGTTTCGTCTTTTGCTGTAAACAAATCTGGACTACTATGAGAGTTGGGGGAGGAGGTGTAGAAAGACGTGAAAATGAAATCAGCGTTGAATAAGATACGATGATGAAAAAAGCAAGCCCTCACAAAATGTCAATGTATTTCATTTTCAACGACAAGGGCACTTACGGGTAGTGTTCATGCATTACTTCGCATAATGAAAAAAATGCGACTGTTATTACAATCAGTGCGCCATTTTTCAGAGCCAACGTACCATTCCTAGGATCAAATGCTGCACTGACGTAAAATGGACATAAAACATAAAAAGCATGTTGGAGAAGGAAACGATTGGTGGCCATTTCAAATCAAGAAATAATACTAATTTCGATCAAAAGAGCGATAAACATGTATAAAGCTGTTCTGGGCACAAAGGTGTGAGTTTATGCAATCAATCTGCAGTAAGTCACTATTTTCTCTTCTTTCTGTGTTTCCCTTCCCCAACCCCAAGAGATTTTTAAAAAGTTCTTGGTAAGGGGTCAGCACCTGAAATACGTCACATTTCTTACTGCTACGTCTTCACGCTAAAAATAGAATGATTTTCTTATCACGGAATATTTCATGCAGCAAACAATATCTCCCTACTACCTCCCTGCTGACATTGTTTTCCATTGGTGTGCCGATTGTGGACACCTATTTCAGTGTTTGTGCACGTACCTGTAGGTCATACTCGCAAATGATTTCCTAAAAACATTACCAATATTCCATTCTTATTATGCAGTATCCTCTGTTGCCAGTGTCTGGAGCTGTTGATGGTTTTGATTGGATCCATACTCGTTTGTGTGGGTGTGTGCGTGTGAGAGAGAGAGAGAGAGAGAGAGAAAGTGAGTGTGTGTGTGTGTGTGTGTGTGTGTGTGTGTGTGTGTGTGTTGTGTGTGTGTAGTGTGTGTGCGTGTGTGTGTGTGTGTGTGTGTGTGAGTGTGTGTGTGTGTGTTGGTGTGTGTGTGTGTGTGTGTGTGTGTGTGTGACTGTGATGTTCATGTCTGAGTTCAAAAGCTACATAATTATATCCCTGCACGGTTTATTTCTTCTGTCGCCTGCACAATCCTTGCTGTGTTATAGCGCGCGTAGCTGTGTAGGCTACATGTATCCAACATAATTACAGATTACGTTATTATGTTATTTAAAACCGTGTAGGACTGTGTGCATTTGTGTTGTCATGTTGCACAATTATACATAATTACAAATGTTTCTGTGCTCTGTCTAATATGTTAAACTCACACACACACGTGTATACACACACACACACACACACACACACACACACACACACACACACACACACACACACACACACACACACACACACACACACACACGCACACAAACACAACACACATTGTGTGACTGTGAAGCAAACAGACGGGACAGTTTAATAAAACTGTCCGGGCGTAAAGTAATACACAAAACGCTTCCTTCAGCAGATGTTGCGCGGCAGACACTGACACTTTTACCTCAGATGGTGTACCACCACTAACACACACAGTAACAAGCACGAATTTTCACTAGGGTACAATATACGCATACATAAATAATGAAAGCCACTAGAAAGACAGAAAAAGGGAAAAAAAATCCACACCCACCGACATAAATAATGAAACACCAGAAAGAAAAATGAAAAAACTCAACACTTAAGTCTACATCTGAGTATGCCTTACTTTTTCAACGGGATAAAATAAATCATCACTAAACACTGCCACAGTTCAACAATCACGTTTGGTACATTACCATCATGTACTTTGATGTATGAAACTGCACTTGACTTAAAAAAAAAATAAAAAACCCTACCTCGTTTCAAAATGTTGACTTTTCTTTTTTTTTTTTTTTTTTTTTTATTTCATCTTGTGAATGCTGACTCTTGAGTGTGACTGTATACAAGAATTCTAAACAAAGCGTGACAAGTGAAGAAAGTTAACTATCAAATATAACAATTAACATTACAACACGGCCACTACTACGGTTAACTATTAAACATATTATTACAAAACAGTCCCTACTGTTGACCACTTCTGTGGAATTAAATGAAATTTACAACAGGACAACGGACATATCTGTTTTGTTGTTGTTAATGCTGTTGTTTGTCCTACTAAATATTTTTACCCTAACAGTGCGACATGTAGCCGAGTATCTATCTCTGAATAATCACCGAGAGAATGAATGCAATGGTTCGCATAAATTTGATTCAAACCGATTTTTGGACATCAGTGTAGAACAGCTCACGACGAGTTTGCTGAAACTGAAAGAAATATCTTTTGTGGTAGTACTAGTTTGCAATAGCGGAGACCACACTAGCAGTGAGTTGCTGCAATATCTATCAATCATACTAAGCAACCCCAGTAACAGCATAGCCTATTTGGTCTATCGAGCTGAGCTGATAGCCATGACATCAAGCTGAGCTGATAGCCGTGACAGAACAAAAGATTTCACACAGGATGACTAGTTTTGCGCTGGGAAGTCCACAAATGGGGAGATGTATTTCAACGTATGTATTGTTTTAGTAACGAACACTCGGAATAGTGGGTAGATTGTAAGAGCAACCATACATTAAATAGAAATGTATATAGAAAATAATGTCATGTACACCTTCAAGACCTCGCATGCGAAAAGAATTACAAGCGTTCATCAGGTGTATTTTGATTTCTATCACATGGCATACATGTATGTGGTGTTCGAGCATAATGGAATCGCCCAAAATCTGCAACGCCATCTGAATGCAGAGGAGAATGCTGAATTTTGATCTCTATCATATGGCATGCGTGGTGTTAAGCATAATGGAATCGCCTGAAATCTGCAACGCCATCATGAATGCAGAGGAGAATGTTAATCTACTCTTAATGCGTGTGAATGTGCGTAGCGCACGAACATGTGCCGCGCCTATGTGTGGAGAAGCAGGAGTTTAACAACAAAAGAAAACGAAAGAATGTTACGAAAAAAAAAGTCACAACACAGCATGGATAGGAAGTAAAACCAAGAATTTATAGACGTCAAGCCATATACTGACGTCAAGCCCTGTCAAAGAACGTTATATTTTCGCGCTTTTATGACGTGATGTGTCTTTATTAGCCCAAAATTTAACGGTTGTTTGCGGTTTTATAGCGTAAGAACAATGACGATGGGACACACGTCGGATTCTGCATGGAGACCAAACTTTGTCACTGGTATAGATTTAGATTTAGTCTGCATGCAGAATCCAGATCCGACGTTTTGGTTTCTGCCGAACTGTTGTCACAACAATGAAAAACACACAAACAAACAAACAAACAAAAACAACACACATGATGGAAAAAACAGTACTTGATAAGTGATCGCTGGTTCATGTAATCTAAATCAAAAAGACTGCTTACGTTTACCTAAGTTTATGAATAAACAAACTGACCAACAAGGTGGACCAAAATATCCTGTGCAACTAACAAGAAGGACTGTTAGAAAAAAAGGGATAAATACATGAATGAATGAAACCTATGACCAACTAAATGGGCCATTAAATCTCACTTTCATGCATGAGTTAACAAAAAACACCACGAGGGTGTGGATGGGACCACACCCTCGTGAAAAAAAACACATCAGAAATAAGTGACCGCAGTTCGTGAAATCTAAATCAGACTGCTTACGGTTACCTAATTTTATAGATAAATGAATACACTGTTTGACCAACAAGGTGGACAAAATATACTGTGCAACTAACAAGATGGACAGTTATAATAAGAGATACATGAATAAATAAACCCTATGACCAACCAAAATGGACATTAAATTTCATGTTCGTGCTTCACATTATATATATTGTTACACGCGCAAATGAGTGACTGTAGGCTACGATTTTACCACACAAAACTTTTTACACCTTGTGGTTTGTAACAGATAGCTACTAAACCATGGGTAATGCTTTTAATTGTTTCAAGTTTCAGAGAAGGGAAAAAACTAGTGCGAAGAGAGACTGACACGTGTTCACGTGGAGGGGCTGTTTATAGTCAATTCTAATCAATGTCCTCGGGTAAACCCATCAGTCAAAAGTGTAGACACAACTGCCAGCTTCCACTTGATATTTTTTGTTTTTTGGGGGGTGGGGGTGGGGGTGGGGTGGGATACGGGCTGGAGGAGGGGGTGAGAAGGGACGAGATTACTGGGCGCACAGAAACAGAATTCGAGTACTTTTTTGCTTGCTCTGCTAAACGTAATGAAGCTGTCACGTTAGTTGCAGTGCTGCTATAGTGTCATTATTGCTGACAGCGGCGGTTACAAGTTAACTGGAGTGATAGGCGTGTTTGTCACTGTGTGTATATATCCCTACCTGTCCATCACTCATCTATAAAGGAGTGTAAAAAATTATGTCTGCCTGTAGTATGTCTATTTTGTTTGCCTTGTCCGTCTGCCTGTTGCGTTGGACACTAGGCGTACAATGCAACTCGTGCCTGCCAGCTTGCCTACCACACTACCACCCTTATGCAATTCCTTAAAAACTCACAAGGAAATAAAAGTAGTACATTTTCCCCACCGGATAAAGACAGCTTTATAAGTATGGTTCCCCCACACCCACATCCACAGTGGACAAGGTGGAGGTGATTATTACTACATAAAACAGAATCCCACAGCAGTCTTTTGTCGGTGGGGTCATGACTGCCCTGAACAAGCCAGGCAGGTTTATTGATGTCACCAAGGTTATTCATTGAGTCGGAACTGCTTTAGTAGTAGTAGTAGTAGTAGTATGTGTGTGTGTGTGTGTGTGTGTGTGTGTGTGTGTGTGTGTGTGTGTGTGTGTGTGTGTGTGTGTGTGTGTGTGTGCGTATGTGTGTGCGTGTTGTGTGTGTGTGTCTGCTCTCTCTCTCTCTCTCTCTCTTCTCTCTCTCTCTCTCTCTCTCTCTCTCTCTCTCTCTCTCGTGGTGTGTGTATGTGAGAGAGAGTGTGTGTGTGTGTGTGTGTGTGTGTGTGTGTGTGTCTGTGTGTCTGTGTCTGTGTGTCTGTGTCTGTGTCTGTGTATGTGTATGACTGTGTGTGTGTTATAGTCACATGGATGGTCTGTAATGGCTACAGTTGTGACCTGAACCAGTCGGACAACTGTCCTACCACTTTTTTAAAACTAGTTTCTCCAGTAGTCCTTTACAAATCAGAAGTTATACTGGTATTTGACAATTTATTACTTAATTTTCAGTGTGATCTGTTGTTTTTGTGAGACCAGTTATTCATTTCAAACTCCTGTGAAATTTTCATGATTTCTAACTTAATGACAGTACTAACTAAAATTACCTTTCTTGAGCAAAAGAAAAAACTCACAAAAAGCCTTAACCAAACTTTAAAAAGAAACTTCATAGTTCATTTCTACTCTTAAGAATACTACATCAGAATAGTACTATTATTAACTCCGCCAAAGTGACCTGACAGCAGTGCAGAATCATTTCTGTTGGGTAGCATATGACAACTCAACAGTGATAATTCTTGTGGTCTCCCGACTAGGGCCGGACAACAAATGAATAAACCTCGGTTTGTTGATGTCGCTGTGTATGGAAATGATTAATGAATAATGTTAAGATTACTGAAGACATTCATGTATAAGAAGTAAGCACTCCCCCTACCCCACTCATCCCCAAAACATTTTGTTGAGAAAAAAAGAAAAATCAACCAGTCTTCTTCTCTGGCCGAACAGGTTATAAGTGATTAATACACAACTAAATTTACTTTCACAAATAAAAAACAGTAACAATTCTGACAATGTGTCATTTTTAAAACGGAGAACAGTCCCTCAAATAATTTACAACACTTTTACTAAGTTTTAGACGTCATGCTACATTGGATACACTGGACAAACTACTTGACCAAATACTATAAGTTACCGACAAAGGTCTTGAATAAACATTCCCTATAATACTGCTGAAGAAAACCTGTTTACACATTTTATATTCTCTATCACAGTATCAGACATTCTTTAGCCTTCTCTGGCCATATCCTTCATACCAGCTTGAACTTTTCATAATAATATATAACTGGGCTACAGACTTATCAATTATTTAATTTAGACTTGAATAAAATATTAAGCTTCCGTCACTCAGCATCGACTATGGATGACTTGTGTTAAGCTGCATTGATGCGTCTGGAGCAGTGTTAGCTGTGGCTGGTAAGACTGATGCAGGAAAGGAAGTCTCTGCAACACTGGAAGTATGGATGCTGGACATGTAATTGCCTTCACAGAAGCTTGCTTTCCACCTGACTCTCTTTCTTCAACTAAGGTCTGGATCTTCTTTTCCCATGAAGCACATTGCACCATCTGTTGTGATTGGTTGCTATGTTTTCCCATCTTTCTGTGTTGATGTCCACAGCTTTCATTTCACGCTTGCAGATCTATCTTTGTCTCATAGCTGGGGGCAACCAACAGATCTCTTGCCGGAGACTAGTTCACCATAAAGAATATCCTTTGGTATACGTCCATCTTCCATCAGGCGCATAAGGCCAAGCAAGCACAACCTGCGTTGTCAGAGCAGTGTGTGCATGGTGAGGAGACCAACACTTGCTAGGTAGGATCTGGGCGTTTGGTATTTTGTTGCTCCACTCGATGCCAAGGACACAAGTTGTTCAGCTTTCACTCTTGTTTGGCATACAATATATATAATAATGTTGTTCATGTTTCCTTGCCATATAGTAGAGTGCTGATGATGCTGGCGTCGTACATTGCCATCTTGGTTTAATTGTCAGCTTTGGGTTCTCCCATAATAATGAGTAGTAAGTTGGTTTGAGGCTGCTGCAGACATACCAATGTGCTTGTTGATCTCTGCATCAAGCGACAGATTGTTACTGATGGTGAACCCAAGATATGTAAACTGGTGGACAACATCAAGTTTATAGTTGTCGATGGTGATGACAGGTACAGTGTCCACATCCTAACCCAGCACATTCATTTTTTTCAGACTAAAGTCTTTGCAGGCTTGGGAAAATCTGTCTATGAGGCAATAGAGTTGTTGCTCAGTATGTGAGGTAACAATAGCATCATTGATAAAGAGCAGGTCTCTGATAATGGCCTCATGCACCTTTGTCTAAGTTGCTTTCGGTCTTTCAGTTTCCTATGAATCTAACACATGAAATTGAAAAGGAAAGTAAATGGCATCAGATCTGTGCTCCATGATTTTAACATATGAAAAGAAAAGAGAATGGCATCAGATCAGTGTTTTTTTTCTTTACTCAAAATTGTGCAACAATGGGGAAATGAGTACAAGTTATTTATGAAGAAGAGAAAGAAGAAACTGTCAACTTCAGAATCTGCATCATAATTCATATCTGATGCTGAAAGAAACAGTAGACTGGACACAGACTGCTGGTCAATGTGACACAAAGAGGTAAAAAATACAATAACTCATTAGCTGTAACGTCAGCTGAGGGAGGTGACAAAGACATCTTGACTCTCGACTCTCCCTCTCACTAGTCTCAGGTCAGTTTCTAAGCAAACTGACTCTGATTTCTGAATTTTCTGGAATCTGCATACAATTATAACTCATTAACTGTTAACAGCCACTTGGACACACGAGTCACAATACTCACCCTGCAGGATAAGCTATGATCCCATTGACTGGATCACAAGAAAAGGCTGCATTAGTTGAAACTGTGAGTCCAAGGACACGTTCCAGTGTCAACTGAAACACACACACATACACATGATACAGCAGACTGAGGTTTCTGCTTGTTTTGTTTTTTTCATTACTAACATAATAAACTAACTAGAGAACATTTTTAAGAGCCTAATCAGTGATCTTTAATCACCAGCAAAGACTACCAACAGTATATAAGTACTTGATTTGCAGTATCAACTGGGACATGTACTTGATTTTTTTCCCTATGGTCTATGTGTACAGTGATTTTGTTATACACTGATTAGTATAACAGGCACTGCATAGCACACTCCATTATGCTCAATAAAACAGTCAACAATCTCACGGCTCAGGCATTCTCTGTAATAAATGCAAGTAATGAAGTATCCCTGGTCAAAGAAAGGAGAGATCTTATTAGTTCAAAAACACAGTGTGTTGTGTACTGGTCACAGCAATAGTGGGATTCAAAATCTAGGCCTTGCAGCCTGTATACATGTGTCCTTTCATTTATTGTCTATGTGAATATTATCCAACAAGAATAATTTTAATTTATTCATCATAACTGTACATCAACTATTCAATTCTGAGGTGCAGATCAAAAAGATTTTTGACAAAGCATTTTCATAATTGTATTAATACAGTCAGGTTGGTTTGTTGTTTTGTTTTGCTTTTTCGTTTGATATTTTCCTTTGTTTTTGTTTTCGCTGTAGAGTCAATAACAAGTGTTCGACTCATAACAGTATTAACACATTACACACAACCTATCTATAGATCTATACATATCATCATATGTATGCGGTCTGAGTCAGTGACACATCAACACACACACACTGACACAGACACACACACACACACACACACACACACACACACACACACACACACACACACACACACACACACAACATACACACTCTTAGTCTTATAGTTATAAACACAGTCAAACACACACACACACACAGTGACACACACACACACACACACACACACACACACACACACACACACACACACACACACACACACACACACACACATTCACACACACTCACATGCATGCACGCACACACATACACAGAAGCATGTTACACACATACATACACACACAACTGCCTTGGACCAAGGCTGATTTTTTATATCATATATTAGCTCCTAAGAGTAGACTATAAGAGACAAAATTGATACAGTATTAAAGTTCTAAGTATAACCTAATCAGATAAAACGCTGTGAAACTGATATTAACATTATTATAATAAATGTTGTTAAATTACAACAAAATGACTTCAGAGATGATCAACCAACAATTAATTAATAAATCCGAAGGTCTAAATTGTGAACTGTGCTGCACGAGCTTCAGGATTATGATAAGCTATAGCAGCAAGTTAAAAACCACAATTATAATGGTAAATGACTTGGTTTATCAACTAATAAACCTTTTACAGCATACCTTATTTTCTATTTTGAACTTTTGTTTGTTAGTTTGGTTGGTGGATGGGTTTATTTTTCAATTTATATCACTCCAAAACAATGTCCCTTGTAATTTATACCTCAGATTTTTTTTAAGTTAAAATTTTAACTTAAAATTTTCCACTATGAATGTGATACCATACTAAACACAGTAAAGATTGTATTAACTATTATCAACTGATGATCAAGACTAACAAGAACTTGTACTAGTTGTAGTTGACTACTTTACTATTAATTTACTGCTGCTGTCACTACCATTCCTTACAGTGACTACTACTTTACTAGTACAGTAATGGTAGAACTGGTCAGAGACTCTGTATCTTTCCTACTACTGGTAGTACAGTGAACATAGTTTACAGTAAAATCAGTTCAGTGAAAAGATACAATAAAGCAACAATGTAAATTGCAATTCTGTAAATTCAAGCACTGAGGATAGACGTTTGCAAGGAACTTCAGCCAGTTCATGCTATTTGTGAGATCAGTTCTCCTGCTGTTTTCCTTCCCTCTTTGTGGCTATCACAGTATCAGGTTACGAACATGCATTATCTGCACAATAATTATTTCACCTGTACAGCACCAACAGTCCGTGTCAAAGTATGCTTGTTGCATTTTACAAAGTGATACATAGTTGTAAATTCTGATAACAGTAACTGAGTAAGTCTAATTACAGTGATTATTATATACTTTTCAATTATACCAACAGCAAGCCTAATCTACAACAATTAGTATTTCTACATTTTTTTAAAATTTTAACACTAATAAACCTAATCCATCTATAGTGATTATGTTTTAAGCATAAATATACATGTTTTCAGACATTAAAGCAAGCATACAAAATACTATAAATGAACAAAGTATTTACACACACATACATTGATACGTGCATATGTATACGGTATAGGTTATAGTATAGCCTATACTGTATTCACACATATTCAGTAATCACACACACACACACACACACACACACACACACACACACACACACACACACACACACACATGCAAGCACACACACATGCACCCATGCACACATACACACACACAAATGTTCAGTTCAACAATTGCTAAGCCTAATGACTTGTGACAGAAAAATCATAGAAAGTCTCTGTTCTCTGATTGGCCCATCAATTTTTCTAAGATATATATTTTATAGTTATTTTTGAAAGTAAGCACACGCTTGTTTAGTCTTAAACTTGAGAAATAAAACACTGAGAAGGATTTCCGTGTTATGATGCTGATAATCATGACTATGATGATGTCATCATATATCATATAGATAATAGACTGACCGAGCGACCAGTCATCGTCCAGTGTCGAGTGTGCATTTTACTGAGCCGGATAACTTCGATAAGACGCTAGTTTGACTGTATCTGATAGATCGAGTGTAGGCCCTAGTCTGTCTCGTACAACTGTGGCCTGTGATGCAATGACGCCAATAAGATAAATGTCAATGACAGCTCTCCGACCAACGACTTAATTAACAACACACCCCATCATGTTGCGCATAATTTCCCCTTGGCCTATGCTATGGCTACTCCTCCTACAACCGTCAATGTCATTTGAATACATTTGTACGCCTAAATTAAACGTCTGTGATCTGATTGAATACTGTTTTGTGAGACACCCAGATCCTTGCACAAAACAGTCACATCTGTTTTGAAACTAAACTGATGTTTCTGACTGAGCAAACGTTTTAGTTTTATCCTTCAGCTCACCAGCTGACAGGTGTCTAGACACCTACTTTCGCTTATGCAAAACGGCAAAGCCGGTATCCGTCAACCCATTTACTGTTCGTTGCAAACGCGCAGACGACAAAGAAAACGTCTAACTCACCCTTTGACCAACAGGCAGCACCTTGCTTCTCCTTTTCACTGATGGCGATCGTAAGATTTTCCTTTGCGGTTTATCCATTACAGTCTGCCAATTGATCTACACTTCTTCAACAAAACACTTTCACACTCTCTGACATACTGCACCCATCTTTCTTTGAATTTCGAACTGTCTGCGGACGCCGTACAGTCGTTTGGACGGAAGCTTTTCGCAAATTCTAACGCGGTTTTTCATTGGTTCAAATGTGCTCCGCGTCGTGATCGACACAGGTGAAAAGTCGGCCAGCCTCCGCCCCTCTCAAGCACGTGTTGCTAACCGCAGCTGTGTTCATCCTTGCAATTTACAATATTTTGTTTGTTTTTATATTAATTCAGAGACAGTGCGTTTTAGCGGCATTTGTCAAAGTCTCAGTGTGTGTTGTCGTCGAAGTTTGGCGCTTCAGATGCATGCACTGAGGCGTGTCATGATTAAATAACACCGAAGAGTTTACTCCCCTGTAGAGATCATCGTCATGTGTCCTGCCGCATAGCATTGGCAATTAGACTGGCCTTCCGTCTGAATTTATCCCTTGTCGCTGCAAGTACTTCTCCCACCCTCTCTGCCTTCATTCACAGTGCAAGCAAAGAGTATAGTACCTACAGGTACTATACTCTTTGGTGCAAGTCCGTCCAATATTTTCTCCCTGGGTCTGCCCGGTGCCTTTCTTCTTCTTCAGCTTTCCTGTTGTGACTAGGTGCTCTAATTTCTCTTGTATCTTAAAATGACCTATAAATGTTGCTTGTCTTTTCCTAATCTTCTTCAATAATGTTTTTGTGTCTGCCTCCTTCAAGACTGTCTCGTTTGTTTTCTTTATTGTCCACGGAACTCCTGACATTCTTCTTAGAAACCACATTTCAGCTGCCTCAATCTTGTTCTGACTTTGCGTGTTGACTGTCCACGCTTCACATCCGTACAACAATATCAGTTCTATAATAGCACTGAAGAACTCTCTTCCTGATGTTAATTGATCGGTTTTTGTTGGTAAGAACTCCCATAGAGATGTGATGCAGAATACTTTTGTTGATCTTGACGTGGAGAAATGATATTTCCACTTTTGTGAGAATTCTGCACTTTTTTTTTTTTTTTTTTTTACCGTCACTCTCCTTGTTTCTGTTTTCTTTTCTCTTTGTCGCTTCTTTTTGTTTGTTTCTTTCTTTCTTTGTTTCTTTGTTTGTGGTGTGTGTGTCTGTCTGTGTGTGCGTGTGTATGTTTGTGTGTGTGCATCTGTAGTTTCAAAATTGTCTTGTACGTTCTCCCAGATCAACATGTTACAAACTCAGTTGCCAGTGTCGAAGCCTCCTTTGTGTGTAAACGCATATTGTATATAATAGTGACATTTTCAAAGGGCGCCAAATTTTGATGCAAAAATCAATCCAAAGCGCGCTCTGACTTTCACTAAAGCGTTCACTGACAATGACCAAAACCCAAGGGCACAAAGCATACACAACCCGGGAGGGGGAGGACAGGAGGGGAATGGGACGAAAAGGTGGGCAAATAGAGGGGGAAATCCCTGCTGGACAGAAAGGTATACATTCTACATATTAAAATTGAAGGAAGGCAAAGTATGTGACTGTCAAACAGACAGGGAAACTCATTCTGCTTGTATGGACCAGACACAAAAAATGAGCTGAAATCGACTGCGGAACATCTGTATTGACGAATTTGTAAATAAGCAGACCTACGTCTTATCAGGAGCAGATCAAGGAAGTACCCGAAGGAGAACCGAATAAAGCATCGGTATCTCACAATGCTACTAAAATTTTTAAAGGCTTCTTTGAGCTTTTTTTTTTTTTTTTTTTTTTTTTTTTTTTGCTAGTCCTCGTATACTCTGAGAGTGGTAGGACTTTAAAACCTACAGAACAAAACAATATCAGGAGCAGAATGGAGAGGTCAGCAGGGGTGTACGTTCGGAGATGGTCACAAAAACATAAGTGCTGTACCACTAATACTGATGGCATAATGTACCGATTGTATATGAAATTCTTTCAGAAACAGGCAACTAATGGAGAAAGTGAAGCAAGGGAGTGTACAAGATCAGGCCTCTTTTTACAAAGGGCAAGATGGGCTGTGGTATTCTGAATAAGCTGGAGGCGTGTGACAGACGAAGCAGGCAAACCAGAGAGCAGAGAGATACACTATGATAACCAAGACAAGACAAGAGAAGTTGGAGTTAGCTATTGCTGAATTTGAAAGATAACGGCGAATAGAACTGAAACGTCGCAACGAATTGACAGTGACAAGACTAACATGTTTGTGTAATGAAGTTTTGCACAGTGTAGAGTCTCTCTAGTGGGTGGCCTCATTGAGGTTTGATATTACTGATTCCATGGGCTTCCTAGCTCTGGAACTTTAACTGAATGAACTGGGGTTGGTGAGGGTGTTGTGGGGCCAGCAAGGAGCGATCAAAAACAAGGCCAAGGTTCTTGACTCAGAATAAGAAAGTACAATAGTGTTGTCCCCTAGTTAGATAGAACAAACTTTTACAGTGGAAAGCTTGTGCTTGGTGCCAGTGAACATTGCTTCGGTTTTATCTCCATTCAACTGTAGCTTAATCTGTATTGTTCACTTCTGGGTCTCAACATAACACATATGCACGTTAAATATCCTGTAAATACTGTCAGTGGCTGGCTAAACATGAAAACACCCAACATGCAAGGAACGGCAAGTTTGCAAAAAATTGCTTTTAGCTAGTAACTTCTATTTTAGAAAATAAAGTGTCATTCTCTCTCTCTCTCTCTCTCTCTCTCTCTCTCTCTCTCTCTCTCTCTCTCTCTCTCTCTCTCTCTCTCTCTCTCTCTCTCTCTCTCTCCTTCTCTCCTTCTCTTCTCTCTCTCTCTCTCTCTCTCTCTCTCTCTCTCTCTCTCTCTCACACACTCACACCCACACTCTCTCTGTGTCTGTCTCTTTTTCTGTCTGTCTATCTGTCTGTCTGTCTGTCTCTCTCTCTCTCTCTCTCTCTTTCTCTCATTCACTCCCGCGCGCGCGCGCGAAACTTTACTCTTAAATACTTTGCTGAAATTTTCATCATTAAAAAGAAAAACTCCAACAGTATTATTGTTGATGAATGGCCCGTTCCATTCTTTTTGAAAATGGGTTTGGTAAAAACATTACTGACACAGAGAATTTAAACACTGAGATTGAAATTGATGGTTAAAACGACAGTTAGCTTGATAACATAAGTAGCAATAGTAAAAGGAGAAGAAGAAGTGGTAGTAGTTAGTAGTAGTAGTAGCAGCAGCAGCAGTAGTAGTAGTAGTGGTGGTGGTAGTAGTTGTAATAGTAGCAGTAGTAGTGTAGTGGTAGTGGTGGTGGTGGTGTTTTGTTGGTGGTGTTGCTGTTGTTTTGTGGTGGTGGTGGTGGTTTGTCGTTGGTGTTGTTGTTATTGTTGTTGTTTTTGTTGTTGTTGTTCTCCTCCTCCTCCTTCTCCTCCTCCTCCTTCTTCTTCTTCTTCTTCTTCTCCTCCTTCTTCCTACTATTTGGGAGTGTGGACGTGACAGCTGAACATTTTTTTTAGAAGACTTAAAGTCGAAATATTAAACAAGCGAAAAAAACAAGGCTGTTGTTTCTGTTTCTTTGTGTTATTTTTAGTCAGCAAACTCGCTTTAATATCTGTAGGCTTACATATGTGCATATGCTACTACTACTACTATTACTACTATATGACTTTAACCCTTTGACTCCTGCACCCTATTCACCAAGTGCAAAAACTTAACCCTTCGACTCCCTCACCCTATCAACCAACTTCCTGCAGGAAGCTGGTGGGTAGGGTGAGGGAATCAAAGGGTTAAGTTTTTGCTTTGCTAGCATGATTGACAGTGCAGGATGCAGGTGCACAGGGTGCGGGAGCCAAAGGGTTAAAGAACTCGACCATAACTCGATGTATTCTCGCCAGCCATGTCAGTTCATTCAAGCTGAACCTCTTGATCATTATCAGAATGTTTAATATTATCGTCATCCCTGAGGCTACGTTCTCCCCCCCCCCCCCACACACACACACATACACACACACACACACACACACACACACATATGCACACATACGTACACACACATACACACATACGTACACATACACACATACGTACACATATGCACACATACTACACACACACTACTACGTATGTGTGTGTGTATTTGGTGTGTGTGTGTGTGTGTGTGTGTGTGTGTGTGTGTGTGTGTGTGTGTGTGTGTGTGTGTGTGTGTGTGTTTGTGTGTGTGTGTGTAAACAAATAAATGATATAAAGTCTATTGGAATTTATCGTTTTATATCTGAAACTAATGCCAATATCTAGATACACAGTCCACTGTCCGTCACCAAGTACTGCAGACCTACGCTGGTCTGTTTGGATAGTTATCCACATAAAGCTCGGCTTTCGCAAAAGCCAGTGATTTTCTCATCCGTCATGCCTGAGCTTACGTTCAGTATAAACAAATGAATGATATGTCGTAGCATTTATCACTTTACATCCAAAACCACGGTGCCACACACAGATACAGCCCACCAATTTGGATCACGTGTAGGCTGCATTATTGGAATGACGTGTGGAACTTTCTCAACTGCCTCCTCTTTCTCTCCCATTATGTAACACATCAGTCCCAATTTCTGATTCAGCTAAAAACCTTGGTGTCTGCATTGACTCTACCCTCTCCATGAACAACTTTGTTTCTCAAACTGCCAGATCTTGCTACTATCATCTCTATCGTATAAGCCTGATCAGGAAGTATCTCTGTGGAAACAACTGCAAAACTCGTTCTCTCCTTCATAATGTCTCGCATTGACTATTGCAATTCACTCCTGTCTGGTCTCCCTGCCTCCACCATTCACATCCTACAGCGCATTCAAAACAATGCTGTACGCCTTGTACTCAAAAAGAAAAAAGCTGACCACATATCTCCTCTCCTGGCACAACTTCACTGGCTCCCTGTATCAAAGCGCATACAGTACAAACTAGACACCATGTGCTACAAAAGCCTCAATAACGCAGCCCCCGATTACCTGTCAAGCCTACTTGAGATCTATTTCCCTCACGTACCCTCCGCTCTGCCTCCGATCCTCTGACTTTTCGCTTTCCATGCACTAAGCTCAATACCTATGGTCCACGAGCCTTCTCTGTTTCGGTCCACTCTCCTGGAACAAACTTCCTCTCTCAGTCCGTCAGCAACCTACTTTTGTCTCCTTCAAGTCCGCTCTCAAAACTCACCTTTTCTCCTCTGCATAAAATCCTAACCTCACTCAACCCCCCTCTGCAGCCTGTCTCCGCTCGGAGTGGAATCACTTTGTTATAATATATAATTGTATATGATATGCTCTCTATAATTTTCCATTGCTTTTATTCTTGCTTTTATTGCTTTTATTCTTTCTCCCCATTTATAGCCATGCGTGTGTGTGTGTGTGTGTGTGCGCGTGCGTACGTGCGTGCGTGCGTGTGTGTCTGTTTCAGCGCTAGATTTGATTTTGTCGAGATTTTGCGCTATATAAATATTGTAATTATTATATATTATTATGGAACATTGACCTTCTCAGAATCAGTTTTATCTTCGGTTCTTATGTAACCTCCTTCTCTCGAATGTTAATCTGCGGAAATGGGGGAAATCAGATAACACTGCATGTCCGCTCTGCCAGGGCAAACAAACAATGGAATATATCCTGAGCTCATGCAAGGAACGCTTATCCAAGGAAGATACACATGGAGGTACAATCAAGTGCTCCAAGAGATCGCACAAGTGATCAGTAGGCCTACTGCCAGTGGAAAAAACATCAACAACAAACAAACAAACAAAACAAAAAACAAAACAAACAAACAAAAAAACGCATGCCATCAGAAGCTCCAATAACTTTTTATACAACAGGAGGTAGCAAACAATGGCCCTAAAAAGCTGTGACATCCGGAGCGTGGAAGCGCCGGTCTGCTGGATGGAGCGGACAACTAGGAAAACACAGCAGATCTTCCACAACGGGAGGGGGAGGGAACAAATCATCAGCAAGAATGGCATGAAATCTTGTGAGAGTTCTCCATCCTATTCATCAAAACATATGGTTCTGATCAAACTCACCGTACCCATATGAAATTAGAATGGAGGAAGGCCATATTTACAAGACGGAACAGTATGCTAGTCTAGAGAGCAATTTGAGGAAACCTGGCGTTCAAGCCAAAGTCATCGCCTTTGAGGTTGGAACAAGGAGGTTGATAGGCACATAAGCCTATGACCTCATAAAACAGCTCTCTATTTCTGGGCGAGAGAGGACAAGATCCCTAAAGGCAATGGCAGAAGCAGCTGAAAAGTGTTCCAACTGGAGCTGCTTAAGGAGGAATAAAAGTGTACATCATAAGGGTTAAAATGCCCCATATATTGCCGGTGTCCGATGTATAAGTGGTTAGGACATCCGTCGTACGGGTGACTTACCCTTGAAATATTTGACCACCTTGGATGCACAAATTCGAATCGGTGGAGGACAATTTTCTATAAAAAAAAAAAAAAAAAAAAAAAAAAAAAAAATTGGCGATAGCAGAAGGGCATCCAGGAGTCACGACCTGGATGCGGCCCAGCCCCCTCAGAGTGTCAGGAGTTAAGGCCCAAAACAGGGGTTTCTCCTCTGAGGATCTTCTGTTGTGCGACTCTCCCAGAGTTTCTTGCTACCATTTCAATACTAATCTATATGACAGATAACAATTCTGTAAAATATAGCCTTTTCAGTATTTAATAACAATGAAAGTAAAACAAATATGTCACTATTTTCTTGCGAGTTATGCGAACTATTGAAGTTGTTTGCTTGAAGAGAAAACAAACAACAACAACAACAACAACACAACAACAACAACAACAACAACAACAACAACAACAACAACAACAACAACAACAACTGCGTTTTACTTTTATATTGGTCCCAAACCAAATTTGGGAGATGCACTGAAATTCAAACGCTGTCTCATCATCATCATTATGTGCCCTGCCGCATGTATTTGGCGATCATGGCCCTCGATATGAATCTATCTCTTGTCGCTGTAAGCACGTCTCCCATGCTCTCTGTCGTCAGCCACCCTGCAAGTTCATTAAATATTTTCTCCCTGGGTCTACCTGGTGCTCTCTTTCCCTTCAGCTTTCCTGTTGTGACCAGGTGATCTAATTTCCCTTTCCTCATAAAATGTCCTATTAAAATGTTGTTTGCCTTTTCCTAATCTTCTTTATTAATGATCTTCTTGTGTCTGCTTCCTTCAAGAGTGTCTTGTTTGTTTGAATGCTGAACGCTGTCTAGCGGTGAAAAAGAAAGAAAGAAGAAGAGGAGGAACAAAACAAAAACAAAAAACAAAAACCGGCATGGAGCATTACTCCAGCAGACGCACACAGTGCCAATTTGAACAGGCAGGCATGTCATCAGGCATGGTGACTTTCTGGATCATTACGATTCTCCAGCTATTATTACCTTATGGTCAGTCATGTGTCCCCTTCATGAGCTGATAGAGATGAATTTCCATTTTTTTCTCGAACCTCTCTCGTTAAAAGTATATATTTTATTTGTTTGTTTTGTTTTGCCACAGTCATTGTTAACATTTCTCCCCAAAGTATAATCTGAGGCTGCCATAAAAGGAATATTGTATATCTTGGCCCTTTCTTATTTACATTCTGATTTCTTTGTCTAAAGATTGGAATGTTTCGCTATTTTCCAAATTAATGATCAGTCTTCTTTTATTTTGTTGTTTTTATCTGCACGCTGTTGCCAGATGGACTTTTGCAGAGGGACATAGCTTGTGAAACAATTCTCGTGTTGTGTTTTGTTTACTGAGTGTTGCATCGTCAGTTATTTTGTTTTCGTTTTGTTTTCCAGCCATAACCTCGCCTGGCCTTTGCATCTTAGTCATAATTCATGTAGCCTTCTCTTCTTGGATGCGACAATCGATAGAAATTGTCTCCTCTTCTCGATTAAGACTAGAGTTATCTTTCTTGAAAATTGTATTTCCGTTGCACGATTTCGTTTGTACGACGACAGGAAATCTGAAAGTTGATTTTGCAGAACCAGTAGGCCTACGTTACAGTGTGATCAGTTCATAATGTCTCACTTTGTTACTGACAGAGCCTATGACTATTTTGATCTGGGAGATGAAAGCGATCAAGAGAGTGCTGAGAGGTAAGAATGAAAATAAAAGAAGAAATCGGTATTGAAATTTGTTTCTGAGACTGATACTAGATCTAGTGATAGTTAGCCTACTTAATAATAAATTAAAAAAAAATCATATTATATATGCATTATGATAATTATAATGTGTCAAAAACTGGTGTGTGTCACATTGACAGTAACACTGATGAAGGAATCTGAGAATGGTAGATTGTGATAGCCTGTCTGCCAGTGCCAGTTACCTAGCTGCTGGGGAAGACATTTTCACTGTTGACTGTGAGTCCCAAAACAGTTTTTGCCTTGGCCCAGGTGCAGGACAACACAGCCTGCAGAGGACTTTTGCAGTGTCTGTAGTGGAGGGGCATTTCTCACAGGAGACATGGTTACACATTTGCACTGGTGGGCCAGTCACAGGTGCTGTGGCCAGCTGAGAAGCTGGTGTCCAGGTCAACTTCCTAGCAACTCAGGCTGTGGCTACTACTAGTGTTTTTGTGGGCAGGCATTGTGCCAGCTGCTGAGTGGAAACTGGGGTATTTACACAGGCAACTTCCATGGTTCATGGCAAGGTGACTTGTGCTGTTGGATGGTCTTCTTCTTGCGTGCCCTCTTTGTTTTGGGGACCCTGGGGGATGACAGGCTTCCTCATTTGGCCTTTCTGGCAAGTCAGAGAGGCTGGAGAAATGATCCTCTGGTGAATCCCTGTTTGCCTTGGGATGCTGGAAAGCAAGACAGTGGGTCAGGTTGTCTGGTCAGCAGGACTGGCTTCAACAGGATGGGGCGTGTGATCGGGCCTTTCTTTGGGCCACAGATGGAAAGGAGTGACTGCCACCTTCTGTATGGATTGCAACAGGTGGTCCTGGTCAGGCTCCACATTGATCACAACTAGCTGAATACCCATATGGGTTTTGGGTCCAAGCTGGTAACTTTGCTGGCGTGCCTTTGCGGTCGAAAGGACCAGATGGCTTGGCAGTTGCAGCTGTGTCACTTTTGTAAAGTGGAGTGACAGGGGATGTCGCCAGCAGCATCTCCTGTGGTCACCAGCTCCATGGCAGCTGGCAGGAACAGCAAATAAAATGGACACATTCATCACCAGATGTGCCCTATCAATGCAGACACAAACAATGGAAGAAGAAGATCTAGTTGGATTTTTGTTTTTACATTTGTTTCAAGACATGTGTTTTTGAGTTGTATGGACTAGAGAGAATGTGGTTCAGGCGTTGAGTCAGATATACCAGATTAGAAAGAAATTATGTGGTACTATTTGAAAGTAAGAATTAACAGAAAATGATCTTAAAAAAATAGATTTTTGTCACTAATGTATCTGTTGATTTTTTTAAAGTGTATATATATTTATTTTAGACATACAAGTAATTATCATACATTATATATGCAAAGTCTAAGTCTGTGGTTAATTAATTATTTTTATTCATCAATTTGACTGAGTGACTTACTTTTGTACAACAAAGCCTGAAACAGTAACATAGTATGAGGGGATGAGACACTATGGAAACTGTAAAGTGAAATTGTAATCATCTGTTGATAATCACTTTTCAGCTCTGAGGATGAAATTGACATCATCTTACATGGTACACCAGAGCAGCGTAGGCGTTTGCGTCACATTCATGTGAAGGAACAACAGCAGAAAACAGGCAGAAAACCTGGACAGTCCAAGTCTATGCAGCATCAGGGAGACCAAGATCAGTCATCAAGTGAAGATGAGTTTGAAAAGGAAATGAATGCAGAGTTGAACAAGACTGTTAACATGCTGGAGAAATCCAGAGGTAATTCCAATTTAATACTATGAATATGATGACAAAACTAGAAGGGCAGGACAGACTTTGTGTCGACTGGAAGCCCTTTAAGTGTTTGTATAATGTTCATCATTCAGGTGTGTTATATGTATAGATCTAGAATGTTCTTTTCTTCTTGAAATTGGGCAGTATCAGTGTGAAATTACATATGAATATTAAATAGTTTTAATATAGAATGTTTTACTTTTAGATGATAGGTTGATAGGTCCTTGATCATTTTATATTTTAGTTGAAATGTTTTGGTTGATAACTGCTTGATCATTCAGGACCTTGCCAGTGCATAAAGTTTTACACAGGCTAAGGAAGTCTGCCAGATAATTGCTGGCAGATTTGGGTGGATTGCATATGGAATTGCCCACATACAGTAAATCCCTCTTCAACAAACTGCAAACTCTTTTGATCCGATATGTTTGTCCTGCCATTTGCCTGTTACAGATTGTATCACATCCATTGGTTGGTTTTAAGTTGAATAGACAGACTCCAGCCATTTCTTTAAAAGTCCTGCTCAGTACTGCTCTCTTTTGCTGATTAAAATCATTAAAAGACAGCGTTTATTTCAAATGATCTGACAGAACTGTATTTTCACTCATCTGTTTGAATTTCCTACTTCAAAGCATACATTTTGATGGTAGTAATCTGTAATATCTACTACAGTAGTAGAGGCCTAGTTGGTGCATGGATGTAATGTTTTCTGTCCAGTGTGTTTGCTTAAGGTTGTACTATTCTTGCTTGAGTCAACTTTTGTGCATTGATCCCCCACCATCTAGCTTGTTAGGAGTGGGTACTTGACTTCAATCAGTTTTAGGTCAAGGTTAAAAAAGGAAGGTACAGCAGTGTGAGGGAGCAGATGGGCACTGAAAATTTGATGACCCTTTTATCTTACTCTTAAGGGACTATGGGACAATCTTTAATTTTCTTTAAAGATGAATTCAGCAGTACTTATTTAATAGAGGTATCATGGAATGGATTGAGCCAATTCATTGATTTCCAACTTATTAGATGTTACTGTTAACCCTTTGACTCCTGCACCCTATCCACCAACTGCAAAAACTTAACCCTTTGACTCTCTCACCCTATCCACTCAACTTCCTGCAAGAACCTTGTGGATAGGGTGAGAGAGCAGGAAGCTGGTGGATAAGGTGAGGGAGTCAAAGGGTTAAGTTTTTGCTTTGCTAACATGGTTGACAATGCAGGATGCTGGTGGACAAGGTGAGGGAGTCAAAGGGTTAATATTTACGTGTTTTGTTCAGGTTCAAAACAGATCGCAGGACCATCCGCCACCTCAAACACAGCTTTGAACGCAAAGGCCAGTAAACAAGACAGCAGCACCAGCGATGGGAAAAACAATACGCCATACTACAACGACATCTACTTTGACTCTGATGACGATGACAACTATGAAGGAGAAGGAGAGGCCAAAGTTCACAAACACCATACAAAACCATCGAATGATGACCTCCTGTATGACCCTGATATGGATGATGAGGACCAAAGGTGGGTGGACAGACAGCGGCGGCGACAGCATGGCGACAACAGCCAGATGCGTGGCAACAAGAGAACTCACGGCAAAGGGCAGGCTACTCCTAGGAGTGATGCTGTCCTGGACTGCCCTGCCTGCATGACTACCTTGTGTCTGGATTGTCAGAGGTAAGTGTGTGCACAACAGCAGAATCACACTGACCTACTAAAATGTTTTGATTTTGTCATGGTCAGTTTTGGTAATCAGTTCAGACTGTTTTGAACATCATAAAATTAGAAGTTATCAATAGTTCTGATAGATATTAATGTATCAGAGCATCTTCAGTCTTTGTTATGTTGATCAAAGAGAGATGCAGATGTGTGTGTGTGTATATAAATTTGTGTGTGTGTGTGTGTGTGTGTGTGTGTGTGTGTGTGTGTGTGTGTGTGTGTGTGTGTGTGTGTGTGTGTGTGTGTGAGACAAAAATATGTTAGCACGCTTTTCATGGTGTTTTCTGAATGGATCTTTACCAAATTTGGGTTAAGAGGTGTGGATTGTTTAAAAGTTGGGAACGCACAGATTTGGAAGTCAGAACTCCAAAGTTAAGCTCATACAGATAGAAAAAAAAAAAGGATGCCCAAAATCAGCACTTTTCAGGAATACGTGTGAACTCTATTTTCTCAGGAACTTTGGACACTACTTCGATCCTCATTTCACTGTTGAAACATTCTACCATTATAGGGCCTACTTGCTTCATGTCGAGTTTTATTTCACCAGATGCTTTTTTGAGGTCATAGTGACCTTGAAAAATGCAAAATGTGGATTTTCTGTTATAATTTTTGTATTAAAAGGGATACTGTTAGAATGGTTTGATCTTCTGTGTTTGTTTTAACTTTGTGGCTAGTTTTTGAATTGTCATGTTTTTAGATGCATTTCTATTTAGTTTTGTGAAGGAAACGGAGCAAGTGTTGTAGGTCAAGAACGAGGGAATCAATAGAAAATGTCATTTTCAGACTGTAAATTGTTATGAAGTGCTCCACAATTGTGGTTTCCCACTTCTTTTTTTAACCCTTTGACTCTTGCACCCTGTCCACCAGCATCCTGCATTGTCAACCGTGCTGACAAAGCAAAAACTTAACCCTTTGACTCCCTCACCATCTCCACCGGCTTCCTGCAGAAGCTGGTGATAGGGTGAGGAGTCAAAGGTTAAGTTTTTGCAGTTAGGGTTAGGTGCAGGGTCACAGGGTTAAATTATGTTATTGTGTGTGTGTGTGGTGTGTGTGTGCTGTGTGTGTGTGTGTGAGACACAAAATGTGTCAGCAACAATTTACGGCTTGTCTTTGCTAGTATAGGCCATAAGTCTATTGCAGTAGCTGTAAATGTGTGACTTCGAATAAGTATAGCTCAGTTTTCGCATTATGGTGCTCAAAATTTAAATGTGTATCAGCATAGATAGTCACTTTTTGGTTTCTTTTTCTGTGGATATTTACCTGAATTTTTACTTTGCTGTGTACAGAAGTAGTCTGATAATGACTGAATTATAAATGAAATGGGCATGGCTTCATTTCTTTGGGTTTACACTGATTGTACAAAATTAAATTGGACAGTCAGTTTTCTAGCTTTTTTTGATAGATATTTATGTCACTAAGATATTGGATTGTTTTCAGCCATTCAAAATTAAGACTTAATGTAGTACAGATAATATGTGCATCACAGCTCATTTTTGTTTATGTCACAGATTTTATGTATAGCATGTCTCCTGATGTACAAAAAAGAGGTTGTGGTGCCAGTGTCATACATTTTCATGCAAAATTTGTCATCTTTCATAGAAAAGAGATAATTTGGTTGAAAGATCCTTTTTTTTTTTCCTTCTCTTCCCACAGACACGACATCTATGCCAACCAGTACAGAGCCATGTTTGTGATGAACTGCAAGATCAACAGGTCGGAGCTGCTGAGTGTGCCTGAGCAAGCTGCCAAGAAGAAGTTCAAAAAGTCCAAGAAGTCTAAAGGACATGCTGGAGAATCCACAGACATTGGTAGCAGCATGGAGACCGGTTCTTCATCATCATCATCTTCCTCTAAAGACATGTTCCATCCTGTGCTGTGTGAAGAGTGTGACACTGTTGTTGGTGTGATTGATGTGGAAGAGGTGTACCACTTCTTTAATGTCCTTGTCAGTCAGCCTTGAAAGCGTTTTTGTATGTGCGATTCTGTAAATAACAGATGTTTGTGTTTTTGCAGTTGTGATGCATATGATTTTGAAATTAATGTGTGTGTGTTAAGGAAGATTGTGTTCTGTGTGTGTGTTGTGTGTGGTGTGTGTGTGTGTGTGTGTGTGTGGTGTGTGTGTGTGTGTGTGTGTGTGTGTGTGTGTGTGTGTGTGTGTGTTGTGTGCATGTGTGTGTGTGTGTGGTGTGTGTGTGTGTGTGTGTGTGCGATTCAATATGCGCTAATGAAGGCTAGTTTTCTGCAAGAAAAAGAAAGAAAAAGTTATTATTATTGCTGTTTAGTTCTTGGAGTAATGTTTGACAGAGAAATGAAGGAAAATATGTTATTACTTTTTAATTCTTTTGTAACGTTTTAAATGTAGGCCTACTGTGAAATATTAGTATAATTATGATTTTGGTCATGCTGTAGGATTATTATGAATTGTATGTGTGTCTGTATGGTGTGTGTGTGTGTGTGTGTGTGTGTGTGTGTGTGTGTGTGTGTGTGTGTGTGTGTGTGTGTGTGTGTGTGTGTGTGTGTGTGTGTGTGTGTGTGTGTCTCAAGATTGTTAATCATGTTTTGGTTGAAGTTCTAAACTAGATTTGTTGAAGTAAAACTTTTTTGAAAATCATTTTCTGTTTCTGGTTCAATTTGTGTAATTGAATAATTTGCATTTAGCATGTTACTCTATTTTCATTCGTAATGCATTTGGGGGGAACAATTGCAAGTTTGAGGTTTGAGGTTTCTCTTAGATGAAGCTCTGTTTAGTTTTCAAGTAAACACTTTTTTGAAAATCATTTTCTGTTTCTGGTTCAGTTTGTGTAATTGAATAATTTGCATTTAGCATGTTACTCTATTTTCATTCATAATGCATTTGGGGGGAACAATTGCAAGTTTGAGGTTTGAGGTTTCTCTTAGATGAAGCTCTGTTTAGTTTTCTAAGTTATTTGAATGTTTTAACCTCAGAATGGGTGTATGATTCAGTGATCATAGCAACCTATATGATCTATTTAAAAAAGAGATACTTGGCAAGCGTGTTAACAAGAGTGTGGACTTGATCTGTATCTTGCACACATGACACATTCTTAGTGGGAAAGATTGTGTCACTTGTCATTATGTATTTTCAGTCACCGAATGTGTCATTTTTTTTAATATGACGTTCTGATTACAACAGGTAAGTTTATATTTTCATCACACCATGCTTGTTGTTAAAACAAGATGAAATTGAGATGTTCCTGATGTGATTGCCTGGCTGTCTGATAGTACAGCAGGTCACACTGTGTGTCTCACTATTGTGATATAATTGTAATGTTGTCAGTTGTCACGCTGTCAACTAAAATCAAACCCCTAACTCCTACATAGCTATTCCATGTCTGTTGTTCTGACATTTAGAAGACTATTCCAGAGGCATCTCTTTAGATTATGTGTGCTAGTGCATTGATATGTGTGCTTACTTTTCTTTTCTTTTTTTACCTATTGAAGTATTGTGTATGTTTTGAAACAGTTATGACCCTGATATGGCTCTGTGCAGTTGGCTGGGCTTTAAACGAGAACAATAACAATAACATTTAGAAGACTACATACGCATGTGTACATTCTCTTTGTAAGTGTGAGGTGTGAGACTTTGTGTGATAGTGTCAAATTGTATAGAACCACAAGTAAGTGTCATGCTTACAAGTGTCACTATATGCAAAGTTCAGCATACAGAATGGGGGTGAGAGGTGGGGGGAAATAAATGATGCTATACTGTTATGGTTGGTTGGTCATGGACAGGAATTTGTGTGCTAGTTGTGAGTGATAGTGGCATCATTAGCTGACCGATAGAATATGTGTACAGTGTTTCCATTTGTCTCTTTTTCGTCATTGTCAGCTGACCAAGTTTAATAGACTTTCCTGTCTTTAGTTTATCTTCTGTCTTTACAGTCTTGTGATGTGGTAGTTTGAAAAAATGATACTGGCAGAAGCATTGAGATGATCTTGGGCTGTAGACCTGGATGTGTCAGCATTTTAAGTGCTGATAATGTCAGTAGTTGAAAAATGCTGATCACTTTCGCAGACTGCCTTATGTTCACCATGTCATCATCTATGCAGCAAGTGCAACATAAATCTCACATTCTCATTCATATGTTTCTTCCACAGGATCATCTGTTTCAAATCTGACTGTTCTTCTAACTCCTTATTGTCATAATGTACTGCTTTTTGTAAGATTTGCTCTCATTCATCTTGAAAATAGCCTTTGATTTTGTCAACCTTGGTAGGTTGTTGAACAGCCTTTATGAAACAAGGTCAAATGTTATCACATGTTGCTTCAGTCACCCTCTTTCTTTATGAATGGAAGTGGTACTAGTATTCTAAAATAATACCATAATTTCATTGAACCATTTAGGGAGTCTCCTGCCGAGTTTGGAACTTCCTTGACTGATAAAATGCAGCCAGCTTATGATGCATGCGTGTAGTGTATATGTATGTATGAAAGAGACTAGACATATGAATGTAAGATAGAGTAAGAGTGAGAGTGTTTGATTCTTTTGCATAGGCTTGCATGAATTATAAGCAAGGGATTTGGTGGAGGGATAATAACGTGTGCATGTAGATAAACTTTGGATTGTAATCAGAGGTGAATGTTGAATGCTGTATGAAGGACAGCCATGCTGCTATGACTGATTCAGATATTACTACAGAAAAGATTTCATGTTCATTTTAATTTATTCATTTCACACCAGCCCGTATGTGTTTGTGTGAGTGTGTGTGTTGCGTGTGTGTGTGTGTGTATTGTGTGTGTGTGTGTGTGTGTGTGTGTGTGTGTGTGTGTGTGTGTGTGTGTGTGTGTGTGTGTGTAAGGATTAATGGTATGGTTGTGTAAGGGTTGATTTTACCAGATCTGAACACAAAGCCACCTTAAGGAAAGCTACAACTGTGTAACTTTGAAAATGCATACATCTTGTTTTGGTTGCAGTAACCAGAATTGATGTTGACCAAATCAATTAATGATAATAAAAATGATGACAGACATTCTTGTAGAGTACTCTTCTGCAAAATAAATCAGACTCATGCAGTACCTGTCACCTGTCACCTGTCGGCGTCACCGGGAACAGTGTTGGCCGCTGCACATGATGTCCTCACAAGTTGCCTCCAGCACTCTCGATCTTGGCTAAGTCTGACCACCTGGAGTTTCCTGCCACTGATGTTTGTGATGTTTCTAGCAAGTGATGCAGGTGGCCGTCCTCTGTTTCTCTTTCCTTCCACTTTACCTTGGAGGACAGTGGACATCAAGTCTGTTCTCTCATTACGGATTGCGTGTCCAACATATTTCAGTCTCCTCCGTTGTATGAGTACTAGGAGCTTGCGTGTAGTACCCAACTCATTCAGTATGCTTTCATTTGAGCGCCTATCCGTCCATTTGACCCTCAGCAGTCTTCGGTAAAACCACAGCTCTGCTGCTTCCACTCGTCTTTCATCCTCTTTCTTCATTGTCCATGCCTCGCAGCCGTATAACATCACTGGCCAGACAAGACATTTTAAGAGTTTTATCTTAAGGTCTGCTGTTATGCTGTGGTCTTTCCAAATATTGTTCAATTGAACCATACTGTTCTTGGCCATTCCAATTCTCATCTTTATGTCTTTTGAGCATGTTCCATCATGTGTCTTGACTGAACCTAAATATTTAAAGTCCTTGACATTTTCTAGAGGGACTTGGTTTAGCATGATCTGGTCCTGTCTAGTGTTATATTTGCCTGCAACATGCATAACCTTTGTCTTCTTTGAATTTAAGTCCAGCCCAGCTGCCTTTCCAACCCGGTCTACCCTGCTTAGGATCCTCCTAGAGCCTGTAATGTTGTCTGCCAGTAATCCTGTGTCATCTGCGTAGCGTAAATTTGACAGGTTTCTACCACCAATATTTACTCCCATGTCTTCTATGTCTGCTTCTCTCATGATATGTTCAGTGTATATGTTGAAGAGATGTGGAGACAGGATGCAACCTTGCCTTACCCCTTTAGTGATGTTAAAAAATTTGCAGTTTTGATTATTCCATCTGATTGTTGCTTTTTGATCATTATATAATGAAGCTATGAGGGAAACCAGATGTCTTGGAAAACCCATTTTGATCATGAAGTGGAAAAGACTTTGGTGAATCACGCTATCAAACGCTTTGCTGTAGTCAATGAAAACGATGAACATCTCTTGGTCTGTGTTTCTAATCTTTTCTATCAATATCTGGAGTACAAACAGCATATCTACTGTTCCCCTGTTTTTCCTATAGCCTGCCTGACAGTCGGATAGCTCTTCCTCTACTTTTGGCTTTAACCTGTTTAAAATTATTATCAGCAGTATTTTACTGGCATGACTGATCAGTGCAATTGTTCTATAATTGTTGCAGTCTTTGACATTTCCACTCTTATGTAACATGACAAATTCTTGGAGCTTCCAGTCTGTAGGCCATTGACAAGTCTTCCATATCTTGCAGCATAAGTGATGCAGTACACATTTACAAAATAAAGAGTGTACATCATACAGAAGCAGTGATATCATACTCACTTGCGCATACACAAGGTGCGCGCGCGCGCACCACACACACACACACACACACACACACACACACACACACACACACACACACACACACACACACACACACACACTATGAGAACAGATACTCAAATGGGTATATGCTCACAGGGTCAAACAATTGGCCTACATACACATAGGCCTACCTATGGCCACAGACATTTACATACATAAATGAACTGTTTATACAATGCCACATGATCTATACTTGAATACTTACTGATGGAGGAGTAATTAAAATATCAACAATGGAAGGACTGCGTAAACAGGTAAATGTTTAACACTTTGACTCCCACACCCTATCCATCAACTGCAAAAACTTGAACCTTTGACTCCCTCACCCTATGCAGGAAGCTGGTGAATAGGTTGAAGGAGTCAAAGGGTTAAGATTTAGTTTGCTAACATGGTTGACAATGCAAGATGCTGGTGGGACAGAGTGGGTAGATCACTTAGATCAACTAGCAAATGTATTCCAGTTGGATGTTGCAATGAAAATAAAAGCATCTTCTCTAGCAGATTTTGTAAGATTGATTAAATGAATGTGTTTCAGTAAGAATTATCTTTGCTGTTATGGGACATATTTTTGCCAAATATTTTGTCAAACTGCGGCTTACAACCATGTAAGATTGTCCAAGAATAAGATGGAATTATTTCAAAGTCTTAGTTACATGATAACACCAAGACAGATGGTCCATCTATTATAAAAGTGACAAAACAGGATGGTCAAGCCATCTACAGTTTCATTTTTTTGCTAAAAGACCCCCCCCAAAAAAAAAAAAAAAAAAAAAAAAGAAAAAAAAGAAAAAAAAAAAAATTACGATAACAAACAGGCAAACTTTTTTTAAAGAAATTTTTTGAAAGAACTGTTTAGTCATAAAGAATTTTGTTTCAAATTGTTCTTGTTTAACTTTTTTTTTTCATCCAAAATTAGACTCATCACGCATTACATATAATCAGACCTTTTAGCAGAGCATGCTGAGCTGTTAGGTGAGTTGAACACACTACAAGTATTGTAGGTGAGCTGGCAACATTACACAGTGTTGTTGCAAAATCTGTATCTTTGCTAGTCATGCTTGAGGGTATTTTCCTGTTTCTATAAGCCACCAGACACTGACATGATCTACAGGATCTTTAATGTGCCTCTTCCAAATTCTGCATATAGTATCACCACCTTCTGGAAATTCTGTGCTAGATATTTCCTCTTTTCTGTCACTCTCTTTGTTTCTCCCTTGTTCCTTTGCTCTCTGTCATTTCTTCCTGTCATTTTCTGCCTTGCTGGTCCATTCACCTGTACGTATTCGATAAAGTCTTATGCATTTTTTCTTAGGATTGATGATTGGGTACAAGTATTAAGTGCATTTTTGGCTCTAGGGACACAACCTCTAGCTCCACTGAAAGGGAGAAGGAGAAGCAGAATAATATTTCAATTCATACACAAGATGAAGAGCTAAAATATGCTCAAGTTTTTCTGGCATGTGACAATTGACACTTTCTCTTATAGTTATCTGATTCAGCTCAACAAAATCAGTGAGGTGCAAAAAATTATTATTTTTTCTTTCATCATTAACTTTGTAAATTTTATGTTATGTCTTTTTGCTTGCTTTGGACAAGGCAGTTGATTGAAAATTTGTGTGCATGTTATTCTCTTTTAATGTTTTTGTGTGTGTGTGTGTGTGTGTGTGTGTGTGTGTTAATTTTTTGTTTGTTTGTTTTTATATGGAAAACTTCAGCAACACATCTTAGATATGCACAAACATACGCCCAAACATACCTTAGCCTCGTTTTACAAGCAGACAATCCCATTTTTTATGGTTAGCATGTACTAGTATCACACTCACACACACACACGCACATACACACGCATGCACACACGCATAAACACCAGATATAGATAGATGACGCCTGTGTAGAGAGAGAGAGAGAGAGAGAGAGAGAGAGAGAGAGAGAGAGAGAGAGCACAGGAGTACCTTTCGAAAACAAAGCAGGCACACACATAGTCGTACACGTTTGTCAAGACACATGGGAGACAATTATGATTCTGAGTGCAAGTTTGTTTCAGTATAGTTGTTTCCCGTAAGTAATGCGCACGTGCGCGCGCTTGGTCGCTTACACACACACACACACATACACACACACACACGCACACACACACAACCTCCAAACCAACCCAAACTCCTGTAAACCTTAAACCTCACTTTCATCATAAAAAAAAAAGCCTTGTGATTATCCTCTTCATTAATTAATCTCCTGCATAAAAAAAAAGAAACAAAAAGCAAATACAAAACCTAAACAAGCCTAGTTTTCTTGCAAACCAATTTGAAGAAGACTTAGTGTCGTCAAATATTTATCTAACGAAGTGTTACTGAATGGTCAGAATTCTAATTTTGACGAAAATAATAATCATTTCCTCCCGGGGTTGCTAATGCACTGAGTTTTGTCCTGAGTGGGCTCCCTTGCTCGACGTAAACATCCGCTGGAAGAGGCACAGGTGACCGACACAAACTGACACTAGGCTAGTGACAGTCACAGTGCGGTCGTCTGCAGTGAGAGACCCTGGAAGGCTCTGATTTTGGTTTGTGACAATTTCTGAACATCATTCACTGTAAAGGGTAAGTGTTCTAAGCGAGTAACAATATAAAAGAATAGTAGCAGTGGTGTTAGAGTAATATTCCACTGATAAAAGAGATTAAATTTAAGTTTTAGTCAGCCCAAACTCCCAAATTTATTATCCCTAGTCGATGATACTGTAGCCTAGGCATAGCCGCACTGTAGATAGGCCTGTGTTTTATTCACCATTTTCCAACAACCTTTATTTGATATTCATTTCGCTGTAGGGGCCTACTTGTTTATTAATTTTTGTTCTTTGTTGATCAGCGTCACCAGAGAATAGGTAGTAGGCCCTATCGAATAGCCGCAGTCCGTGACATTTGACTTTGTGGACTTCGACAGCTTTCTGTGAAGACAGAGGAATTGACAGTTGACGTCATAAAAGCAACCGGTTAACCGAAACTGTGCAGATATCAAAGACTTTATAAAACTTTATTATGTCTTTGACAGTAGTGCATTTCTTGGCTGTGGTGTTTTGTTGAGTCAGAAATATGAATAAAGTGATTAGCAATTGCCATGATTATGGTAGTTCTGAATGCCAAAAGCATTGATATTCATAGTGTCATTTGATCCAGTTTCATGCAAAGGGTTTGTGAAAACATTATTTTTCTCTCAGAGTTGTAATTCTGTACACATCTGTGGTTTGAACTGCCCATGGTATTGCAACACTGTGTACAACATACCTTAGGGACTATTGCCATGAGATAGATAATCATAAATAGAGTAAACCAAATTCTACAAAATAGCATTACCAGGCATTCTCCTCGTGGCTTTTTGTTCAAGTTGTTGGGTAGGATGTTTCAAACCTGCTGCACCATGGTGATACATTTTTGAAGATATAGGTTAACAAAAAAAAAAGTTGCGCAAAAATGCAGTTTGTTTTTGTATTTAATACAGAGAAAACAGCTGGTCAGAATTGCCATTGATACAATTAGTATTTTCTTCAATATTTGTTCTATTTTGGTGTTTCAAGTGCCACAGCAGAGTCTGTGGTTCTTATACAAACACCATAGAGTGATAGACATTGCAGAATACTGCTGTGAAATGCACTGTTCTTCGTTGTTCAAATGCATGATAACAAACGATGAAGAAATCAGAACAGAGTAGTCACTTCAGATTTCCTTTACTTTGGTCATTCTGAAATGAAACTGAAATGTGAGCAGAAATTTAGTTTGAAAACTAGGCATTACACTGTAGAATAGCCAGTCAGGATGAATAAGCAGCCTATACATGACAAAAGCCATGACTAGAATCAATGTCAGAAATAGTGAGGCTTTTAAACTCTAGCTTTGCCAGTTTGTAAAACTTGTTTCATGTTCAGTTTGTTTTTGCATCAGAAACTGAGATTTTGCTGATTACTTACATTGTTCTTCAGCTTGTGGCAGTTTAGATCAGTGATGATCATAATAGCCAGTGTATTGGACTCTCTAACCGGAAAGTCATGAGTTTAAACCAGCCTGGATAGCACATGATGGATAAAAGGGGGAGATTTTTCCAGAATTGCAGGGAATAAACAACCGTCTTTGCTTGTGGAAGACTGATAGAGCACTCTGAGAGTGTTGCTGTGGTCTTTGTCGTTCCATTTGCCGTCTGTAAACATTTGTATGTTTTTTGTTGAAGTATCTGCCTCTTTATTGTTGTTTTTTTTCAGTTTATTTGATCATGTTGTTCATCTTGATGGTGTGAATACTGTGATAGTTAAGTGGTGTGGACATTAGTCTTCCAGTCAGAATGTCTGAGTTTGATTTTGCCTGGGTAGGCTATTGCCTGGTTTATAAAGCTTGGAGACTTTTCCAATCTTCCTGCCCTCGTGGGGACGCCAGGAGCTCTTTCAGTATAAATAGTATCCCCATCTTCTGGAAATTGGTATGTGCAAGAAATTTCCTCTTTTCTGTCACTCTCTTTGTTTCTTCCTTGCTCCCTTGCTTTCTGCCATCTCTTCTTATTGTTTTCTTCTTTGATGATCCATCTGCTGTATGTGTTCTATAAAGCCTTACCTTCTTTCTTCTAGGATTGATATTGGATATGATGTAGTAAGTACATCTTTGGCTTTGAGGAACTGTGATGTGCAGAAGCAGTGCTAAGCAATTTAGGCCTGTTTTTATGCATACACATGTTTTGGTGTCCTTAATTATATAATAATTATGTTTACATTTGTATTTGGGTATGTTTTTTAAACCCCCTGGTGATAAATTAGGTGGAGTAGTCAACATCAGGGACATATCTTTAGATTATGTATGCAAATACATTAATAAATGTGCTTTAATTTTCTTTTCCAGCTGTTTTTTTTTTTTTCTCCCATGAGGCATGGTGTACTTTTTCAGATGATTATAGCCCTGATATGGGTCTGTGAAGTTGACTGGGTGTTAAGCAACGGTAACAATAACACAACAATTCCACATGCCTGCAAACCTGCAAGTGCCAGAGTTCCCTTGTTCTGACATGATATAAGCACGTAAATCATGTCAGTGTTCAGTGGCCTCTGGAAACTCAAAAATTGCCTGCTTGCACACCCCCTCAAAGATGGGGTATGCAGACTGTGCAGCAGCATAACACCTGCACAGTATGGCCCCAACAACATACGCACACACATCTGGGAAATTGTTTCCTAGAATGAAGGAAAAACAAATAAAAAATAATACAACCCTACCCGATATCCCAGTCTCCATATTGACAACAGTGGAAATAACATAGGGGCCATTGTTGCGTTGACTCTTACAGCATCCTGCATTGTCAACCATGTTAGCAAAGCAAAAATTAACTCTTTGACTCCCTCACCTTGTCCATCATCTTCCTGTAGGAAGCAGGTGGACAGGGTAAGGAAGTCAACGAGTTTTTTTCAATTGGTGGATAGGGTGTAGGTGTCAAAGGGTTAATTGAGCTCCATTTCCGTACACTTATTGAATGGGCTTTTGGAAGATCAACAAACAGTGTTGAGAGAGTAATACTATTATCGGATTCAACCAGTTGCCTTGGTATAATGGTTATCACAACAGACTACTGACTGGGAGTTTGTGGGTTCAAACCCCCTTAGTCCCATCAGAAATCATTGTGATTTTTTGTCGGCTCTAACTGGCTGCTGCCCAGAGTTGAGCTTGGTATGGGCTCATTGGGAAGACTGGGACCACACAGTCAAGTCTCAACCACTTCACGGATGTGTCATTGAGGTTGTTGCTCAAATTTTCTGACCAGCACAACAGATGTCTGTATCACTTAGGCCTGGTTGACACCAGGATATGATTGTGATAGTAAGTGTAGAATACAGCCCTGTTTACATAGTCTTAATCCTGGATGGAACTCCATAACGCCATGATTGTCATCCTCATTGCCATCATCATCATCACATATTAAAACTTGTGCCACTTCTGTGGCCATGAAGGTGGTGTGGAAAATGTGACAGAAAAGGCTATTGTATACATATATGTGCATATATATATATATATAGATATATATGTATATATATATACATATATAAATAGGTGAGCATGAAGGAAACCCTTAAAACAGGAACAACAACAACAACAGCAACAAACCAAACCAAATAAAACAAAAGAAAAACAAAAAACAAACAGTAGTTTCAGACCTGCAAAACTAGAAGCCAGTGTAACATTCCCAGCCTTGCAGTTTTTCAGTTTACAAATGTTCAAAGTGATATTTTGATTGTGCTTCATTAGCGAGTGCCACTCTATTTATGGTTTTATTGTTCAAGTTATGCAGTCTGCTTTCTCTGACATTTATGCCAGTGTATCTGAATTCCCATAATTGCGCTGAATTTCAGCACGGGGTAAACAGCTGTTGGTATAACCAATTTTTTTTTAATATAAATATGTGCTTGAATATGAAACATTTTCTGTTTGCATTGTTCATTTGTTGTCAAGGGAAAAATTGTCATAAGAAACAACAACAACATTAAAAAAAACAACAGTGACTGCATCAAAATAGTTTTAATTTGTTGGATGTCACACTGACATAAGGGAAAAAAAAGCAACAACAACTCCATCAGAATAATTGTAATTTGCTTGAATGTCACACCAAATTATTTAAAAAAAACAACAACAACATCTGCATCAGAATAGTTGTAATTTACTTGAATGTCACACCAAATTATTTTTAAAAAAAAAACAACAACATCTGCATCAGAATAACTAGTTGTAATTTACTTGAATGTCACACCAAAGTTTTTTGTTTTTTTTAAAAAGTAACAACATCTGCATCAGAATAGTTGTAATTTACTTGAATGTCACACCAAAGTTTTTTGGTTTTTTTAAAAAGTAACAACATCTGCATCAGAATAGTTGTAATTTACTTGAATGTCACACCAAAGTATTTTTCTTTTTTAAAAAGTAACAACATCTGCATCAGAATAGTTGTAATTTGCCCGAAGGTAACACCAAATTTAAATATAACAATGAAAACCAAAGTCTGCAAGCGTTTGGTGACTTCTGTAATGCGTTGGTTATGCAAGTTTTAACCCTTTGACACTCGCACCTTATCCACCAACTGCAAAAATTCAACCCTTTGACTTCCTCACCCTATCCACCAGCTTCCTGCAGAAAGCTGGTGGATAGGGTGAGGAAGTCAAAGGGTTGAGTTTTTGCTGTGCTAGCATGGTTGACAATTCAGGATGGTGGTGGACAAGGTGTGGGAGTCAAAGGGATAAAGTCTGGAGAAAACAGTTTAGCTGACCCAATTACCTAGTGTGTTCCAGTAAAACATTTCTATGTGACCTTTGTTGCTGGTTATAATGCGGTTGGTCTCAGTTTATCACTTATATCGTTTATAGGTTCTTTATCTGTGCAAAAGATAAATGATGTCTCGATTTTTTTATGTACAGACACACACACACACACACACACACACACACACACACACACACACACACACACACACACACACACACACACACACACACACACACACACACACACATACACACACAGACACACACACACACACACACACACACACACACACACACACACACACACACACACACACACCAATATATATATATATATATATATATATATATATATATATATATATATGTGTGTGTGTGTGTGTGTATCTCTCTCTTTTATTTATATATATATATTATGTATTTGTGTGTATATATATATATATATATATATATATATATATATATATATATATATATATATATATATAATATCCTCCCAAGAACATGATGGCCAGTCATATCAAAAGAAAAGGGAATAGTAAATATGGGCTCCACTGGAGCACCTTCTTCTGGTAGGGGAAATCAGTCTGAGTAGATGACACCAGACCATCATCAGTCTACTACAATCAGATATACAAGAACTGCAGCATGCAATAATAGAACAGTGCACCAGAACGGAAAAATAAAAAATGTCAAGATAGAAATGGAGAGATTGAACATCAATATTTTAGGACTGGGAGAGATGAGATGGAAGGGAACAGGCAAGATAACAACGGACAGGTATAAAATGATATATACTTGAGGGACCCACATGAGAGGGGTATGCATCAGAATGGACTATCAACAGGTCAAAGTCCATCGTAGGATACTGGGCTATATCAGAATGCTTTTACTTGTTAGATTGGAGGGCAGGCCATTTGATATCAACATCATCCAAGTATATCACATATGTACCAGCATTCGCAAGTACTGAGGAAAAGACAGACAACTTTTGTGTATAATAAGAGGCAGCTAAGCTCAATGTAAACCACTGGATGGTACAGTAATAATGGGAGATATTAATGCTAAAATGGAACAGGGAAAAGCAGATGACATGGTTGAACCTCTTGACCTTGGCACTTGAAATTAAAAAGGGAGAGACGCATGAATTCATAATGGGAAACACTTGGTTTGAGCAACCTAACAGAAGAAAATGGATATGGATGAAACTGGGAGACAACAACACAAGGAATCAGATCGATCATATCCTGACAAATAACCAAAAAATAAATCTTGGACTCTTAAGAACAGAAGAATCTCGTGCAAAATTTAGCGTTCAGGACAAATTCAGAACTTTGGAGGATATTGGGTATAATGAGGAACAGTGGACAAATTTGAAAAATTCAATATATGAAGATCAAGCTTGTGAAGAAATCCCTAGAGTTGAAAGACATGCTGAGAAAAACTGGATGACAAAAGAAATTTTAGGCTTGATGGATGAACGAAGGAAGGTAAAGGGAGAAGAGAAAGAATACAAAAGCGTAGACAAAGACACCAGGAAGAAGCACGTTGAAGCTAAGGAAACTTGGCTAGAAACAGATACAAAAAATTAGAAGGCAGATCATACAAAACAGATCTGAAATTTATGTACAGAAACGTTGAAGAAATTGCTCACAGAAAAAAAGCAAACAAACAAACAGAAAAAAAAACATGAACATCAATTAATTGCTTCAAATTAAAAGATGTACAATTATTATGGAAAAAGACAAAATTTTAGATGGATGGGCAGAGCACATTGAAGGCCTTTGTGACCATGACATAAAGGAGGAAAACACTAGAAAGAATTTGAAGGACCATCAATAATGAAAGATAGAGCAGCAGTGAAAAAGATGAAACAGGGAAAAGCCCCAGGACCAGACAATATTACTATAGAAATGATTGAAGCTCTAGATGAATTTGATATTGAAAAAGTAACAGTCCTCCCAAATGAAATTTATGACACCGGAAAAATTCCGAAAGATTATGTCAAAGTCAGTTTTCTTGGCACTTCCAAAGAAAGCAGAGTCTGTAGAATGCAAACTGCATCATACAGTCAATTTGATGAGTCATGTGACAAAGATTCTGTAAAGAATAATCACAATGAGGATGAGAAATAGAATCAAAACAGAAATAGCAGAAGAGCAATGTGGATTTGTTCACAGGAAATAAACTTTTAATGCCATGTATAATACAAACTCTCATAGAAATATCAGTTGAGATGAATAAAGATTTATACCCTACTTATATTTTATTGATTATACAAAGGCTTTTGATTGGGTAAGACATGAAGAATTGATCAACCAACTGGAAAAGTTCAATATTGATAGAAAATACTTAAGAATAATAAGGAATATGTATTGGGAATAAACAGCAACAGTGGGAGTAGAAAATGATTTAAGCTCTTTTCAAAATGTCTAAAGAGGGGTTTGGCAGGGATGTGTTCTGTTACCAGGTTTTTTTTTCACTTTACAGCGAAACCATCATGAGAAACCTTGATGAATGCCTTCGCATAAAAACTGGAAGAAAAATGAAAAATAAGAAAATGATAAACAATCTTCATTACGCAAATGACACCATTCTAGTTGCAGAAAATGAAAAGAAGACGTACCAAATCATAATGGCAATAGAAAGCAGAAATAAAGGGCTAGAGCCAAATAGTAAGAAGACTGGAGTCATGGTCATCATCATCATCAAGTGCCTTGCCACATGGTGTTGGCAATCATGGCCCTCCATATGTTTCTATCCCATATTGCCGCAAGCACATCTTCCACCCTCTCTGTCTTCAGCCACTCCGCAAGTCCGTCCAATATTTTTTTCCAGGGTCTACCTGGTGCTCTCTTTCCCTCCAGCTTTCCTATTGTGACCAGGTGCTCCAATTCCCTTTTCCTCATAAAATGGCCTATAAATGTTGCCTGTCTTTTCCTAATCTTCCTTATGAATGATCTTCTTGTGTTTGCCTCCATCAAGACTTGTTTTCTTTGCTGTCTATGGAACTCTCAACATTCTTCTTAGAAACCACATCTTGGCTGCCTCAGTCTTGTTCTGGCTTTGCTTGTTGACTGTCCACGCCTGGCAACCGTATAACATTATCGGTTCTATATAACATTCAAGAATTCTCTTCCTGATAGTTAATTGATAGGCATTTGTTGGTAAGAATGCTTTTCATCTTCTTGAATGCTGTTTTGGCTTGGCCTATTCTGCTGGCTATTTTTCTGATGTGCATCTGCCGTCTGGTGAAATGATCGTTCCCAGATATTTAAACTATCAACCTGTCTCAAGGTTGTGCCGTTTGCTATTATTTTGCATGAGGGGATTTCATGTTTGTTACTGATCACCATGACTTAGTCTTCTTGCTGTTTAGTTCCAACCCCTTACCTTTCTTTCTTTTTTAAGTGATTACCATGGAGTCATGGTAATTGGCTAAAAAAGAAAGAAATCCCTTTATGTAAAACGACAGCAAATGGCATAACATGATTGAGACAAGTTGATAAACTTAAGTGTATGAAAACAGTCATCTCACCAGGTGGCAGTTGCACATTAGAAGTATCCAGCAGAACTGGTCAAACTAAAATGGCATTCAAGAAAACGAAGTGTTCTTACCAACAAATGCCTATCAATTAACACCATGAAGAGAGTTCTTGCATGTTAAGTACTGTTGTATGGATGTGAAGCCTGGACAGTGAACAAGCAAAGTCAGAACAAGATTGAGGCAGCTGAAATATGGTTTCTAAGAAGAACGTTAATGAGTTCCATGGGCAGCAAGGAAAACAGATAAAATAATCTTGAAAGAAGCAAACAGAACAAAACAGACAAAACAATCTTGAAAGAAGCAAACACAGAACAAAACAGACAAAACAATCTTGAAAGAAGCAAACACAGAACGAACATTAATGAAGAAGATTAGGGAAAGACAGGCAACATTTACAGGACATTTTATGAAGCAAGAGAAATTTGAGCACCTAGTAACAGTAGGAAAGCTAGAGGGAAAATAGAACACAAGGTAGACCCTGGGAGAAAATATTAGTTTTGTAGAGTTGCTGGGGAGAGAAAGGGTAGGAGACATAGCCTACTTGCAGTGACAAAAGATAGATTTGTATGGAGGGCCATGATCGCCAACTCCATGCTGCAAAACATAGATTTGTATGGAGGGCCATGATCACCAACTCCATCTAGCATGGCACAGCATATGATCATGAAGATGATGATGATATATGTATTTAAAAAAAAGTATATATGTATGTATGTATTATCAATAACACACCACACACACACATACACACACACACACACACACACACACACACACACACACACATGCAGATAGGAGGGGAGGGGAGAGAGAGAGAGAGAGAGAGAGAGAGAGAGAGAGAGAGAATCCATTTTCAAGGATAAAAACATACAAATCTCTCCGGAGAATAGCATGAAATTTGAAGTCAGAGTTGCCAAGGCTTTCCAGAAGTTTAGGTTGTCACAAGTTTCAAAACATTTAAGTGCAAAGTAGCTCATGTAAGAGGTGAGATGATAGGGTGGGAGAGGACAGCTGCAGACATACAGAGAGAAAGAGACTCAAACTTGGGATTCGAGCTTTTGCATTACACAGATTAGATTGTAGAACTGGAAGCTTGATAAATCTGTTTTTACTTGACTGATATTGCTCCAGATGTTTAACTGAGATCACCTGTACGTGTTCGATAAAGTCTTACATACTTTCTCTTAGGATTGACAATTGGGTACCGTACATGTGTTCGGTGCATTTTTGGCTCTAGGGAAGTTACATATGCGGAAGCAAAGTTTAGATAATTTAGGCCCGTTTTTATATATGTTTTAGCATCACATACAGATGATCTCAGTTAAACATCTGGTGCAATATCAGTCAGTTAAAAACAGATTTATCAAGCTTCTAGTTCTACAATCGATTCAGAGTAGGCCTACTCGAATCTAGGTCAATCTGTTGGCCTACTTCAATGCGCACCTGTGCCTCGCCACGGGACGGGTGAGGGTGGTTTTGAGAGTGGAAGGGGAGGGAAAGGTGCGCGCTGTTAATTAGCCGGCAGGGCAGAACCAAAAGTGGCCAGCTAAGGTGTCTCTGATTTGGGCGCCGTGGCGTGTGTGTGTGTGTGTGTGTGTGTGTGTGTGTGTGTGTGTGTGTGTGTGTGTGTGTGTGTGTGTTGTGTGTGTTTTTTTTTTTTCTTCGATTCCGTGGATGACCAACGAATTTGTCTTTTATGATGTTGAATATTGTTATTGTTGTGAGGTTGAGTGTGATTGTATGCGTAGCCAAAACATTTTCCTTGTGTCTGTGCACTGGGCTAAAATAAAATCTTGTTATCTTGTTATCTTTACTTATGTTTGAATTTGTATTCAGGTATGTTTTTAAATCCGCTGTGTGATAAGTTGGACAGCGTGGTCAACGCCAGGGGCATCTTCTTAGGTCATGTGCACAAACGCATTGTTATGTGTACTTATCTTTCTTTTCCTTTTTTTCCTGATGACGTATTGTGTATGTTTTGAAATGGTTATAGCCCTGATATTGCTCTATGCAGTCAGCTGGGCTTTAAACAAAAATAACAGTAACTGAGATACTAACATTATTCAGTAAAATTTTGTCCAGCAGATTTACAGACAACAACTATGACCCATCTGGAGGCATTGACGATCCTTGGTAGATTCTACATCTACGCCATCCATGGCTATGCCACAGAAGTCATGTTCACTGCTATCTGGGAATTTGTTGTCAACTTCAACCTGAAACTGCCTGGAGTGACCAGTGTGTGGTCTTTCCCCATCTACGGCGTGTCGGTGCTGGTGGTGGAACAGCTGTATCTGTTATTGTCAGCGAGAAATGTGCCTCTCTTGGTGCGGTGCCTAGTCTACACAGCATGGACATACTGCTGGGAGTTCAGCACGGGCCTGTTTTTACGCCAGTTTGACGCATGCCCGTGGGACTACACACCTTTTGAGGGGGACTTCATGGGGCTTGTCACGTTAGAATATCTACCCTTGTGGTACCTGGGGGCCATGTTTCTGGAACAAGTAATCATTCGGTACACACGGCGCATTTACCTGGGACCTGCTATTGACACTGTGGAAGGGAAGCTGCTGATGATGCAACCAGTCAATGGGGATATAAAAGACAAAACACAGTAGATAGGAGAAAGGACTTGCATGATTAGGATGAAAGCTGTGTGATAATTTGGTTTGCTAGTTCTTTTGTTTTCTTTCTTTCAATGAGGGTTTCCCTTTCAATCAACAGGAAATTTTCATTGTGTTTTTATAATGTCAGGTGGACAGTTTATACAAATTTTACATGTATTGGAAGATCTCAGTTCCATGTGAAATTGTAAATGTTTATATAGATCTCGGTTTTACCTTTAATGGAGTTGAAATTGAAACAGTCTGTATTCAGTTCTGCTCTTCTCATCAATACTTGTTTTATTTTTTCCCTTCTGTTAATCCTTTGACTCCCGCACCCTGTCCACCAGCATCCTGCATTGTCAACCATGCTAGCAAAGCAAAATCTTTACCCTAAGACTCTCTCACCCTATCCTCCAGCTTCTTGCAGGAAGCTGGTGGATAGGGTGAGGGAGTCGAAGGGTTGAGTTTTTGCAGTTGGTGGACAGGGTGCGGGAGTCAAAAGGATTAATATAATAATAATATAAGCAATTGTAAGGCAGTTATGTATTTTAAATTGTCATTATTTCATTTTATACCTGTATATTCCTTCAAGTTTGATGTATAAAATTTCTGTCTTCTCTCTATGTTTATAACTAGATTTGGCAGTTGACATTGTTTGAGGATGTTTGCATGTTGTGTGTCTGTTGATTTATTATAGTTAAAGAAATGACTTTGTCCCACTTTGGACAAGTGTTATATGTAAAACGGCATGCAAGTGCTTATCTATTTCCCACCTTAATACAGACTTTATCTTATTCATCTTTTCTTTCATTATTGTTCTAATAATGCCCATCTAAGTAAAGTGTTTTATTTTATCAGTTTCATTTCTTTTATAATTGTTGTTGTTTCATTATACATTCTTGTTTTAGCTACATTGAACTTTTTTTTTTAGTCATCTGGTCGCAGAAATTTCTGTGATTCATTTATACTCAGAAAAATAAAGCCAAAATGGAAAAGTGAAAGACAGATGATCATGGTATGCATTATTTAAAGTCACTCTCACTGTGTCAATTATATCGTTATGAAAACGGTGTGTGTAAGACAGAAGGGTGTTTTATGTATTTCAGCTGTTTTTTGAGATTTTTATCAGTGTTAGTTGAAGTTGGAAAATTGCATGTTAGAGCTTTCTTTGTCATGAGTGATGGACCAGTACAACCTCAAGTGTTCCAAGATGTAAAAGAGAGGTATTGAGATTTACATATTGTGATGAAGTTTACAAGTACTGAGAGTTTACTTTTCTAAAAGTCTTGTTCCACAAAGTGCAAGAGATTGAGGAGTAATTTAATGCTTGTTTTAACGTTGGGCAGCAGCGCTACATAGCAACAGTTTAGTGTCACTGTGCTGTTTAGTCCTCAGCAGCCCTTGCTGTGAAGGCTGTTTTGTGCAGTGTTACACCTGATGTTATCTTTACATAGTTGAAGGAAAGAACAATCTTTCAGTCAACAACCTGACTCCCTGAACCTATCCACCAGCTTTCTGCATAAAAACTGCCCTGTTTGTCAGCATTCTTTATGACCCAATCATTCTGGTAGTGTAAGCTTAACCCTTTGAATCCCTCTCCCTACCCACCAGCTTAAGTTTTTGCTTTGCTAGCATGGTTCACAATGCAGGATGCTTGCGGATAGTGTGTGGGAGTCAAAGGGTTAATATTTCATACATCCTGTTCCCACCCATCCACCACCCCCAACTCACAGCTTCCCTCCGTTTCAGAGTGCCTTGCCAGTACATAGGGTTTTACCCAAGCCCAAGGAGATGCCAGAGAACAGGAACAGGTAGCAGATTGGATGGAGCACATATGGAATTGTCTGAGTGTGATGAATCCTACATGAATAAACTTCAGACTCCAACATAAAGCTGAGAAAAGCTGGTAGATAGGCTCAGGGAATCAGAAGTAGTTTGATCTTTGTGTGGTTCCTTTTTAATTTTCTTGTTGTTGTTGCTAATTTAGCTGTAAAACATTTTATATATATTTGTTGTAGGGTGTGTGTGTGTGTGTGTGTGTGTGTGTGTGTGTGTGTGTGTGTGTGTGTGGTGTGTGTGTGTGTGTGTGTGTGTGTAGTGTGTGTGTGTGTGTGTGTGTGTGGCGTGTGTGCATGCACAAATCTGTTGGTCTGTTTGCAGCCATGACATATTAAGATGGCTCCTGTAGTCAGCTGCACTATAATAGTATAAATAACAAGTAATGAAATCTTGCTTGTTAGGATGGTTTTGATTTTTTTTTTATTCATGTCACAGGACAGTCAGCTTGATTTGTTAAAGTACTTCAGACAGTTTGTGGCTGGTCAGAAATATTGTTTGGGGGTGATAAATTGTAGCAACATGGATTTTGTTTATGTCACAAGACAATCAGTTTTGACTGTGTCAGAGGTGGTTTGGTCTGTCTTTTTTTCTTTCAAAGTGTACAGTTTGGGTGTGGTAGATGTTGTATTTTTATACCATTATGTTCAGTAGAGATCATAGTTTGCATGCTTAGGGACCAAAAGTGTGATGTTCTTTTACTGAACAAATTGCTCAAAATTAACAATGTTCAAATTGTGGGCTGCCGGAAATACATGAAAACTAGATGTATACATGTAGAGAACTCTATCATTAAATTATGCTGATAGATATTAAATCAGGGGGCAAGTTTGTGGTGTTTTTTGTTTCTCATGATTTGCGTGAAATTTTACTAGGAAATGTAAAATTTGCATCGGATGTGAAAATGCATGTGTAAGTATGATAGAAAATCGTGTGGCCAGCATGTCATAATCAGGAAAAACACATACAGAGTTTGTGATGCGGGACAGAAGGAATGAAAGGTCTTCAAAAATCTTGAGTTATAGTGGAGTAAAGTCAGATCAGAAAACATGAAATGATTCAGTTTAGAAAGTCGTGGTTAATGAAATGAAACAGTCTTAAACTGGAGTCAGTCAGTTGCTCAGTTGTGTTAAACCGGAGTCAGTCACTTGCTCAGTTGTGTTTACTCTGATGATGACATTGGAAGAAGTTGAAATATAGACAGCTTGGCAACTGACGGACTGAAGACTTTGGGGAAAGTCAAAATGTAGACAACTTGTAACTGACTGACTGAAGACTTTGGGAAAAGTCAAAATGTAGACAGCTTGGCAACTGACTGACCGAAGACTTTGGGAAAAGTCAAAATATAGACAACTTGTAACTGACTGATTGAAGACTTTAGGAAAAGTCAAAATGTAGACAGTTTGGTAACTGAATGATTGAAGAACTTGTGAAAGATCATTTCATTTTTATAAAGCAAGCAGAATCAGGTATCAGTTTACGTTCTCAGATGGTTAAACGCTGCCTTACAGATAGCTTGACTGTCGAAGGCCTTGGAGCTAATCTTAAACAATGGCTTGCAAACAGCTTGACTGTTCTAGGCTGTTGAGCCAGTCTTTGGTTGTCATTCAGTCACTGTATCATGGAGGATAGCAAATAAAGAGCTACAGAACAAAAGTAATGAAACATGTTGCAGTTGCCTCACATATGAATTTCATAGCAGAATGAGCCTCCTGATTTTACTTGATTCCTTAGACTAGTGCCTTCAACAGTTCATGGACATTTGTATCCAATGAATATCCCTTTTACTCCCGCACCCTGTCCACCAGCACCTTGCATTGTCAGCCATGCTGTCAGAGGGAAAGGATAATCTTTTGACTCCCTCACCCTATCCACCAGCTTCCTGCAGGAAGCTGGTGGATAGGGTGAGGGAGTCAAAGACTTTAGTTTTTGCAGTTGGTGGATAGGGTTTGGGAGTCAAAGGGATATTTCTCTTCTATTCATGAAAATCAGATTGTTAGATAGAATTTCTGTTCTTTCTTTTTCTTATTATTTTTTTGGCACACGTTTTTGGTGTCAGTGCATTATCTGTTCCAGTGTAGCCTAACATTGCCATTATTTATAAATTCATTTATCCTCACCATCTTAAGAGTTGATTTCCAACTATGTATGATTACCCAAGCTGAAATGCCCTTCTAGGCAAATTGCAGGCATTAGTCTGAAAATTCATAGTTTTTATAATGAAGATGCTTTGTGATGTACATGACATAATTGTCATGTGAAAGGAACTTACCGCCAATAGTTTTTTTTCTAATGACGGAAAAAATCATTTTATGGCAAAACTGTTTTTACGTTTAGATTTTAAAGTGTTCATCTTGCAGAATTGTCTTTTTATAATTTGTTTTTAAGTTAATGGCCTTTGCATGCATTGTGTAAGAGATTTAAATAATGTTTTTGTTTTGTTCTGTTGTTGCATATGCATAGAGTAATAACTTGTAAATGAGTAGTATTTTGTGCTTTATTTGTTTGTATGCTTACATTGTTCTAAGTCTTACATTAAAACTTGTGGAACAACTTTGTTTTAGCATTACCTTACTTTTGGTGATTTGTGGGTTAAATTCAGTAGTACATGTGAAAAGAAGTAATGTGAATTTTGTTAGTGTATTGGTAGTGGGCCAAAATGTTTCAGTTATAAACGTAAAATCATGAATGTACCAAACACTTGAAGTTGATCGTGTGATTTCAAGTCAGCCTACTGGTTTTGATCATCAGTCTTTGCCAGAATCTGTGTCATCATGATATTATTGTAGAACCAGCTGGGGCATTACTTCATTTATTCGACCATTTCATGCTATTCTTTCTATGCCTTTATCAGTGGTGCTGTGTTTGTGAAGTATTTACATAGACAATACCAAGAATCTGGTGTTACTTGAATCGTTTTTCTTCAAATGTGAATAAAAATAGTTGAGATTGATAAAGATTACAGCTGAGATGTTGTTATTGTTGTCTAATATTACTAATGATTTGCATGATCTGTATTGTACATCACAGCTGTCTTATGCATCACCAGATGACAAGATCCTTTTTCAAAAGCTAACAAAGATGCAAGCAAAATACAGAATCACAGCTGATTTTTTCTTCTTCTAGTTTTAACCCATTGTCTCCCGCACACTGTCCACCAGCCTCCTGCGTTGTTAACCAGGTTAGCAAAGCAAAAGCTTAACCCTCCGAGTCTCACCTCCTATCCACCAGCTTCCTGCAGAAAGCTGTGGACAGGGTGAGGGAGTCAGAGGGTTAAGTTTTTGCAGTTGGGGGACGGGATGTGGGAGTCAAAGGGTTAAATGTGTGTATTTTCCACTTATTTGGCTTTGTTTGGTTGCATGCTTTTCACTGCCAGTGAGGCCAATACATGACACCACTTCAGATTGATATTGAGAGAAGATTTTTTTTTTTTTCTTTTTTTTTTCTTTTTTTTTTTTTTTTTAAGCTTGAAGATATTATAGATGTTTAGTGAGGCCAGAAGTTTTGTCGTTTCAGGGAAGATATGTTTCAGTAAGCAGAACCATAATAGTAGTTCAGAAATGTAGCTCTAGGCATCTCTCAAATGAGACAATGAATGGAAATGCTGTTTGCAATGTGCACTTGATGTATATAGAGAGTACACAGCA
>CM060308.1:89232450-89284950 GCA_030674185.1 Monoplex corrugatus
TATTATTGGAATTCATATTCTAATACCTGGGAGTTCAGAGTTTGGACTTTATTATTGGAATTCATATTCTAATACCTGGGAGTTCAAAGTTTGGACTTTATTATTGGAATTCATATTCTAATACCTGGGAGTTCAGAGTTTGGACTTTATTATTGGAATTCATATTCTAATACCTGGGAGTTTGGAGTTTGGACTTTATTATTGGGATTCACATCCTAGTGCCTGGGAGTTCGGAGTTTGGACTTTATTATTGGGATTCACATCCTAGTGCCTGGGAGTTCGAAGTTTGGACTTTATTATTGGGATTCACATCCTAGTGCCTGGGAGTTTGGAGTTTGGACTTTATTATTGGGACTCACATCCTAGTGCCTGGGAGTTTGGAGTTTGGACTTTATTATTGGGATTCACATCCTAGTGCCTGGGAGTTCGGAGTTTGGACTTTATCATTGGGATTCACATCCTAGTGCCTGGGAGTTTGGACTTTATTATTGGGATTCACATCCTAGTGCCTGGGAGTTTGGAGTTTGGACTTTATTATTGGGATTCACATCCTAGTGCCTGGGAGTTCGGAGTTTGGACTTTATCATTGGGATTCAGTGCACACTGATCATTTCATTTGCACTCCACACAGATGTGCCAGTAATCACATGGCAGACCCCTGGAGACTGCACAAAATCTGACATGGGGAGGAAGGGTGCAAGGAAAACAGGACCTGTAAAACACTTAAGCTGACTCCACCAGAACGATGGGAGCATTAAGAGGGCAGCGATCGGGCCAGTTTATTATGTTGCAGGCTTGGATTTAACCCCTTGACTCCTGCACCTTACCCACCAACTGCAAAAACCTAACCCTTTGATTCCCTCACCCTATCCACCAGCTTCCTGCAGGAAGCTGGTAGATAGGGTGAGGGAATCAAAGTGGTAAGTTTTTGCTTTGCCAGCTCGGATGGCAACCCAGGATGCTAGTGGACAGGTGGAGTCAAAGGGTTAACTTGAAACATCAGGTCTTGGGTCCATAGTTCTTATCAACAGAGCCAGCCGGCCACCTGTGGCTGGCCAGAATGTTGTATAACACACAACCCAGGCGTTATCACCATGGTACTCTAACTGAGCTTATGGGGTCATGAACCCTTTGACTCCCACACTCAATATATCAACTGCAAAAACTTCACCCTTTGACACCCTCACTCTGTCCATCAGCATACTGCAGTGGGTGAAATTTTTGCTTTGCTAGCATGGTTGGCTATGCAGGATGCTGGTAGACAGGGTGTGGGAGTCAAAGGGTTAAAAAAAATGTGGCCTGCCTGATGGTTGAAACAATGACCCCTGCATGATGGGTACAGCTTTTGGCTTGGGGAGTCCATGGGAACTCTCATTGACAAGTCTTTGTGAGTTTACCCAATAGAGGGGATTTCTGTTGCTGTATGACTTGAGCAGATGCTGTTGTGCCTCATATTGCTTACAGCCCAGCCGACTACTAGAGCCATATCAGGGACTGTAGTGCCTGTACTGATCCAACATTTGTACAGCATAATCTATGAAGCCTCTTACTGATGTGAATGAATATTTAGTTATTTAGTAATACAGAATTAAACTAATTGATTGCATCCATCCTAGTTTTGTCATTTGACTCCCGCACTCTATCCACCAACTGCAGAAACATAACCCTTTGACTCCTGCAGAAGCTGGTGGATAGGGTGAAGGAGTCAAAGTGTTGGATGCTGGTGGACAGGGTGTTGGAGTCAAAGGGTTAGTGATCTTAGACTTGGTTGCTCCCGCATTATGCAATGTATGAGGTGGTCAAAGCGTTCCATAGTACACTGATCCGCTGATGTTGTTCCATCCTCAGAGGTCTCTCTCCACTGTCTGTTGCCAGCTTATTCTGGGCCACTCTCTTTCTGTTGCCAGCGTATTCTGGGCCACTCTCTTTCTCTGACCCGCTGGTCTTCATTTATCGTTTTAAATCCCATGTGTGATAAATTGGACGGAGTGGTCAACGCCAGGGGCATGTCCTTAGATTATGTACGTGAATGCGTTATTATGTGTACTTAATTTTCTTTTCCTTTTTTTTTCTTACCTGTTGAAGTATTGTGTGCACGTTGAAACGGTTATAGCCCTGACATGGTTCTGTGCAGTCGGCTGGGCTTAAAACAAAAATAACAAAAACATAACAGTAATGCTTGATTTACAGGTCTTGCTTGAACATGGGCAGCCGCACATGTTTTGAAGGTCTTTCAGAGAGCCGCATGTAGAGATCGCCACTATTACTATCTACCTCTGATAATTGCTACATATACACTGTACTCCCAACATCCAGTGTGTAAACCAGGAACTAAAGAAATTGAAAATGGAGATAGTCATGAAATCAGGGCATGAGACACAGCATCTGAGACTGTTGTCATGATGCTGCAGGTTCCGTTTTGGTTTTGGATACGGTGCTCTGACACTCCCACATCCTATCCATTAACTGCAAAAACTTAATTCTTGACTCCCTCATCCAAAGGAAGCTGGTGGATAGGGTGAGGGAGTCAAAGGGCGGACCCTTTGACTCCTGCACACTGATTACCAGCATCCCACATAATTAACGATGCTAGCAAAGCAAACACTTAACCTTGATTCCCTCACCCTATCCACCAGCTTCCTGCTGGAAGCTGGTGGATAGGGTGAGGGAATCAAAGGTTTTAGTTTTTGCAGTTGGTGGATAGGGTGCGGGAGTCAGAGAGTCAAGTTTTTGCTTTGCTGGCATGGTTGACAATGCAGGATGCTGGTGGACAAGGGGCGGGAGTTGAAGGGTTAACCAGCTTTGGTAGATAGATACGTCAGCAGTGTTGGTCAGTCATTTTGAGCAGAATTGTGAAAGATGCATCTGTGATGTGGGCAACACAATGTGTGTTGTACTCCCAGTTCTTCCTGCTTGTCTTCTCTTGTCTTGTGTTGAATGCGCGTTCACTTTGGTTTGCTTGTTCTTCTGGTTCCTGTTTGCTTGGGCGCGGGCAGTCGCACTTGTTTTGGATCTCTTCCTGCTCTGTCACGATCTCCACTTAGCTCTGTGTAGAAGCCAGTTTCAACAGAAAAAAAAAACCAAACCCTTGCACTGATGTTTTTGGATTGGTGAGGTTTTAAAATCACAACAGCATACCATCACGACTGGTGCAGCTTAAAGGTTTCTTTATGTCACTTACACAGGTTTTTAAATCCCAAGTATGTATGGGCTGGATTAAGCCTGAATGTTTTGTCACTTATAGCACTATGTGGGCTGGAGTTTATGTCACTTATATTACTTTTAACTCCCAAGTATATATTGGCTGAATTAAGCCAGAATTCTTTGTCACTTATATTACTTTTAACTCCCAAGTATATATGGGCTGGATTAAGCCAGAATTCTTTGTCACTTTATTACTTTTAACTCCCAAGTATATATGGGCTGGATTAAGCCAGAATTCTTTGTCACTTAAATTACTTTTAACTCCCAAGTATATATGGGCTGGATTAAGCCAGAATTCTTTGTCACTTATAGTACTTTTAACTCCCAAGTATATATGGGCTGGATTAAGCCAGAATTCTTTGTCACTTATAGTACTTTTAACTCCAAGTATATATGGGCTGAATTAAGCCAGAATTCTTTGTCACTTATAGTACTTTTAACTCCCAAGTATATATGGGCTGGATTAAGCCAGAATTCTTTGTCACTTATAGTACTTTTAACTCCCAAGTATATATGGGCTGGATTAAGCCAGAATTCTTTGTCACTTATAGTACTTTTAACTCCCAAGTATATATGGGCTGGATTAAGCCAGAATTCTTTGTCACTTATAGTACTTTTAACTCCCAAGTATATATGGGCTGGATTAAGCCAGAATTCTTTGTCACTTATAGTACTTTTAACTCCCAAGTATATATGGGCTGGATTAAGCCAGAATTCTTTGTCACTTATAGTACTTTTAACTCCCAAGTATATATGGGCTGGATTAAGCCAGAATTCTTTGTCACTTATAGTACTTTTAACTCCCAAGTATATATGGGCTGGATTAAGCCAGAATTCTTTGTCACTTATATTACTTTTAACTCCCAAGTATATATGGGCTGGATTAAGCCAGAATTCTTTGTCACTTATAGTACTTTTAACTCCCAAGTATATATGGGCTGGATTAAGCCAGAATTCTTTGTCACTTATATTACTTTTAACTCCCAAGTATATATGGGCTGGATTAAGCCAGAATTCTTTGTCACTTATAGTACTTTTAACTCCCAAGTATATATGGGCTGGATTAAGCCAGAATCCTTTATGTCACTCATAGTACTTTAAAGCTGGATTAAACCAGAATACTTTTTTGTCACTTATAGTACTATATGGGCTGGATTAACCCTTTGACTCCCACACTCTACCCAACTGCAAAAACTTAACCCTTTGACTGCTTTACCCTATCCACCGGCTTCCTGCAGGAAGCTGGTAGATAGGGTGAGGGGGTCAAAGGGTTAACTTTTTGCTTTGCTATAGCATCATTGACAATGCAGGATGCTGGTGGACAGTGTGTGGGAGTCAAAGGGTTAAGCCAGAATTCTTTATGTCACTTAAAATACTTTTAACTCCCAAATATGTATTGGCTGAAATGAATGAATACCGGTGAGTAGTCACTGTGAATACCAGTCATGTAATGACTACAGACAAGCAGATGTATCTGTTGATTGTTTCAAGCGATTTAATATTTTTTATTTACTTATTTTTGCGCAAACCAGTGAGCACAATTCCCTTATAGTACTAACAAGGTGAAATGGTGCAGTTTTGGTTCAAATGAAAAGGTTACACCATGCACTCATGTATACTAAGAAATTGTGTGGTGCTTAGCCTGGGTTTTCACCTTGTGATCAGCAGAAAGCGAGGTAATGTCTGAGTGTTAATTGGCCTTGTCGTTAACCCTTTGGCTCCCACACCCTGTCCACCAGCATCCTTCATTGTCAACCATGCTAGAAAAGCAAAAACTTAACCCTTTGACTCTTGCAGGAAGCTGGTGGATAGAGTGAGGGAGTCAAAAGGTTAAATTTTTGCAATGGGTGGATAGGGTGCAAGAGCCAAAGGGTTATGAACAGCTGCCTGGGATGCAAGGAGGGCCAGATTCAAATTGCGGATTGGATAGGGAGTTTTCTGCTCCTGTCCACTGAAACTGAGTGAAGTGACACTACTAAAGATGAGATGATAAATTGAGGTTCTATGTGCACACTGGAAAAACAACAACAAACAAAATTAGAAAGAAAAAAAATCTCTTGCAAAACTCCAGTTGAAAGGGTAAATTTTTTTTTTTACAATGGTTGGAAAGGATAAAAAAGAGAAAAGGGTAATGATGCAGTAAAAAATGTTGGGAGTGTACACTTTTTTTTTAACCCTTTGATTCCAGCACTCTATCCGCCAGCTGCAAGAACACTCTGACTCCCTCACCCTATCCACCAACTTCCTGCATGAAGCTGGTAGATAGGGTGAGGGAGTCAAAGGATTAAGTTTTTGCTTTGCTATCATTGATGACAGTGCAGGATGCTAGTGGATAAGGGGGAAGGAATCAAAGGGTTAATATATTGATCCAGCAATGTAGCTGGACTGTCCCTTTTTATGCTATGATATACCCACAGCATCCTCAGTGTGAATCTTGGGATATTTTTTTTTGATGGAACATTTCAGGCCAGTCATTAACACCACCCACCATTTAGTTTTATTTATTTATTAATTTTTGTTATCTTACATGTATATAGTATCTGTGATGGCTAGCTGACTGTATAAATGTAAATTTTGAGCAATTACAAGTCAGAATCACAACCATTCCTCAAAGCTGTTGCTTTTTTATTTATGTTCATGATCAGTATAATGTAAAAGTTTATGTATATATATATATCTATACTCACTGTGTGCTTTGACTTTGTATTCCAACAACAAACATCGACCGATGGAAAGAAACAGAGCAAGCTGTTTGTTGACTGTATCTGCAAAACTAACATTCACACTTTTTGCTTCCAGTTTACATGTGGTTTGCACAAAATTTGTTAGTTAAAAACCTAAGTTAAAAACCTAGTTATGCTGTGGCTGATGTATTGGTATCATACATGTAAAGTCATCGGATTTAGTTGCGGTTTATGGCAATACCTTTAAGTGCTATCACAACGTAATTTGAATACTGGTACATGAGATTCATTAATTTCGGTGAAGTTTATAATTTTAAGCCTGTTTGTTCTCATGTTTTCTTTACAATAATTATTTGTGGGAGTTGTAATTATTTAAATAAATAAATATATAATAAAAAAAACCTTTGTCTCATGAATTTCTGTTTGTTACTTTCTTTCCTGATCTCAGTGCAAGTAATTATGATTACAATAAAGAAATATACCAAACTAAAAAAACAACACTGTCATTAATTTCTTTCTGTTTTTCTTTTCTTTCCTGATCTCATTATTGCATTTTTCTCTGTTTTTCTTTTCTTTCCTGATCTCATTATTGCATTTTTCTCTGTTTTTCTTTATTGTTTATGTGAAGTACAGAGGCGCCTCAGGATACGAGCGTCTCCCCGTATGAGCAAATCAGGTTACGAGCACAAAATACTTGGAAAATTCGCCTTGGTATTTGAGCATTCGCTCGCGTTACGAGCGATGTTGTGGTTACGCCATGTGCTTCCCGCCCCTGCATCCTGCTCTCAGTGTGCGTTGTTCTCTCGGAAGCATCTCTGCGTTCATTTGCGCTTTTCAGTGGTTTTTTGTGGTTTACGTGAAGAAATTTTGTAACCCGCGATGTTGTCCAAGAAGATGGTTACTAAGGATAGTGCTGCTAAGAGGAAGAAGGATACAATTTCCATAGAATTGAAGGAGGAGATCATAGGAAAACATGAGCGTGGTCTACGTGTGGCTGATCTCACCAAGTTGTATGGCCGTTTGTCATCAACAATCTGCACTATCCTGAAGAAGAAGGAAGACATTATTGTGGTGTGGAACCGGTTAATTGGATTTCCATTATTTTAGATGGGGAAATTCGTTTCGAGATACGAGTTTTTCACAATACGAACTACGTTATGGAACGAATTAAATTCGTAACCCAAGATGCGACTGTATTACTGAAACAGTAGATAACAGTACTGTGCACACATATTCATCAACTTGTAGATCACACACAGAACAAACACCTGTGACGCGATCGATCACAAATTTTAATGCTATAAAATCACACTAATAAAATCACACAAGTACAAATTGAGCGTAGATACACATGATTCCATTCTCTGAATGACAAAAAAAGTCTAACATGATATCATTTTCTAAATTAAATCTAAATCTATCACTGCTTAAAGTGGGTTTCCACTTTAAAAATTATTATACATGGACTACCAATCACAAGCTGCTTCAAGTGTAACACTGCTTAATCCTTTGGCTACCGCACCCTGCCCACCAACATCCTGTGTTGCTAACCATGCTAGCAAAGCAAAAACTTAACCCTTTTTTGATTCCCTTGCCCTATCCACCAGCTTCCTGCAGAAAGCTGGTGGACAGGGTGAAGGAGTCAAAGGGTTAAGCTTTTGCAGCTGGTGGATAGGGTGTGGGAGTCAAAGGGTTAAAATGGGTTTCCATTTTAAAACTTATGCACTTTTTGCATACAAAGCCCCTGGTCCATGACAACTGTTTTGTATTCGAAGAGTAATTTTGTGACCTCTCCTGAAAGGATATCTTAATTTTCATTGCTTTAAAATACAATTTTGTCTAGGGGAAGAAGACTGTTATTAAGAGGTAACAGGTAACAGTAACAAATGACTGCATGTCAGTGTAACTTCTTGTTCTTAAACCTATTGACTGGCAATAGTGTATTTACATTATGTAAACAACTGTTGTAAGCAAATGACAAGAAAGAAATCTTAGTAGTTCAAAACAAGCAGAGTTTTTAATCTGATAGTCACTGGGAGGTTTTAATTTGATACTCCCTGTGACCAACTACAGAATGTGAATAGCTTTTAGTGATGGTGAACAGCCGCCTGTGAGAGGCATAAACTTCCATTTCCTGTCTCCAAACCAAAAGAAAGCTTTCCGGTTTGTCAATCTGTTGTCTGCTATTCTGTATTGTTTACTTAGACCTTTTTTCCCTTCCAAATTACAGAAAAAAAACAAAGCAACTTTCCGCCAGCCGTAACTTTTAAATGACGGATTTTCATCTCTAGATGGACGAGTTTTACCCATGCATTTACCAGGCAGCCTAATTCTTACTTTTGATCTGAATCACCCTCTCATCACAGAATAAATGGGAACATGAAAGAAGGAAAAAAAAGATCCAATACAATGACATAACCACAGAAGCTATAAAAAGCAATAACAAGCTGCAAATGTAACAAAGACATACAGTTAACATGTTTACGAATTCAATAAACAGAAATTGCAACAAAAGCTGTAAGTGTAATAAATGATAAAATTACAATTCAATAAAAAAAAAATTACAAAAGCTTTACAAAGCAAATCAGCAATACAAAGCCACGTAGAAAAGCTAAGCAACATTGTCTTTATAGTAAAAAATAACGGTGTTTTTATTTCATCCTTTTCAATAATCACCTTTCCATAATTGTACTGATCTTTTTTTTTTTGATAATGACAATCTTTCTATAATCATAAATTTGCACACACACACACATGTACCTGCATGTTCATATGTATATTAAATAACATTTACTTCTGATTAACAAAGAAGAGATGGAATTTGCTATTCTGGACAATTCTATAACTAAAGGATTCCATCCTGTTATACAGTATCAGCATCTATGGATAGGACCTCACAAAGCACAAATTTTATGATTAAACCGAGACGACATCCCTCAGCACCATAATGATCTATCACATAGTACACGGAATAGTCTGCACAAGCAATGACATTGTCTTATGTAAAATAGTTCTTTTTAGGACTCTTTTCCTAAATAGCATTACTAATGACTTACATAGATGTCTTATGTCTATCAGGATCGTAAGCGTTTCACAAACACTGTCCGAATTTTTCAGTGCCATGATTTCATAAATTCACAACTTTCAGCCCTTAACTCTTTGACGACGGGCTACTTCGATCGAAGTAACAGCTGAGCTCTCACTGAGGACGGGCTACTTCAATCATAGTAACAGATGGTCTAAGGTATATAACTCCCTCTACTTTTGTTATGCTAATGATTTAGTAGTTGACAGTTGCTTTCCTTGTGGAGGGAACTTCCATTGAACGCTTCAGCTACATTTTGCTGGTTTCTTTGTCTAAAACCAATGGATAAGTTCACTTGCACCCGGTTCTCAGTGATTTCACTGTGGCAGCCCTAGGCCAGCAGGAGAGCTCAGTTGTGGCAAGTGCAGTCACAATAGAGTTAAAACATTTCTCCCAAACCTTTTATCACTTCAACCTCTCTTCAGACTTTCTACACTCCAATATACAAATGAAACTGAAAAGTGTACACAAAAATACAAGTAAAGACAAAGCATTGTGGTCTGTAGCAAAAATGCTTGATGAACTGCCAGAGTAATACTATTATTATCACCGGTTTAATTATGAACATTGCCATGTACATACATACTGATTCATCATCAATGATTACTTGTAATTGCTTTAAACCAAACCTGAAAAACACACTTGGCCCCCTTTCACTGTTCTTTCCCAGTCAACATGCAGACTCTCCCTTGATCCGACAGATCAGTAGAGTTTGGAATTTGTTTGTAGTTTGTTCAAGAGGGACTCACTGCACTCGGACAATTCCATATGTGCTCCACCCAAATCTGCCAACAACTATCTGGCAGACTCCTTGAGCCTGGGCAAAACCCTGTGCACTGGCAAGGTCTAGAAGAGTAGAGTAAGCACAAGCACACTGATTCCTTATTTCCTGGTGTGGGTCTTTGTGTGGGAAACAAGACCTAGCCTGGAAGCACACATTCTTCCACAAACACTACATGGGAAGAAGTCCTGTGACATTGGGTCTGCTTCTGCCAACAGCAGCTATTGTGCACTGTTCCGTCAACAGCAGCTATTGTGCACTCTTCCGCCAACAGCAGCTATTGTGCATTGTCCCGCCAATAGCAGCTATTGTGCACTGTCCCGCCAATAGCAGCTATTGTGCACTGTCCCGCCAATAGCAGCTATTGTGCACTGTCCCGCCAACAGCAGCTATTGTGCATTGTTCCGCCAATAGCAGCTATTGTGCACTGTCCCTCCAATAGCAGCTATTGTGCACTGTCCCACCAATAGCAGCTATTGTGCACTGTTCACAATGTGTCTCCTTCGGCCAATAGCAGCTATTGTGCACTGTCCCGCCAATAGCAGCTATTGTGCACTGTTCACAATGTGTCTTCTTCGGCCAACAGCAGCTATTGTGCACTGTTCCGCCAACAGCAGCTATTGTGCACTGTTCCGCCAACAGCAGCTATTGTGCACTGTTCCGCCAACAGCAGCTATTGTGCACTGTTCCGCCAATAGCAGCTATTGTGCACTGTTCCGCCAACAGCAGCTATTGTGCACTGTTCCGCCAACAGCAGCTATTGTGCACTGTTCCGCCAACAGCAGCTATTGTGCACTGTTCCGCCAATAGCAGCTATTGTGCACTGTTCCGCCAACAGCAGCTATTGTGCACTGTTCCGCCAACAGCAGCTATTGTGCACTGTTCCGCCAATAGCAGCTATTGTGCACTGTTCCGCCAACAGCAGCTATTGTGCACTGTTCCGCCAACAGCAGCTATTGTGCACTGTTCCGCCAACAGCAGCTATTGTGCACTGTTCCGCCAACAGCAGCTATTGTGCACTGTTCCGCCAACAGCAGCTATTGTGCACTGTTCCGCCAACAGCAGCTATTGTGCACTGTTCCGCCAACAGCAGCTATTGTGCACTGTTCCGCCAACAGCAGCTATTGTGCACTGTTCCGCCAATAGCAGCTATTGTGCACTGTTCCGCCAACAGCAGCTATTGTCACTGTTCCGCCAACAGCAGCTATTGTGCACTGTTCCGCCAATAGCAGCTATTGTGCACTGTTCCGCCTAACAGCAGCTATTGTGCACTGTTCCGCCAAAGCAGCTATTGTGCACTGTTCCGCCAACAGCAGCTATTGTGCACTGTTCACAATGGATCTCCTGCCACATGTGATGGTGTTGGCCTTCAGACTTCCCTTGCTTTGCTTTCATGGTCTTTCCATGGTCACAGTTGATTGTTTCGTTTTAATTTGCTGAAGGTTAAATATATATACTGGTCACAGCATCCTTGCTACAGCTCTTGTTTCCCATAGGAACGTCCTTGGGATGCAGCTGTCTTTCATACCAACACCATGCCCTGTCCAGCGAAAGCTGGCACTTGATGAGTAGGCGCTCTATACTTGGCAAGCCCCACTTCTTCAGGATCGGAAAGTTGGGCACTTGATCTTGTCAGAAGATGTTGCAGATTTTGCATAAACAATGCTGATGAAACCATTTCAGTTGTTGAATGTGTTATTGCTAGGTAGTCCAGACCTCAGCAGTACAGCAGGGACAATCAGCATTACTTTTCTGTATACAGTAATCCATGCGGCAAGCATGATGCTGTGGTCTTGCTCTATATCTTGGTCAACCTTCCAAAACCAGAGCTAGCCTTGGAGGTGCACAGTGTCACCTCCACATCAAGTGATCCATTATCATATGAGTACACGTCACAAAACATCCATTTTATAAAAAAATGTTATCTCCGTACCAGTATGCTTTTCTGTATATTAACACATTTTTTAATCCACTGACTCTCTCACCCTGCCCACCAGCTTTCTGTGTAATCAGCTAGGACAGCAAAGCAAAAACTTAAGCCTTTCACTCCTTCACCCTATCCACCAGCTACCTGCATAAAGCTGGTGGATAGGGTGAGGAGCAGAAAGCTGGTGGATAGGGTGCAGGAGTGAAAAGGTTATAAACACATGACTGATGATTTACTATCATCGTATACTGAAATATCAATAGCCAAACATGTTTGCTGTTACATGTCAAAACAAATTTGTGTAAACATAATTGCAACTGCAATGAAAAAGCGCAATAAGAAATAACTTTAGGTAAGGGTAAAATAACGCAAATCATAATATACTCTGTTTATTAGACAAAACCAGATGGTGCCAAAAGCACAATAAGAAATAACTTTAGGTAAGGATAAAATAATGCAAATCATAATATACTCTGCACATCAGACAAAACCAGATGGTGCCATTCTAACAGCCTTTTTCTTTTATTTTTGTTGTTGTTGACAACAACAGCATGACATACAGGGACAGTTACAGTTTGACAAAGACATAAGTTATTTCCCTTGTATTGTGTATTTTTTGAGGTACGAATGGAAACAGCACATCATTAGATCACATCTGACACAGTGTACAAATACAGTGAAATTATCATAATACCATTTAATACAGTACAGTTGAATTATCATTCTACTGTTCAATGCTCAAACATAACTGAGTAATTTGACACATTAAAAAGTATTATTACTGTTGTTTCATTAAAAAATATTAGTTCTGTCGTTTCATAAAATTGCAATGCTTCATACAGAGATACAGAATAAGTATAATTAAAACCCAATGTACAACACCTTTTAGTAGACTTCAAACATGAATTCATAACTGAAAAATGTGCATCTTCATAAATTTGATATATGATGATTTTATCTAAAGTGGTGTTCCTATCAAGGACTTACCAGCATAAACACACAACAATAGCAGTATAAAGGTTATTCCTTACCCTGGCATTGCAGTTTTATGAAACGACAGAACTAATATTTTTTAATGAAACAACAGTAATAATACTTTTTAATGTGTCAAATTACTCAGTTATGTTTGAGCATTGAACAGTAGAATGATAATTCAACTGTACTGTATTAAATGGTATTATGATAATTTCACTGTATTTGTACACTGTATTAGATGTGATCTAATGATGTGCTGTTTCCATTCGTACCTCAAAAAATACACATACATAAAAAACTAATTTTTTTCTTTTTCCTGTATACTGTATTTTTGTTTACTAAAATGAATTTTGCTACAGAATTCTTTTTTGGCCATGGAATTTTTTACACATGCTATGGAAGGTATGCTGCACAGAATAATTATTTTTGTTAAAAGCCCACTGACTGCACAGAGCCATATCAGGGCTATAACCATCTCAAAATATACACAATACCTTACTGGAAACAAAACTGGAAAAGAAAATGAAGTACACATACCAATGCATTCACACACATAATCTAAGGGCATGCCCCTGGCATTGACCACTCCATCCAATTTATTATCAGGAGATTTCAAAGAACCTGAATAAAAATTTAAACATAACTAAGGACATTAAAACATACATAAATATGGGCCTAAATTATTTAAAACTGCTTCCATACGTCACATTTCCTTAGAGCCAAAAATGCATGTAATGCATATACCCAATTATCAATCCTAAGAAAAAGTACAAAAGACTTTATCAAACACATACAGGTGAATGAACCAGCATGGCAGAAAATGATAGGAAGAAATGACAGAAAACAAAGGAGCAAGGCAGAAACAGAGAGTGACAGAAAAGAGGAAATTTCAAGCACAGAATTTCCAGGTGGGGATACTATTTATACCAAAAGAGCCCCCGGCATCCCCACAAGGGACCTTAATTACCTAAAATTGCTTCTACACCTCATATTTCCTTAGAACTCAATCCATACAGGTGAATGGACCAGCAAAGCCAGAAAAGATTGGAAGAGATGACAAAAAGGAAAACAGCAAGGCAGTAACAGAGAGTGATAGAAAAGAAGAAATTTCTAGCACAGAAATTCCAGAAGGTGGGGATACTATTTATACAGAAAGAGCCCCCAGCATCCCCATGTGGTTAGGGACTTCAGTTTACTGTGTTATCTGAAACATAACACCCAGACCATCATTCAGAAGTCTTGTGGAGGAAGGGAAAACATCCCTGTCCTACCAGACACTATCTTGGATGTCATGCTTCTCTGGCAGGAGATTTTACTGTGAGCCACACAGTCAACAATCTGTTTCACACTGACCAAGAGAACTGCTTCTTGTCTTTGAAAATTTACAAGTTTGTTAACATGACAAATATGTGACAAAAGACCACAAAGTTAAAAGTATTTCACTGATGATGACCACAAAGTTAAAAGTGTTTCACTGGTAATGACCACAAAGTTAAAAGTATTTGACTGGTAATGACCACAAAGTTTAAAGTATTTCATTGGTAATGACCACAAAGTTTAAAGGATTTCGCTGGTAATGATCACAAAGTTAAAAGTATTTCAATGGTAATGACCACAAAGTTTATTTTACTGGTAATGACCACAAAGTTAAAAGTATTTCGCTGGTAATGACCACAAAGTTAAAAGTATTTCACTGATGATGACCACAAAGTTAAAAGTGTTTCACTGGTAATGACCACAAAGTTTAAAGGATTTCGCTGGTAATGATCACAAAGTTTAAAGTATTTCATTGGTAATGACCACAAAGTTTAAAGGATTTCGCTGGTAATGATCACAAAGTTAAAAGTATTTCAATGGTAATGACCACAAAGTTAAAAGTATTTTACTGGTAATGATCACAAAGTTAAAAAAGTTTCACTGGTAATGACCACAAAATTAAAAAGATTTCACTGGTAACATCATATGGCTCATTGAACTGTACAAAGTTAAAGCTTCATTTGATACAACAAACACATGACAAACATTTTATACAAATCCAATGAAAGACACCTGCTAACAGAACTTTTTATTTACTGGATCACAGGGCCTCCAAAATGGGTTAGGCCTGTTTTAACCCTTTGACTCGCTCACCCTATCTGCTAGCATCCTGCATTGTCAGCCATGACAGCAAAGCAAAAACTTAACCCTTTCACTCCCTCACCCTATCCACCAGCTTCTGCTGAGAGCTGGTGCATAGGGTGAGGGAGTGAAAGGGTTACATTTTTGCAGCTTATGCATAGTCTGAGAGAGTGAAAGGGTTAACTTTAGCATGCACAAATTTCCACAAAGCCAGATTGTCATCCAAAAGACCTAAAACTGTTTAACCAAGTCTAGGACTTTAGAAGATAACACAAAAATGGTATACACAAATCTTGTCCTGTCTGCACTGTGTGTTTTTATCTAAAAAGTATAGTACATCTTGATTAAACTGTAACAAATAGATAAAAAAGAAAATAAAGAAAACGGTGAAGAGAAACATAAGGCAAAGAGCAACTATCAAAACAAACGTCAAACCAATTTCCTTGTTTTACACATGCAGACCAGGCAAACAGCGACTACAAAATCAAACAAACATGAAGCTGATTTTCTCATTTCACAAATGCAACTAGCAACATTCACAGAGCACAAAACGAAAAAGCAAAAAAAGCAAAAAAAAAAGCAACTGTGGTTATTGTGTGACATTACTAGAAACAACGTTATCTGGCACGTTTCGCACATTTGTCCTTTTTCTGCCCAGGCAGCCCTGTTAAAGCTACACTGTTTGAAGAACACAAGAACAGAGGGACATCGAGAAACCAGCTCACTCGTTCTTCATGAGGGACTTGCGAGTTGGGTCCTGGAAACAGATCAGCACCACTGAACCGGCCGTTCTCTTGGCTTTATACCTGCAACACACACAAACACATCACATGGTTTTACACACAGAAATAACACTTTCGTGACAGGATACTCCATTTACACCAACAGTTTAGCAATGGCATCGACAGGCTACACAGATCATAGTAATACTTGGTACATGCTCAGCGATAACCCATGTTTGACACATTATCTGTCCTTGTGGCAGTTACCTCCCTTCCACAGAAATGCCTTTGTAAATAACCACTTGTCTATGTAGAGCCTATTTTGTGATTAGGAAAAAAATGAAAACAAGGAAAAAAAAAGGGCCTCAAATTGATATATATACATACATATGCACACACCACCCACCCACAACCCCACACACACATGTATGCATGCACCCACACATACTCGTGCAAGCACACATGTGTGCGCACACACACGCATATATACCGCATGTTACATTTGAAAATTGTGATCTGGCATAATTGATTTTGATCTGAATCTCTGCAAACACATATATTACATTATTAATGTCATTTGCTCTTCATGTCACACTCTGCTAGGCCTTCAGAAAAAGGTGCTGAGGGTAAAGAAAATGAATAGTATTCTCAGCATGGAACAAATTCATCAAACATTTGCAGAAACATTTTTTGATATATCTGTAAGAACAAAAACTGTTTACAACAGTATAACCTCAGCTTTCCTTCAATGTGTACCGACCAATTCATAATAATAACAGTAATATTTATAAAGCATCAAATCTTGATTCAAGAATCAAACCAAGGTGCAATGACCAAATCTTCGGGGTGATAAAGCACATTCAAACTGGGAGAGGGAAGACAGGAGGTGAGTAGGGTGCATGACCCCTGACCCAAGCTATCATCGTCCCTCTGTCTCACATACACACACACACACATACGCATGCGCACGAGCACACACACACACACAACACACACACACACACACACACACACACACACAGAGGATGCTAAGCTATGTAACTCAAGCCTGTTAAACAAACGACCCTTGACCGAACTTGTCATCTTCTCGGTCACATACATTTTTGCTGTCTCTCTCTTGTACTAAAGAGTTCAGCTACTTTAACAATTCAAAAATGCTGAAACATAGTTTTTTGAAAGACTGTAGTGATATTCCCTCAGTTGCTAAGGCCAAACTGTCATATACGAAGACATTTTTTGAAGAAAACTTATTATGTTAAACAACTTTTGTTCTGAAGCATATATAAAAAGCCAGTATCTTGATTTTTAAAAATTTTTTTTTACTATTTTGTTTCTAACAATGCAATCATGAAAATACAAATGCCCTTGAAAGTGGATCAAAGTCAATCAAAACCAGCTTTCCACATTAAGATGTTATCTGATTTAGTGAACCAAATAAGGTTATACTAGCTAATAAATCATCAGCTGTGGTTCTAACACCAATATTTGTGCAGTCATTTGAACATATGTGTGTATTCTGTATTTATATACATATACTTTCACTCAAGAAAAGACATTCAACAGGTGAAATACAGAATGTCGATTTCCCATATTTCCACATTAGATTCTCCTTCATATAAAACAATAACAATATGACATCACCACCTTTACACTGCAGAATTCATTTCACCCCCATAGGATACTGCACTTGTCTCCCCTGCTTCCCAATCGCCACCATTCTCAAACGCTTTTTGATTTCAAATCTGTTGTTTCTTCCTATTCAACAACTCTGGAAGTCCTGTCATTCTCAAACGCTTTTTGATTTCAAATCTGTTGTTTCTTCCTGTTCAAGAAGTCCAGCTTTTTCCTAAGTTTTATGTATTTGTTTTTTGTTGTCTTTTGTATACACTTGACAAAGGCCAGTTGGCTGAAAATTTGTGCCAGTCATGTTTAGTGTGTTTGATACACATTTGCATTCTATTTTTGCACGTTTCTGGTTTTCATCTGCTTGAATGCTGGCAGTCATTTTGACTTAATAAAAAAATACAGAAGCTGTAAGTGTATCAAGTTCGCAAGCTTTCTCTGTTGAGCTTAAAATAACATTTTTTGTAGTTTGTTTCAACACTGGTTAAAAAAACAACAACAGAAAAGGCCGTCCAAGAAAACAGTGGTCATCATCAACAGATGCAAATGTTGTCAAAGATGATGAGTCAAGCCTATGATGGCTGGTGTTGATCTTACCTTTGAAAAAGTTTGAGAATTTTACAAGTAGTTCAGCAGAAGAGAATGCGATTGGAAGAGAAACAAATCCTGATTTTGCTAGAAGATTATTTGTCACACTGTACATCTATCTGGAGATGGAACACTTAAGAATTTTGGAAAATGCTTTCTAGCTGTTTGTATCTAAAATCTGTTTATGACTGGTGAGTTGGGAGGATAACCACACTGTTCTGCTCAATGTCATGCATGCTTTGCCTCCTTAACCCTTTCGCTGCTATCATGTTTTGCTAAGGGACATGCTAAGATTTTTTTCAGAAACAGACAGAAATCACGCTTATTATTTTCAATTGCTTATAATTCAGAAGGCATTGAAGATAGATACATAAAAGTATATATCAAATGAAAGGAAATTGAATGAAGATTGTGTTTATGACAATTTCAAAATGAAATAATGTACCAGAGTGTCATATGTACTCTTTGAAATGCAATAAAAAAAAATGTTAAAGTCAATGATGATGTAATCAAGTGATGCAGGAGCTCACAGCAGTTTATAGCACACTTTGATTTGAAGATATAGACTGTACAAAGGTCAGAAAGCAGTGTCCAGCCACAATATAAGCACAGCCTAGCCACACATAAAATGAAAGGGTTTTATCTCCCAGTGTCTATCCCCAGTAAAAACGCTTTTGAGTGTGGTAGTTCTGGAAGCAGTCTTCCAAACACAGTCCTCTCCTTCCCCCTCTTGCTCCCCTTCCCCTTCTAGCAGGCCCAGCAACAGCAGGTCCAGCAACAGCAGGTCCAGGCCGAACATCATCACCATGCTGCATTACCATACCTGTAGCACAGTGAAAGCAAGGATTCAAATTTCCACATAAATATTTTATGAAATAAAAAAAAGTCACACACACACATACACACACACACACATATACATACACACACACACACACACACACACTGACATAGGCAGCATGCTACTCCCCCATGCCACGCCCCCTTTCATTTTCCTCAAGCAAACACTGCAAAGAAACCCAGTGAGTACTGTTTCTACCAAAGTGACTTCATTACAACATTGTTTCTGTCAGTATTATCACTGAATGCTTTCAATTTCCTATAAAAAGTCACACCAACAGTCTCTCTGTCTCTCTTTCTCTCTCTCTCACACACACACACACACACACTCCTCTGCTCCCACTCTACTCCTCACACACACACACACAGGCCATGGAGATTGTAGCCTGCCTACTCCTCACACAAACACACATAGGCCAGGGAGATAGCACAGGGCAGATGCTGACCAGAAAAACAAATCATCAACAAGACACACACAGCATGGCTGACAACGAGCGAGCGACGAGTGACACGCCCACAGGTCGAACACACTGCCCACTCGGTCACTGGCTCGCTCGCTGACCAGGCCCAAACAAAGGGTTCAGCCATACAATACACACACTTAGCTGTTCTATTTATAAATATACTGAGAAGAAAGCAATACAATCATGTTATAAAATGAATAAAGCTCTCAAATACACCTACCTGCATCTGGAACAATCGGATCTCCATAGGCCCACTCTGATTCAGATGATCAGTCACCAAAAGCTTCTTCCACATCAAAATCTGGGTCGTTGGCATCAACTTCACGAAGTTCGAAGCCAGCTGGCTTGAAGTCTTCATCTCCACTGTCTTGATCTCGAAAAATCGCTTCAATAACTTCTGCAACTGTGTAGGTTCGTTGTGGGGCAGCCATAGCGCTTCAAAAACTGAAAGCTCAACTTCGCAGCACCTTGCCAATCGATAGTGATAAATTATGCAAATGATCTAAATAACTTGAACAAACTGCACTCAAAGAGCGAAGATTGTCAAGGGACCTAATCAAATCATAAATAGAAGGATTCTGTGATATGCTAGATGAAAAGAGAAAGAGTGTTTGATACAGGACGATCCACGATCGTCAACAGAGCATTGCAGACGACGGTTTCTATGACGAGCGTCATTCATCAACAGCGCAGTGAAGAGGTTAAGTTAACCTGCAACAGCACTGCACGAGGGACAGAGGGCGAGGGGTGGGGGCCACGGTTATATATTCTTTGGTCATGTGCTGGAGTGTGAAAGTCTACTGTGTTTTGTAGGTACTGGTATAGCCAGGAAATTAAGAAAACGTCCACTTACTCTTGTCCCTGTCGCACCAGCAGTGAGTCATTCTCGTCCAAAGCGTACTCCTTCCCTTCCACAGTGACTGTCGACTTCCCCTCCTGTCGACATGGTAACATCATACAGACATCACGCAACTGGACTTGACCAAAAACATGAATGATAATGACTGCATGTACAGCGCCTCATCTCACAAGCTCTGCTTCACAAAAGCATGATACGTAGAAGCAGACACATGTAAAACAAATACAAAGCAAATCCTACCACTATGATAAATACAGACAAACTGCAAGACAAAATGTTGAAGACTTAATTAAAATAAAGATAAAGATCAAATCACCAATAAACCTGGTGCATCAACTGAATCATAAATTGAATAATAAAGTGAATAAAACTGAATGTTTTCCCCCCTCATTAGAATTTTGTTTAGAAATCAGAAACACAGAACATTATAAGAACTTGTCCTAAACTGACAAATCATGACAGGCCTAGTGACTTTTGTCAGGATGAAAAGAAGACAACAAAAAACAAGACAATCAAAATATAACTGATATGAATAAAACGCTCAATAGGCCTGCACACTGGGATTTGTGCAGGCCTGAGGAATCTTATGAGCCTTGACTTACAGACAGTGGACAGAGCGTATTCTGGAAAGAATCCATTTTAGAACCATTCCTTCACTGATACCCATTCGTCTAACTGTTCTCTTCCTTACAATATGTGAAAAAATAAACAGGCAAGTTATCAACATTATCAACGTATGTAACACAGTCATCATACTAGAAAACAATGTTGAGACATTTGGTTAAATGGTCCCGAGAATTTCACATCCATCCAGGACTGGTTCTTTTTGATGAACAGTGGGAGTCAAAGAGTCAATGCTCAAATCATTCTGGTCATGTCAGTGTTTCACAGATCCCATTCACATCCTCATATGAAAACCTTGCCAACACACAGGGTTTTGCCCAGGCACAAAAAGTCTGCCAGTTAACCATAAAATTTTGCAGATCTGGGTGGAGCACACATGGAAATGTCTGAGCGCAATGAATCTCTCTTAAATCATGTCTAAACAAAGTCTAAACTTTTATACCAGTCGCTGTGCTGTAGTGGTTAATGTAATGGACTACCGACTGGAAGGCTGTTGGTTCGAATCCCCATCACTGATCAGTCCCTTCAAATCATTGTGGGATTTTTTTTGCTCTAACTGGCTCCTACCCAGAGTTGAGCATGCTATGGGCTCATTGGGAAGACTGGGACCACACAGTCAAGTCTCATCCACTTCATGGAAGTGTCATGAGGGTGTTGCTCAAATCTTCTGACCAGCACCACAGGTGCTTGTCTCTCTCAGGCCTGGTTGACGCCAGGATATATTATGATAGTAAGCGTAGAATACAGCCCTGTCATGCAGTCCCAATCCTAGATGGAACTCCATAGCATCATGATTATCATCCTCATCGACATCATCATCATCGCATTTAAACAAAAAACAAAAACAAAAAAAACTGTGCCGGCTTCTGTGGCCACAAAGGTGGCGTAGAAAATGGGACAAAAAAAAACAAAAAACCGATGAGCACAAAGGCAACCTCCCCGAGTGCGATGATCCTAAAAAAAACAACAACAAAAAAAAAACAACAACAAAAAACCCCCCTAAACTTTTGTAATACTGGCAATAAATCACTTTAGACAAATTTTACGTTTGAGCTAGTTCGGACACCTCCCCTTTCTCTTCCTAATAAAAAGAAAATGGAAGGAAGGGGGGAAGGGAGGGTGGAGACTAGAGGCTGCATGAAAGGTAGGGTGGGGGCATGTCATTTCTAGCACATGTCCAACAACCCACAGACAGATGCATGATCTACAGTGAGAAATAACACACCTGGATACAGTGAAGAAATTATGGTGACAATTTCTGATAAACATAAGCAATCTTGCTTGACAAAAGTTTTTCCTCCGAGGACCTTCTGCTATCCGGCTCTCCCCAGATCTGCTTGCACAAACATATGCCAGGCTTTGGTCTAAATCAATCTCCCTTTTTAGAAGACATTATTCAGGAAGCTCACCAAAAGAAATTTCTTGTAAAAATGAACATCAAAACAAAAATTGTCCGTTAACAGCTCCAGCAACTACTAAATGACAAGCAAAACAGTACAAGAAGGGTTGGGACAATGCTTACCACTTGCCATATGAACGTCTCTGCCGTATCACACTTGCCTTTATTCTTCCCCTTGCCATATATAGTCACCTGATGTGAGCAACACAATAACACTGTATCAATTTGATATCATCATATATCCTACCAATGTGACAGTAACACTGTATCAATCAGATATCATCATATATCCATGACAATAACACCGTATCAATTAGATATATATCCTATCAATGTAACAACAACACTGTACCTATTAGATATCATCGTACATTCTATCAATATGACAATAACATTGTACCTATTAGATATCGTACATCCTATCAATATGAGCAACAATAACACTGTACCTATTAGATATCATCATACATTCTATCAATATGAGCAACAATAACACTGTACCTATCAGATATCATCATACATTCCAACAATAACACTGTACCTATTAGATATCATCGTACATTCTATCAATATGAGCAACAATAACACTGTACCTATTAGATATCATCATACATTATATCAATATGAGCAACAATAACACTGTACCTATTAGATATCATCATACATTATATCAATATGAGCAACAATAACACTGTACCTATTAGATATCATCATACATTATATCAATATGAGCAACAATAACACTGTACCTATTAGATATCATCATACATTCCAACAATAACACTGTACCTATTAGATATCATCATACATTCCAACAATAACACTGTACCTATTAGATATCATCATACATTCCAACAATAACACTGTACCTATTAGATATCATCATACATTCCAACAATAACACTGTACCTATTAGATATCATCATACATTCCAACAATAACACTGTACCTATCAGATATCATCATACATTCCAACAATAACACTGTACCTATTAGATATCATCGTACATTCTATCAATATGAGCAACAATAACACTGTACCTATCAGATATCATCATACATTCCAACAATAACACTGTACCTATTAGATATCATCGTACATTCTATCAATATGAGCAACAATAACACTGTACCTATTAGATATCGTACATCCTATCAATATGAGCAACAATAACACTGTACCTATTAGATATCATCATACATTCTATCAATATGAGCAACAATAACACTGTACCTATTAGATATCATCATACATTATATCAATATGAGCAACAATAACACTGTACCTATTAGATATCATCGTACATTATATCAATATGAGCAACAATAACACTGTACCTATTAGATATCATCATACATTATATCAATATGAGCAACAATAACACTGTACCTATCAGATATCATCATACATTATATCAATATGAGCAACAATAACACTGTACCTATTAGATATCATCATACATTATATCAATATGAGCAACAATAACACTGTACCTATTAGATATCATCGTACATTCTATCAATATGAGCAACAATAACACTGTACCTATTAGATATCATCATACATTATATCAATATGAGCAACAATAACACTGTACCTATTAGATATCATCATACATTCTATCAATATGAGCAACAATAACACTGTACCTATCAGATATCATCGTACATTCTATCAATATGAGCAACAATAACACTGTACCTATTAGATATCATCGTACATCCTATCAATATGAGCAACAATAACACTGTACCTATCAGATATCATCATACATTCCAACAATAACACTGTACCTATTAGATATCATCATACATTCTATCAATATGAGCAACAATAACACTGTACCTATTAGATATCATCGTACATTCTATCAATATGAGCAACAATAACACTGTACCTATTAGATATCGTACATTCTATCAATATGAGCAACAATAACACTGTACCTATTAGATATCATCGTACATTCTATCAATATGAGCAACAATAACACTGTACCTATTAGATATCATCATACATTATATCAATATGAGCAACAATAACACTGTACCTATTAGATAATATCATACATTATATCAATATGAGCAACAATAACACTGTACCTATTCGATGTCATCGTACATTCTATCAATATGAGCAACAATAACACTGTACCTATTAGATATCATCATACATTCTATCAATATGAGCAACAATAACACTGTACCTATTAGATATCATCATACATTCTATCAATATGAGCAACAATAACACTGTACCTATTAGATATCATCGTACATTCTATCAATATGAGCAACAATAACACTGTACCTAGGTAGAAAGAAACTCTAGGGAGAGCTAGACAACAGAAGGTCTTCAGAGAAGTAACCCCCTTTAGACAAGTGTTTCGGCCCTGAATTCCTTACACTCTCGGGGGGCCGGGCCACATCCAGGTCATGACTCCTGGATGCCCTTCTGCTGTTGTCTTATTTTTTATTTTAAAATTTTCCCACGCCGGGGATCGAACCTGGGCGATTCTGCGCTTCAGAACTGCGGTACGCGGTTTTACCAATGTGCTAACGGGGCACACATCATCTGTAGGGAATTTAATCCTTATGAAGTTCACTTTTTTCGTTCCTCCTTGCCCAGATCCAGCTTGAGCTCCTTTCTGCTGCCTCTGCCATCGCTTTAAGGGCTCTAGTCCTCTTCTTCCCAGAAATGGCGAGTTGTTTCATGAGATCATAAGCGGAGGTGCCCACAAACCCTCTTGCCCCGACCTCTATGGCGAAGATTTTGACCCGCAGACCTGCTTTCTTCAGGGTGCTGGCAAGACCGGCGTATTTTTCGGTCTTGTAGATATGTGCTTCTTCCATTCTGCTTTCGTATGGCACAGTGAGTTCTATCAGAATCACTTGTTTCGAGGAGTCAGAGTGGAGAGCGATGTCTGGTCTCATGCCTGTCTTGCTGATGACATCTGGGTAATTTCTCCACTCTGGGAGGTCTGCTGTACACTCCCAGTCGACTGCTCCATCCAGAAGACCCTTTGGCAATGTGCTGGTTGTCATAGCACTTTCGGGCCAGACCTGTTTCCCTCCTGCTTTGTAGAACGTTGTCATAGCAATTGGTGCGTTTGGGGTCATGGTTTTTTCGCTAACCACATCTGTGATCACTTTCAGAACTTGGTTGTGCCTCCATGTATACCTTCCTTGGGCTAGCGCTACTTTGCAAGAGCTTAGGACATGTTCCACTGTTTGTTTCTTCTGACAGAGCGGACATGCTGGGTCGTCTGCTTTCCCCCATTTCACTAAGTTTGCATTCGAGGGGAGCAGGTCATATACAGATCTGAGGAGGAAGCTTATCCTTAGAGGAGCCATGTGCCACATATCGTTCCAGCTGAGACTTCTTTGGAGTGCACTGTCCCATGTTGTCCATTGCCCCTGTTGACCTTGCTGGACTGCCTTCTGCACTCTTTTGACATCTTCTTCTTCCTTCAACTCCTGTATGATCATGTCTCTTTTTTCCTTCCCTTTGGCTTTGGACCACCACTGCATTTTTGTTGCTCCCAGTCCCTGTCTGTTGGTTTGCGTGTGTCCAATTATTTCTTTGATGCTGAGGTTTCTCTTGGCATTGTTTACAGCCTCTTGGACTTTCCACTTTCTGCCAGTTCTCAGCTTTGGATGAACTGATCTCACGATATTGTCTTCCGATTCCTCCAGCATGCTCAACAGTCTTGCTTTTCCAACTTTGTATTCCTCCACTATGGATTTGAGAGGTAGCTTCAGCATTGCTTGACGACAGTAGAATGCAACATCAGTGAGACCAGGTGGGACACCGAGCCATTTTCTTGTGTATTTGTTGATTTTGGCTTCCATTGCTTCGACTGTGCTGGTGCAAATGTCATAGATTAGCAGTGGCCACAGCAGCTTTGGTATCAGCATGAACTGTAGACACCAGACTTTGTATTTGCCTGGCAGTCCGCAGTTATCTATTTTCTTCAGGCCTTCTTCTGCTGTTTGCTTGGTTTCACATCCCCTTTGTGTGTCTTTCAGGGAGTCATCATACCATCTTCCGAGACTTTTTACTGGCTCTTCTGTGACAGTGGGGATGGCTTGGTTGGCTACCATGAATTTGACTGAATCTGCCACTTTTCCTTTTCGCAGTGAGAGACTTCGGGATTTCTTAGGTTTGAACCTCATTCTTGAAGAGGCCACCAGCTCATCCAGCTGCTTTAAGATTTGGTGTGTCTCTTCCTCATCCGTGGACAAGACTGTTGTGTCATCCATGAAAGCTTTCAGAGGAGGCATCTGGTATCCATCTCCCAGATTCACTGGACCTGAACTCTTCATTGCAGCTTTCAAGATGACTTCCATTGCCAACACGAACAGTATGGGAGAGATTGCACAGCCCATTGCAATGCCCACCTCAAGGTCTATCCAGTCCGTGGTGTATTCTTTGGTAGAGAACCGCATTGAGAACCCTTGGAAATACTTCCTCAGCATTGTTCGGATGTTTTCTGGGATGTGATACATTTCAAGAGCCAGCTGGATCATATCGTGTGGAACTGATCCATATGCATTCGCCAGATCAAGCCAAACTACGTCAATGTTTGTCTTCTCTGTTCTTGCTTTTTGGATGGCATCCCAAATCAACGTGGCATGTTCCAAGCATCCAGGCATTCCTGGTATGCCTCCCTTTTGGACTGACATATCCAGATACTTGTTTTCAGTCAGGTATTTTGTCAATCTTGCTGCCATAACAGAGAAGAAGATTTTCCCCTCGACGTTCAGAAGTGATATTGGCCTGAACTGATTGATGCTGCTGGAGTTCTGCTCCTTCGGAATGTACACTCCTTCAGCTCTCATCCATTGGTCGCTGATCTTCTGGTTCCTCCATGCTGATCGAATCATCTTGTGGAGCCACTCGAGCACTTTTGGGCATTTCTTGTAGAGCAGGTATGGTATTCCGTTTGGTCCAGGTGCTGACTTGGCTCTGGCTTTCTTTACTACGTTCTTCACTTCATCCAGTGTTGGTGGTTTGTTATTGAATTTTCCTTCTGGCGCTGCAGGCCAAACCAGATTCTGGATTTCAAGTGGTGCCTCGCGCTGAGAATCGGAATATGTTTCCCTGAGATGCTGCTCTAGGGTTTCCTTGCCCACTGTGAGAGTCCCTGATTTGGGTTGTTCAAACAGCTTTCTTGAAAAGTCAAAGGGATCTTTGAAGAAACGATCTTGAGTCTTCTTCTTTTTGCTCTTTCTTCGCCTTGCTGATTCCACTTTGCTGAGAGCATTGTGTTTGGCCTTCAGATCTTTCCAGAGTTCCAGGAGCCCTTGCTTCTCGAATTCTGAGGCAGTTTTCATTCGCTTTTTAAGCTTCCTTTTCTCCCTCCGGATGCTCTCCATCTGTTGCTGTCTTCTGGATTTCTGGGGAGGCGTTTTTGTCTTTGGCTGCTTCACTCCATAAGTGTCCCTGCAGATAGAGTATATGATGTCTCCGTATGTGTCAAGTTTGTGTTCCAGCGTACTGTTCCCTATTAGCGCATTCAGCTTAAGGACAAGTTCCTCATCTAATTTCTCCCATTGTTCTTTTGCACCGGCAGGCGGCAAATTGAGTTTTCCACGTTTGGCGTTAAGAGCTTGTGCAAAATCCGCATCAGAACCGTCAGCGTGGATGTCCTTGGCACTATGGTTTAATTCCTGGCCTTGGTCATCCAACGTCTCACCTGCTATCGCAGTGCGCTGCTGCTGGTTCGTATGTGTCTTCAAACAGCCCATTTTTGTCCTGTGGATCTTCATGCCGCGTTTGGTGGTGAATCTCCTTCCACACGCACACGGAAATTCCAACTGGTCATTAATCATGGTCCGTTGTGCGTTTCCAGTCGTGATGGAGTCAGTGCCGATGGATTCATCATTCTCTCCCCCTTTCGGTGAATCCTGGGAGCATCTTTCATTTGAAAAACTCGTGGCATGTTATCAAAGGCAAGGTGGGAAGCCAACCCACAAAGCCCGCAGATCTAGTCTTTCCCAGTGTCCTTCGGTCTTTCCCGAATGTCCTCCGAACTATTCCCGGAAGTCAATGGACTGACCATGTGCAGGTAGAAAGAAACTCTAGGGAGAGCTAGACAACAGAAGGTCTTCAGAGAAGTAACCCCCTTTAGACAAGTGTTTCATACCTATTAGATATCATCATACATTATATCAATATGAGCAACAATAACACTGTACCTATTAGATAATATCATACATTATATCAATATGAGCAACAATAACACTGTACCTATTAGATATCATCGTACATTCTATCAATATGAGCAACAATAACACTGTACCTATTAGATATCATCGTACATTCTATCAATATGAGCAACAATAACACTGTACCTATTAGATAATATCATACATTCTATCAATATGAGCAACACTGTTACTGTATCAATTTAATAACATCATACATCCTATCAATATAAGGGCTTATCCAAAAGCCTGAGCGTTTAGGATGTCATTTCTGAACTGTTTATAGTAAACACTTTTAACTTGTACTGAGATAAAACAAGCCATTGCACTATTAACATGAGCAAAACTTTGATGACATTATATATAGTGTAATCGTATGACATCATTGAAACTGTGACATAACTAATGTGCGTCCAAAAAATGGACCCTGGCATACAGCAGCTTGATACTATGTCTTCATAAGGCTCAGACTTGGAGATGGCCCGATCAAAATTCATGTAGATTTGACGGTTCATGGTGACGTGTGTAAATCATAGGACAGACTGCTGTGAGGAAAAACTGACTGGAAAGACAGGTAGGCTACTGATGTGGACATCCAAGTCAGGCTCAGATCAAACAAACTGTTCTGAAGAGAGCAGTGAAAGAGGATCTGCATAATTCAGTTCATAAAATAAGTAAAACTTATGATGCACAGTTGAATGGTTCCTGCAGTCTGATTCTGAGATGAGGTTATTTTGTAAATTTGTTATTTTTGTTTAAAGCCCATCTGACTGTGTAGAGCCATATCAGGGCTATTTCAAAATATACACAACACTTCAACAGGATAAAAAAGAAAAGAAAATTAAGTACACATATCAATGCATTTGTGCACATAATCTAAGGAGATGCCCTGGCGCTGACCACTCTGTCCAATTTACCACACAGGAGATTTAAAAAACATACCTGAATACAAATTTAAACATAACTAAGGATATCAAAGCATACATAAAATCGGGCTTAATTTACCAAAAATTGCTTTCGCATGCCTCATTTCCCTACAACCAAAAATGCACTTAATACATGTACCCTATTATTATCAATCCCAAGAAAAACTACGTAAGTTAACAACTTACATACTAAAGCATACATAAAAAACACCCTAATTTATCAAAAACTGCTTTCGCATATCTCATTTCCCTAGAGTCAAAACTTCACTTAATACATGTACCCAATTATTATCAATTCTTAGAGAAAGTACGAAGACTTTATTGAACACATACAGGTGAATGGACCAGCAAGGCAGAAAATGATAGGAAGAAATGACAGAAAGCAAAAGAGCAAGGAAGAAAAAAAGAGAGTGACAGAAAAGAGGAAATTTCTAGCACAAAATTTCCAGAAGATGGGGATACTATTTATAATGAAAGAGTCCTTGGCATCCCCAAGGGTGGTTTGAGACGAGGAGAGTGGTTGCCAGACGGATATCTCATTTTCTGATAGAGGAACAGAAACAGAGGGTTCACAGTTTTAACTCTCTCTGAACAACAGAACGCTATAGCGTTCCTGACGTAAGGCACGGTTTTTCAGACAACATAACGTGATAGCGGTTTCCATGATTAAAACATTTTCGACGTTTCCCTCGTAATGTGGCATGCCAACTGAAGCTACACCGGGCATTGCAGACTTGTCAAGGGTCAAGTGGAAAGTTACTTCGTGAGATTCCGTAGCAATGCACTCGTCGGGAAACGATTGACTTCGGCACCCCACACGACTGGCTAATCTGCATTCGTGTCGAAAATGGCGTTGCAGGCGAGTACGAGTTTTGTAGCAAAGTAGATCGTGACAGCAGCGTTTTACTGCTGCTGAAGTGATTGAAGTGCTTCAGACTAAAGGATCCGACATCGACGAGTATGATGATGATGGTGAAAGTGTTTCCAGTGTGAAAGCTGCCAGCAAGAAGGTACTGACAGTGACCCAGTTTCAGACACCAGTGAAGTGGGAGAGGGAGGTGGGCGTATATGTCACGTAAGGAGAGCGGTCAGTGGACCATATACAGTAAGTCGCATGTCTGATGAAGATTTCACTGACTTTCTTATGCGTGACTGGCACAAAGATTTTAGTTTTTTCCCCCACTTTGCCTCCATTCTCTGGCTCTTGTGGCCTGCATGCCCCAGCTGAGTGCCACGCCCCCATTGATTTCTTCAATCAGTTTGTGACAGAAGAATTTCTAAATTCTATTGTCATAAACAGATATGCATAGGAGAACTGAGTGGCAAGCAGAATGAGCACTTCTCCTGCCCTCTGCCACCCATCCCCAGCAGAAGGAAGAACTATAGGAAGTGCCATGTGTGTAGTGCTGGCAGCAGGAGATACCCAGAGGTTCAACTGCGGCAAACCCCCAACTGGTGTAAAAAGTGTGGGGTTGCCCTCTGTGACAAACTATGCTAGCCCAACAAGACCATCACTGGCTTCCAATTGTATCACTCAGTGCAGAACTACACTGATTATTAGGAAAATAGTGCATAGGGACTGAAGCATCCGGTGTGCTCCATTTTTTTCCAAATTCCCCTGAGTAACAATTTGTAACATTTAATTATATAATGTCACTAGTAATTTATATTTTTTTACCCTGAGCAAAGTCTACTTTACTCATGTTATTTTGTGCATACAAAGACCTTCTCACCTTTGACTGTGTGTTTATGGAACTGATCAAAGTGTGTGACTGTATGGTGATCCTGACCACAAAATTGAAGAAGAAATATTCAAGGAAGAACTTCAATATTTTGGCATGAACTAACCCAGCATATAAATATTCAATTCTGAAAGTTTCATTTTGTTCCTTTATGTTTTGTATTTTTTGTGATTTTTTTCCTAACCCTTCAAAACGGGCCGTCTGTGGGGAAAAGCAAGGGGAAAAACTCACCGTCCCGAGTGAGTTAAGCAGTTGCTAGAAATGTTTGAGCAAAAGGGTCCCAAACGATTGTGTAATGTGACTATAGATGATCACACTCCACAGCATCCCCAAAAAACAATCCAATATAATGTGGATGGGCGCTTACAATGAATGATCAACTGTAATGAGATCTGTGTTTCAAAGTCAGAAGAGACCTCTCCCAATTGCTTCAACTCCACAGGCATGTGGCTGTTGATATTTCACCTGGAAAGTCTACTCTCACTGCTACATAACAATTAAGTACTCTAACTGCTAGACAACAATTAAGCACTCTCATTGCTAGATAACAATCAAGTACTCTCACTGCTACATAGCAATTAAGTAGACAGTCTTTTGTCTAAAGTTATACAGCCCATCCATAAGCACCATCAAAATGTGGGTACTAGCAAAACACTCCTTCTACATAAAAAGCACCCATAAAGCCAAGGTCACTAAGACCTACCTTCATGAGCAATCCATTCAAATTTTCCCTTACAAGTGTAACTCTTGTTTTCTTGTCTTTCTAAGCCACAAGTGCAACAGACAAAAGATATCGAAGCTAATAGATAACAGACACTAACCTGAAACTGAAAGGGGTCACCACAAAGACACTAACCTGAAACTGAAAGGGGTCACCACAAAGACACTAACCTGAAACTGAAAGGGGTCACCACAAAGACACTAACCTGAAACTGAAAGGGGTCACCACAAAGACACTAACCTGAAACTGAAAGGGGTCACCACAAAGACACTAACCTGAAACTGAAAGGGGTCACCACAAAGACACTAACCTGAAACTGAAATGGGGTCACCAGAACACAACCTGAAACTGAAGGTCACTACAAACCCATCCTGAAACTGAAAGGGTTCGCACATAAGACACTAACCTTAAACTGAAAGGGGTCACCAAGTACAAGGATAGATCCTCACTCATCAGTGAGTTCTGTTTCGGCGATCCAACGCATTCAGATTAAAGGTCTTCCAGATCAGTTTGCATTGGTATACTGGAGGATTCTCTGGTATGGTTCCTGCAACAGTTCATCAACTTTCATAACGATCAATATTACATTCAAACCTTTATAATGACAGCAGTGTAAAATATACCATGTGTTCATGTAAAAAGTTACCGTTAAGTAATATTTCAGCCAAGACATGGTTTCCAGAGGAATGACAGAATGTTTCTGAAAATGTTGTAGAATAAGGCTCTCCAACAATGAGGCAAAATGCACACAAACAACAGCATTCACAATCCTTGTGACTTTACTTGATAACATGGTGACTTTTTTTTATATCTCATTCAGCACTGTGTACTGCTGAAATGAAATGTGTCTAATCCCAGTGTTAAACAAATTTGTTTTTCAACCGAAAAACTAAACTTTACACAAGGAATAAACAGAAATCCTGTTGACTTCCATCTTCTTTTTACAAATTATATAAAATGAAAGCTGAACTGAACAATTTCATCAATTCAAAAACACACAAAAATAGAACCAGAACATGTACTTAATATAATATAGGCATACATGCAAAGTCAGAACAAGACTGATGCAGCTGAAATGTGGTTTCTAAGAAGAATGTTAAGAGTTCCATGGACAGCAAAGAAAACAAACTAAACAGTCCTGAAGGAGGCAGACACAAAAAGAACATTAATGAAGAAGATCAGGAAAAGACAAGCAACATTCACATGACATATTATCAGGCAAGAGAAATTTAACACCTAATCACAACAGGATTATGAGGGAAAAGAGCACCAGGCAGATCCAGGGAGAAAATATTCGACGGACTTGCGGAGTGGATGAAGACAGAGAAGGTGGGAGATGTACTTGCAGTGACAAGGTATAGATTCACATGGAGGGCCATGATCGCCAACACCATGTGGCAGAGCACATTGATGATGATGATGAGGCGCACTAATTCTATGTTCATTTTGCTCTGGTTCCTGATTGTTTGAACGCAGGGTTTACACATGGTTTGAATTCCATGAAACGTTATTTCCAGATGCATAGTAAGAAAAGGAAAAATAAGGAAAAACTTCCCTGGTTCTAAACAGTACAAGAATGACAGGATTAATGAGGTGCCACATGTGATTCAAAATATAGAACAGATGTACAATCACATACAAATGCTGAAATAGATGTCACTGATGTCAACTAAATCAGGCTGAAAAACGTTTTGTCATCAGCCTGAAAAAGCTGACAACTATCATCCGATACCTGGTATTGGCTTTCCTGTCTTGTGCTGCTCTGATTCGAAATACCTGAAACAAAAGTAATGGTAATATATGACCAGAATATACTTTTTGTATTGTCTTGTAAACTTTCAACTTCTAGCAAACCACAAAACAATCATAACAGACTCTAGTATCTTCTAATCTGTACTGACATTTCCACAGCAATTGTTTCAACATGGTGGATTACTAGCCAAATGCAGACTTCTCCTCCTTTCTCATTCCAGACTTTAGACGAGGCAATGGCAGTGCAAGCGACACATATGATGAAATGCAAAACAAAAACAATAGGTCTATCTACTTATTTTGATCTTCTTTAGGTCTCTTGCAAAGACATGCACAAACAAACAAACAAACAAACTCACAAATCCTAAATATATAAAAGAAAAGGACAAAACACAATAGAAACTAAGACTAGAGAGAGAGGGGGAGGGAGGGAGGGAGAGAGAGAGAGACAGAGAAAGAGAAAGATCTTTAAGAGAGAGAGAAACTGAAACTGAAACTGAAACTGTTTATTGTCATTACCCGAAAAGGTCTTTTGACAAGGGGGATAACAATTTTCCAGTAGTGCGACACATAATCCACTCTTTGTATGTGCGCAAATTCTTCACGCATAATCAAAAAAAATATCGAACATCCATTCCTTGAACAGTCGAACATATTCAAATTATATATAATGAACAATCATCCATTTTATCAGTACTACATAATACAAACAAACAAAAAAATATCAGAAGTGTTCCTACATTCAGGCCAATAATTTGTCTAGATTTAGGCAAACCAAAATCTTTTTCACACACCCACACCCACACACACGCACCCATATACACTTACACGCGGGCGCGCGCTCGTGCGCACGCACACACACACATCAAAACTGTAATATGATGAAACATCTGGGCTAGACCACCCAAACCTTACATTTAGTGATAATAATATAATCTTCACATAACTGCCCCATAATACTCTGTTAACAAGGGACATCACTATGCCTTTTATTTATTTGTTTTTGGTTTGTTTGTTTTTTTGGGTTTTTTTGTTAACATGTATAGTAGACCCTTAAGTGTCTATATACCCTTTCAATATCCACTTCTAACATATTCTACAAATATACCATTATTTTCATATTATTAGCTACTCTTAAATTATTGGCAAACAAAGCAAAATAAAGCAAATGAAAACAGCTCTTTACAAAACAGAGTCTATAATAAAGCGGCTTCTTTTGGAGTTAACGTGATATAGCCCATATCAGTCAAAAGAGATTAAATTAATCCCAGTATGATATTGTCTAGCACTATTGTCGGGCTTGTAAGTGTTTATGTCTTATTTTTTGTGCTTCCGCAATGTATAGTGCCACTGATTTGATTATGACTTCGTCATCAGACGACAAAATAGATACAACATCTTGTCTTTTGGCCATGTCGGATTCAAAAACTTTGCATTTTCCATGTATTGTGTCAAAAATTTGGCATTGGAATAAAAAGTGTTTTTCATTATCGACATTGTTTCCACATAAGGAGAAAGGATATACTGTGGACGTCCCAGGTTGAAACCAATTTTTATTTGCATTGAAACCAAGTGTTCTTAATCTAAATCTTGCGTAATTAGTTCTTTGCCATTTATCCGTAACAACACTGAGATATTTTTCGGTTTGAAAAACATCTTTAAATGAGAAAAACCAACTATATTTTTCTTTGTTTTCCATATCTGAGTGCCAATTTTGTTTAAACGAACAAATAAGCTTGTCTTTAAATTCATTAATAAACTGACACTCATTTCCTACTCCCTGGGACAACCACACGATTCCAAACCCAAGATCTGATAAAGCCTTTTTTACCTGATAGGCCCAGTTCTGTTTTCCTATTTCCATTTGAGTCATCATTTCATATGCCTGTTTACATAACCGAGATTGTGGAAGCCTTAACAATTTCAACCAGTATTTAATACTCTTCACAAAGGTTCTAATGTATAAAGGATATCTTCCAGTTTCTCCATATAAAACGGTGTTAGAAGAGTGAATTGGTACAGCCAAAAAATGTTTTATAGCATATGTATGCACTTTTTCCATATGTGGATTTACAGTAAAACCCCATACTTCAGCTGCATTTGTAAGTAAAGGTTCTATCTGTGTATCAAACATTTTCCAATATAAATTACAATCAATAGAATTGAGCTTCCGTAAGGATTTTAGAATTTCAATAACACCCTTTTTCCCTTTATTACAAGATTCTTCCCATGTATAATTTAAACTTAATTTTGTCGAAAATATCATTCCTAAGTATTTATAAGAATTAACAACTTTAACCTTGTTAATTCCATAGAACCATTTTTCGTGTTTTGATAAATGTCCACCCTTCCTGAAAATCATAATATTAGTTTTATCCATGTTAACTGTTAAAGCTAGTCGATCCGATTCTTCCTTTAAGACATTTAACTGGTTTTGTAAGCCTTTGACTGTACCAGAGAGAAGAATAACATCGTCTGCAAACAGCAATAGGAATATCTCAATAACCCCAGGGATAATTTGAATGCCATGCCTGCCTTTTCTTGACAGTTCCACTGCTAATTCATTAATGAAAAATGAAAACAATTGAGGACTCAATTGACACCCCTGTTTCACTCCTTTAGGGCATTCGAAATAATCTGAATATACACACTTCTCACGCACGCATGTAAGCACTGAGTTGTAAACTCCTCTTAGGGCCATATATAATTTTCCATTCACACCACTTTTACGTAATACATTCCAAAGATTATTACGATTCACAGAATCGAATGCCTTCCTAAAATCCACAAATGCAACATAAAGTTTCTTATTTAAAAGTAAATGCTTCTGCACAAGGGAGTAAAGTGTGAAAATATGATCAATTGTACTGTATTTTGCTCTAAATCCAGCTTGTTCTTCAACTATTTTCTCTTCTTTTTCTGCCCAATTTGTTAATCTCTTATTCAAAATATATGTATAAACTTTACTCACTATACTTGTTAGAGCAACTCCTCTATAATTATCTGGATTATTCAGAGAGAGAAATCCTTAAGAGAGAGAGAGAAATCTTTAAGAGAGAGAGAGGGGGAGGGGGAGAGAGAGAGAGAGAGAGAGAGAGAGAGAGAGAGAGAGAGAGAGAGAGAGAGAGAGAGAGAGAGAGAGAGATCGTTCACACATCCCAATTTGTCAACCAGTTAAACAGCTGGTCGGGCACAAGTGTGTCGTGTGCACAATCAATAATCATGGACGAATTACTTTCACAATCATGTCAGTTTATCCAACACAGACCAAGTCAGTTTATCCAACATAGATTCAGTGAGAGAGAAAAAAAGAGAGAGACACAGACACAGGCAGACAGACAAAGAGAGAGAGAAAGACCAGAGAGAAGTGAGACAGACTGTGTACCTTTTGATTATAGGAGCCAGCTGTGTGCCCAAATCTTCACAGTGAAACCATTCCTCATACAGAGACTTTGTGGTTAGTTTACCGTCCTTCTCCACATAGTACCTGCAGTACACAATACCACATAAATATATTACCATGAAAATCCTAGCGGTGCTGTACCTGGATACATGCGGGAAATCCCTTCCACTGTTTCTGTGCACCTCCGTAACTATTCTAAAGAAGCAGGGTTGAGGTCACTAACCATAAAATAAACTGACCAATCGTTGGTTTGTTACTTCTTGCTCAATAACTGAAAGATTAAAAAAAAAAATCATCATTTGAAAATGATTAACACTGAATTTTGAGCATCAAAATGATGGCTGTGCCGCTTGCACACGCATCTACTTGGCCATCATTCTGACTGCAGCAACAAGGTTAAATTTTCAAAAAAAATTTCCCAGTAAGTATCATAATCTCTGAAAATGTATCATTTAGTTAGAGACTTTTTAAGGTGAAATTCATTAGGGAAAATGTCGCAATCATTCATCAATAAACACGGAAATGGCAGATAAGTCCATTTACAAGGTGTTCAGCTGACTGTTGATTTAATAATATGAATAATATTTTCACTTGTATAGCACAAACAGTCCATGACAAAAGCACGCACATTGCACTTCACAAGAATAGAACGTAATCATACACTGACTGCACAAAATGAACGACAGGAACGACAGTAACATAAATATCAAAAACCATAGCAGAAAGAAGAGCCAATTAATACAAAAGAATACAAATATTCACAGACATACAAACAATGTGCATGCACACACACTCACACACAAAAACACACACGTGTGCGCACACACACACACATACAGACAGGTGAAAACAGCAGATTAAGTATGCAAAACATAATCCCAAATATTCATCTAGGGTCCCAAAGTCTTAAAGGATTTTACAAGGGAAGAGTATCTCTTTTTAATCAAGTTATACTAACATGCCATGAATTTCTTTAACATAAATTAATGACTAAGAGCAGGCATGAAAACAACTGAAAAAAAAAAGGAGGCCAGGATTTGGGCCCACATAAGGTCCCCTGTGGGATCCAGGGACAATGCCCCTTGAGGAGGGGGTAGGGGGGGGGAGAAATCCCCTGGAAGCTGGAAGGGGCTGTAGCATTTCAGAACCTTTCATAGGCAAGAAAATGTACATGCGCTTGGCTGCTTTTACAGTGAAGACTTGTGATGATAGCAGAATGTTTTGCTTGTACTCCACGTCAACAAACTTCAGATACCACTTTCTGTTTACGATGGAGATCTTTTTCTTTCCATCTAGGATTGAGACTTCGTGACAGGGCTGTACTCTATGCTTACTATCATAATATATCCTGGCGTCAACCAGGCCCGAGAGATACAGACATCTGCGGTGCTGGTCAGGAGATTTGAGCGACACCTTCTTCTGAGCATCAGTCAGTTTCTGCTTTGCCTTCTGAATGATATCTGGATCTACCAAAAGAGAGAAAAAGCAGTCTTCCAATAACATGTGTTGTCCCAAAGTGCTGGGAGTCTAAGCCTGAAAGAAAGTTATGTATTTCTTCAGGCTTCTTTTCAAAAGATCATTTCACTCCTTTTTGTAGTGGTCTGAGAATAAAGTGTCAAGCAGCAACCTAACGGAGCAACTCTGGGACAAAAGATTTGGGGCAACAAACTGAACATGAAATCAGAAACTGTCGCTTTTCTGACTGTGGGGACGCATGTTCAAGTTCCGTCGGTTCCTCGATATTTTCTTCAATAGGTTGTCTAAGTGGCTTCACTCAATGAGTATGTTGCTGACAGTCTGCCAAGGTTTAAACATGATTGTAGTGAACAAGACAACAACAGCAGCAGCAGCAACAACAACAACAACAACAACCACCACCCAGAAAGACAACAAACAAAACACATACACACACACACACACACACACACACACACACACACACACACACACACACACACACACACACAGAATGGCTGCGCACTATCCAAGATCAACAGCGTGGTAAATGGCTAATAGGTGGAGACTTTAATTCCCACTCCCCATTTTGGGAAAAGAACTGTTCTACTGTTACGAGCAATCGTTTGGTAGAAAATATCGTTGATAGTTCGCTTTACCTTCTAAATGATGGTAGTGTCACTAGGATCCCTGATGTTTCCAAACACAGGGTGACAGCCATCGATTTGTCTCTAATCTCACCAGAATTAGTACCATCCTGTACCTAGGAAACTCACAGAGACACTTTGGGAAGCGATCACCTACCTATCATCATAACCATAACTGACAAAAACATCAGGATGAAAGACAGCTCTCCTGAAATTATTCCAAAATATAATTACAAGCGTGCTGACTGGTCCTTATTTCGAACTGCTCTAGCTAATCAAGATTACAGACATTATGAAAGTGAAAATGTAGACATTATGTTTTCTAAATTCCAAGAGTCAATTTTAGCCGCTGCAGACCTATCGATTCCGAAACTCAAATCTTCTAGATCAAATAATCGATTGGGTAATGTTTGGTGGACAGAGGCATGTGAGAAAGCAGTTCAATATAAAAGGGAGAAATTCAAAATCTACATCAAAAGCCGGAAACCTGAGGATCATGTCGAAATGAAAAAAGCTAACATCCAATGTAACAAAATCATTGCTGAAGCAAAGAAAGATTATTGGGCATCATTCTGCACAAAAGAAATGTCAGATTTCAAAGATTTCCATAAAGTCTGGACGAAAATGAAACAAATGAAGGATGGAACCAACTTACCTAGGTGTCCGATAATGATTGAAACATGTAACACATTTCCTTCAGACATGGACAAAGCAGAAACTTTTGTGGATCTGTTCGCCGAAAACAGTAAAGTTGAAGGTTTATCTCCTGACTGCAAACATCACAGAGAAATGGAAGATTACAACCCAATCTACACTGATCCAGTACCACAGAATGATCTCTGGTTTAATTCTCCAATCACCTTAGAAGAGCTAAAAAACACAGTACTGTCTCTACACAACAAAAAGAGTTCGGTAGGTGTTGATGCAGTTTCGACTGAAATGATTAAACATCTCCCTGAAAACTACCTTATTTTCCTACACAAAATTTTGCAGAAATGCTGGGTTACCGGAACTGAGCCACAAATCTGGCAAAAGTCTATAGTTATACCAATCTTAAAAACAGGAAAATCGAAAACCGATAAAAACAGTTACAGACCTATTGCTTTGACGTCCCACACAAGCAAACTAATGGAAAGATTGGTCTTAAACAGACTTTTACACTACTGTGATAAAAATAACGTTATTCCGGTAAACCAGGCAGGTTTTAGAAAAGGAAGATCCGCAGTTGAGCACCTAGTTAAACTTACAACTCAGATCAAACAACAGTTTGCCCGCAGAAAAAGTGTTTTAGCTACTTTCTTTGATGTGAAAAAAGCTTACGATCAAGTTTGGCATAAACGTTTATTGTTCAAGCTAAAATCTGTTGGTTTATCGGGCAATATGTTCAATTACATTAAATCTTTTTTAGCTAATAGAACAATTCAGGCAAGAGTAGGAGCTAGTTATTCTTCTTCACGATGCCTCGACATGGGGATTCCACAAGGTGCAGTGATAGCACCTATTTTATTTAATATCCTTATACAGGATCTTCCTAAAGCTCTTTCAAATCGTGTTGTTTTAGTACAGTACGCTGATGATATATGCACTTGGATGAATATCACTTTAAAAAAGACAACTCCACAGAGAACGCGAAATTACATCAGGAAGTTGTATCAAATTGATCTTGATAATCTTGGAAACTATATGTTAGAAAATGGGCTGTCGTTGTCAGCAGAAAAAAACTAACATGATGCTGTTTGATCCTGGTGGTAACTCAAATAACTTGCCTACTTTCAAATTGCTTGGTGAAGTGTTAAATTACAAACAGGTTGTAAAATTCTTGGGAGTTTACATCACGTCCAAATTAAGCTGGAATGTCCATTTTGATTATATTTTAACAAAAGCGTGAAAAACCTTAAATTTTCTAAAGATAATAAGCAAATTACCCTGGGGAATGGATACAAATGTACTGATTCATCTGTCAACAGCGCTGGTCAGGTCTAAATTATCCTACGCGCAAGAAGTTTTCTTCAATGCACCCAAATATTTACTAAAAAAGATTCAGAGCTTGGACTGCAAAAGTCTTAAAATTGCACTAGGTGTACCAACTCATGCTTCTACTCTGGAAACGTACAAAGTTGCTGGAATTCTACCTTTAAACAACCATCGTGAGTTAGCTACTGCAAAGTTTACAATTAGAACTACTTCACAAGTGGATAATTTTGTGAGCAAAGAAATTAAGATCAGGTCTGATACTGACTTTCCAAAACGAGCAAAAAACATTTCATCACAAATTACAGCCGCAACTTACATATCTGGCCTGATCAAACAGTCCAACATAACAATGGATGAAATAGCCGAGAAACCAACGATAACGCCTATCCCTACATGGGAAATGCTAAAGGCCACATTTGATCTCGATTATGCAAAAGTTAAAAAAGATGATAATGTCAACATTACGCTATCCACAGCTTGTGAACACATCGATGAAAAATACCGTACCCACCTCCACATTTTTACCGATGGGTCAGTCTTAGCAAACCAGAGCGCTGGAGCAGCCTTCTATGTTCCAAAATTTAACATTAAAAAGTCTTTTTTCATTGGGGCAAATGTATCTATATATACAGCAGAATTAGTCGCTGTTGTTCAAGCGTTGCATTATTTAATAAGCCTTCGGCCTGTGTCATTGAAAGTAGTTCTCTTTGTTGATTCAAAATCTGTATTATATGCCTTACAGTCTTTTGATACAGACACAAGACCTGACTTAATTATTGAGGCAAATCATCTAATACATTGTTTAAAGATAAATGGTTCGGAAATCAATTTATGCTGGGTGCCTTCTCATGTTGGTCTTCATGGCAACAATGTAGTTGACAGAGCAGCTAAATCCGGTGCCCTCCATTCTGAAAATTCCATAGAATTACATGTTAACACCTCGGTAAAAAAAGCTTACAACTCGCTAGAATTAGCATCATGGATTCGATTTCATGAACATTTAAATGAAAAATTTGTGTCTCAAAAAAGAATCAAACTTTCAGTTCAAAGTATCTGTAAAAATTTGCAGTATTCCTCGTTATATCATTTGAGATTAATTGTTATGACATATTTTCGCATTCAACTGAACGCTTTGAAAACAAAATATTGTAACAACATTTCATGTATTTGTGGCGAACAATTCACATTGTATCACTGTTTGTTTTACTGCAGAAAGCTTCGCTCCTTTTTACCAAAGACGTTTACACAAGGAAACTATCATGAAACGCATTTTAAAGAAGTAGTATCGGATCAAGTTTTGTTAGTTAAAATTTCAGAATCATTGGTTCACAGTCCTGTTAATGCGTTACTTTAAGATTATTATTATAATTATGATTATTTTTGTTTTGTTTTGTTTTTATGACGATTTTTCTTTTACATTATTGATGTTAGCGTTGTTCTAGTTTCATTTCTCTGTTCATCCATATCCTTTTTCTTAAGACCTTGCCGCTTCCTTTTAATTTTTTTTACGTCCCTTACTCTGTTCCCCTCTCCCTTCCACACCCCCCCCCCCCCCCCCCCCCCCCCCTTATTTCATCCTCCATGCCATTTTTCCCCGTCTAATATCATTTATAGTGAAAAGACGTTAAATCAAGCAACGAACACACACAGAAATAGTTTCAAAGTAAGACCAATTTCAAATCCAGTAATTGTAAACATCTGTGCTGTAGCTAATCTGCATGAAAAAGTTGTCACAGATGTTACGTGCAATAATATGACGTAATCTATAAATGTGTGCAAAACCCCTCTGCAGACAATTCAAGTTATGTTACCTGTTAGAACAAGTGCTTATTCTTATTTTTATTCTTATTGTTGCTTAAAACCCAGCAAATTATATAGAGCCATATCAGGGCTATAATGCCTGGCATTGACCACTCCATCCAATTTATTGCGCAGGGGACTTAAAAAACACACCTGAATACAAATTTAAACATAACTAAGGACACTAAAACGTACATAAGAACGTGTCTAAATTACCTAAAACTGCTTCTGTATATCTTACTTCCCTAGAGCCAAAAATGCACTTGATACATGCACCCAATTATCAATCCTAAGAGAGTAGTACATAAGACTTTATTGAACACATACAAGTGAACACACCAGCACGGCAGAAAATGATACGAATAAATGACAGACAGAAAACAAAGGAACCAGGTAGAAACAAAGAGAGTGGCAGAAAAGAGGAAATTCCGAGCACAGAATTTCCAGAAGAAGGGGATACTATTTATGCTGAAAAGGCCCCTGGCATCCCCACAGGAGAGTTGGAATAGGTCATCTTTTGTTATGATGATGGCTACTTAAAACAAAATAACAACTTGGCTTAAACAGATCACAGATCACTTTAAATCCATTTCCTATGCTGGCTGAATAATCAATGAAATCGAAACCAGCCCTACCTCAGAGCATCCTTTTCGTCATCAGCCCTTTCACGCTCAATGACCAAACCAATGGTGTTCTCCTTGCGCTGGGGTGAATGAGGGATATGCCCTGGCAGCAAAAAGATCTGCATACAAAGAAAATTATGTGTGAAGTGTTGTGAACTGTTTCACTGGTCAAAGCACAATGGTAACTCTGAGCCTGAAAATTAGCAATGCCCCAAACTATTCAGGCACAATGTTAACTCTGAGCCTGAAAACTGACAATGCCCCAAATTATTCAGGCACAATGTTAACTCTGAGCCTGAAAACTGACAATGCCCCAAACCGTTCATGCACAATATTTACTCTGAGCCTGAAAACTAACAATGCCCCATACCATTCAGGCACAATATTAACTCTGAGCCTGAAAACTGACAATGCCCCATACCATTCAGGCACAATGTTAACTCTGAGCCTGAAAACTGACAATGCCCCAAACCATTCATGCACAATATTAACTCTGAGCCTGAAAACTGACAATGCCCCAAACCATTCAGGCACAATGTTAACTCTGAGCCTGAAAACTGACAATGCCCCAAACCATTCATGCACAATATTAACTCTGAGCCTGAAAACTGACAATGCCCCAAACCATTCATGCACAATATTAACTCTGAGCCTGAAAACTGACAATGCCCCAAACCATTCAGGCACAATGTTAACTCTGAGCCTGAAAACTGACAATGCCCCATACCATTCATGCACAATATTAACTCTGAGCCTGAAAACTGACAATGCCCCAAACCATTCAGGCACAATGTTAACTCTGAGCCTGAAAACTGACAATGCCCCATACCATTCAGGCACAATGTTAACTCTGAGCCTGAAAACTGACAATGCCCCAAACCATTCAGGCACACTGTTAACTCTGACCTTGAAAACTGACAATGCCCTAAACTTACTTTCTTTTAGCACAAATGCCCCAACTAACTCTCTTTCATTACAAAAGCTCTTTTGCACAATGGTGACCTTGAAAAGTTTCGACACTTCAGTATTTGACATTCTGGAAATGCACAGATGCTTCGTTCCCCTTCAGATGAAGATGTTTTATTTTCCTTCAGAGAATTCGCATTCGTACAACTCAGTGACCAAAAACTCAAAAAAGTAACACAAACACACACACACAATGTCAGCACACACACATACATACACACAAACACATACACACACAAGCGTGCGCGCACGCACACAAACACACAGAGAATTCAGTTTCTAAATACTGACCTCTCCTTCCTTGATGGGGATGTCTTTATGTTTGCCTTGTTCAATCACCTTAAGCACCATGTCTCCTTTCAGCATGTAGAACAGCTGTCAAAACACACACACACACACACACACACACACACACACACACACACACACACACACACACACACACACACACACACACACACACACGCAAACAAACACACACACACACACACACACACACACACACACACACACACACACACACACACACACGCAAACACACACACAAACACACACACATGCAAACACAAACACACACACATACACACACAAGACATAAGATAAAAAAGCAACGAAAATAAAACAATAAATGAAAACTCTGACAGCTCTGTTAAGTCAATTTTCTTCTTTTGTTTTTAGGTTATCTTTTCAAAAATGGAAGTCTCTCTGGGAAAAAGTGTATGTACAAACATGTACACACTTTAGTGCACAAGAGGATTATGAACACTTCACAAATCTGACAAAAAAGATGTTTACTTTTTCAATAAGATATATACAAAAAAAAAAACATCAAAAATACACAAAATCTGTTCGTTTTTTATTAGTTTTTGAGATAAGTATGTTTGAGTAGCTAAGTCATCAATAGGATAAGTAATAATAAATTCATACTACAGCGACAGTGAAAAATTTGTTTCAAAGTATGGCAATATTCAAAAACCTGTACCATTTCCCATAAGAAAAAGAGGAAGTGACTTCCTCACAGAGTAAATTTACATTTCATTTAGAAATGAAATAGGACTGAGCTTTCAGAATTCATGTATATCAGAAAATCTCAAAATCAATATCAAGGCTGGAGGGTGGGGATGAGGGGTCCCAGCTCAGTTCACAATTATGACCACCAAGTTATCCATTAAAGCTGCATGCAGTGTCACGTATGTGTGTGTGTGCTTGTGTGTGTGTGCTTATGTCAATATGTGATCATGCATCATTTTTGCATACACGTGTACATATGTCATGTGTGTGTGCATAAATGCACAGGCATTATGAAGTGCAAAATTTACAAAAAATAACTCAAAAAGGAACAGTCAGTAAATATTTTGAAGACGTATCACGATAAATGAACAAAGCTAAATGAATGATCACATCCTCATTAGAACAAAATCTTTTTCTACAGTCATTTGTTCTATTTTTATATCTTTTTCCCAATATTGATAAAAAATTAAGGAATGTGTTAAAAAATAACAGAAGAATGAAAGAATGTGGTGGAACAGTGTTTTAAATGCCATTAGACTTTAGAGAAAAAGAAAAAGAAACAGAGAGAGTGAGAGAGTGAGAGACAGACAGAATGAGACAGAGACAGACACAGAGACAGAAACAGAAGGGGTAAGAGAGAAAGAAACAGTTGACAAACACACAATAATACTGAGAATGAAATACCAATCAACCACCTTTAACATTTAACAGTACATTACTGAGTAAAGGTTTTCCATTACTTGTATTACCATCAATCTTCTCTAAACCAAGAACAACGATAGCATTATTTCACTGTCTTTAGTGACAACAAAACAAAACCAATTTTACAATCAACACAAACTGGTTTAAACTAATCTAAACTATACCTCATCGCCTTCCTCTAGGTGGAAATCTTTTCGCACATTTGGGCCACCGACATAGAACACTTTCATCTGCCCATCATTGTGCCTGCAAGTAAAAAACAACATAAAAAGAACCTTACTGGACACTCCATTACAAAATAAACATCCAAAATAAATTCTAATATAGACCACACACACAAAAAAAGTGACTGAATGTGTGCAGATGTGCACGCGTGTGTGTGCCTGCACGCGTGTGCATGTGCGTATCTGTGTTGCAAGGTTGAGAGTGGTAAAAAGGTGATGGACTTTCCTGTCAATCTGACTAGTCTTCAGCATCTGGTATGGGTCTTCATGTGGAACAGAAGACTAATCCTGAAGGCCTTATGCAGGTAATGCATGAGAAGGTATTCTGCCACTCTGGATTCTTGTGTACCTATGAATGTGTGAACGCACTTGTGCATGAATATGAACTATTGTGTGTGCACAACTATGCATGTCTGCATGTGTCGAGGTATGTGCCGATTATATTGTTGCTTGCTGGCTCTCCAAAGTACATCATTGAAAAACTCCCTAAGTTTCAGAACCTTGCTGCTTGCCTTGTCGTCTTCCGCTCTCCTAAATTTGTTACCCCTCTTCTTCAGCTGTTGCACTGGATTCCTGTTCCTAGCAGAACTGATTACAAGATTTCTCCTCTGTGTTTCAAAATGACAGAAGCCACTGCTCCTCGCTACTTCTCTATCTCCTACACTTGTACGCTCCTTCCAGTCAGCTTTGCTCTTCATCAGATGACCGAGTGTTTTGTCTTCCTAATAGAAGAACAAAAATGTCTAGTCAGTACGCTTTTTCCTACCAAGCCTTGCCACCTGAATTCAGTTTCAGTTCTCTGTCAAACACTGACAGTCTTTACAGTTTTTCCAAATTAATTGAGGACTATCTATTTCCTAGAATAATGGTATCTCCTTACCAAGTTCCTTCCCTGCTTCAATTTCTTTTAAACAATATTTATAATGGTATCTCTTTACTAAGTTCCCTCCCTGTCTCAAATTCCTGTATAAAATACCATAGTATACCATAGTGGCATTTTCTCTTTGCTGTCTCTCTTTCCATCTCTCTCTCCCCTAGAATCTCTCACATTCTCTCAGCACATGGCCTGTTCTACAGTCTGCTGCACATATGGATGTCACATTCATAATGTGTTCATACAGTTTAATCTGCGTGCTGCATGTTGGAGAGGCAATAACTAATAAGTAATATCCTAACTTTTATCTGCAATAAAATCTGACAGAGGTAAGTGGACCACTCCATGGACTTAATCACTTACTGTCACCCTTCCCAAGAACGGAAAACTCCAGCACAAGCAGAACTACCACATAATCAGTTTGATCATGCATGCCAGCAAAGTAATGCTAAAAAATCATGCTGAACAGATTACAGCTGCAAGCAGATACCACTACCACTGAACAATAGGTCAAATTTCACAAGAGCAGAAGTACCACTGAACAGATCTTTAACCTGCGAAAAACACCTCTAACCCCAGAAGAAGTTCTGTCAGGTCTTCACATACTTCAAGGTGATGTTTGACAGAGACTGGCATGACGCACTGAGGACCACAACGAAAAGATTTAACATTATGCAAAAACCGATCACCATGATACAAAAATACACTCCAAAGCAACAACAAAGTTCTTGCACAGGATGTTATTGGAGAGCGGTTCCATATTTCAGCTGGAGATCATCAGGGCTGCCTTTTGTCTCTCACACTTTTCAACATATTCCTAGAATGTATCATAACTGATGAACTAGAAAATCACATCAGCACAGTCAGCAATAGAGGAAGAACCATCATAAACCTTTGTTTCACAGATAACACTGTTGCCTGGCAAGCAGTGAGCAAGAACTTGCTAAGTTTGTTAAAAGATTACATGAAACACTGACAAGATATGGTATGGAAATCAGCAGCGAAAAGACCAAATTAATGGCCAGCCACACCACCACCATCATTAGTAATATAACTGTCCATGGACTGAAGCTAGGAACTGTTCAACAATTCACTTACCTGGGAACCATCATAAGCAATCAGGAATCCAAAACAGAGACCCTCTTGAGGCCAGCAAAGACAATATCAGCCCTGTCCCGGCTGACACCAGTATGGAAGGCAAGAACATCTCCATGAAAAACAAGATCAGACTGTTATGTGCACTGGTATATATTCCACCTTCCTGTATGCATGAGAGACATTAACCCTGAAAGAGAATTTGGAAAGACAAATCCAAGCCAAGGAAATGAAGTATTATTGTATACAAAAACATCAGAAACACTGATCATATCACCAATGACCAAGTGTGCTAAATCATCAAGCAATACATTGGACCATATGAATATTTGCTGATTTAAGTTAAGAGATCCACTGCCCACGCCCAAACAAACAGGAACCAGAAGAACAAGTAAACCAAAGTGAACGCATATTCAATACAACAAGACAAGACAAGCGCAACAACACCAAACAACGGATAATAAGAAGAGGACTAAAAACTTCCCTGCCACCTCATCCAGTGGATAAAAAGGGACCAAATGAAATGCCCATGTGTTCATGAGCAGTAGTAAGAAGTAGTGTTTCCTGTTCGCTTGGGCGTAGGCAGTCGCACTTGTTTTAAATCAATCCTGCACAGAACTGTTGAATGAGGGAGAAGGAGGGGATAACAGAAAAAAAAAGATGGAATGACAACATTGTGGAATAGACAGAGAAACTATTTGCAGAGACCCACACCCTAACACACAACCAACAGAGCTGGAAGAATCTGATGAACAGTTCTTTAGCGCAGCACCCCAATGACTTCATGGAGCTAAGGAAGGAGATGTGTTTATGAATTAAGTCTTTGAATTTATGACTTATTGTTGGACGTTGGAATTAATACTTTGGTAGTGCTCTGCGTATGTGAGTACGTTTTGATTTTGTCGCTTCTGAATTAAGATGAATGTCATAAGATTAAATGTATGGCCCATTATTCGATTTTATTTAATTTTGTGTTGTGATTTGTAATTTGTCTATTTTTTTGTATCATGTTAATTGATCTTGCAGATACCTAGGCTACTTTGATCAGACATCAGTGTTCACAATAATAATAATACTTGCCATGGTTTTTATGTTTCATGATGTTTAAATCAATGAATGCATTGCCATTTCAAGCATTTGCAAAACAAATTTGTTGTGGGCAATACGTGATCTGCTATCGCATTATCTTTTATATGGAAAAGGTGATACAATTACAGCTCTCATTTTCCAGTCTGATTGTATGGATTTACTTCATGTTTTGTTTGAGATAACAGAGTACTAGATCAGCAGATGTACACAAAAATATAGGACTAAGTATTTGCTAATTAATTTTGCATGCTAAACGTTTTGTTAATTCTGAATGCTAAACGTTTCGTCCATGGGTGTATGATAAATACAATTAAACCAAACAAAAGCACACAAGTTTATGAACAATTAGAAAACAAAACAAAAACACCCACGGCAACAACAAAAGAAACCCAACAACAATAAAACATATAAGAATACAATGAGAAAAAAGAAAACCCCACCCAACAACCACACACACACAAACAAACAAACAAAAACAGCAATTTCAAATTTATTGTATACTGAATTCCATCAAAAGTTGTTTCCACAAGTTCACTACAAAATGCATTGATAGTAGAGTCAGCATGCTAGAGTGTACACAGCAAGCTATAGTATTTGTGAATGAGCGGACAGGTAAACGGCCTCTTCACTGGATTCACTTTTGTAAACACTTCTCCAGAAATCTGTATGACTAGACCTGTAAGTGATAGGCCTACTCTACTTTTTCATAAACTCAGGTAACTGCTGTATGACTAGACCTGAACATGATTATGATAAAAAAAAATTTATGAACTCAGATCATTGCCTGTATCATGTACGCCTGTTACCATTTTGAAACACTGTAAGGAACTGTCTTGCTCTATCAGCTAAGCCTAAATAAAATTCTAAACTTATAATTTTCACTGGGAAATGAAATCAGTATGGGAAAAACTGGGCAAACTGCCTAAACTTCAACCAAGTAGGCCTATGTAAAATCAAAATCGCACAAATATGGCACCACCTAAATGATGGAAATATGATAAGCAGTGAACAGGCCAGTTTTTCATGTAGCGGGCTGGGACTGAAATCTAAGTATGAGATGTACAGCCTATGGCAAGATACCGATAATCAAAAGAACCAACAAACTCTCGTTTACTGATCAAAACCGTGACCTGCACGTGGATTGAACCAACAACGTATACCAACATAGGCCTACACATTTCGAGCATTGCGCTTTAACATCTGAACTAATGGGCTATTTTGAATAAAAGCAAATCAAATACATGTTGGCCTTGTTATTAGAACAACAGAACATCTGCCATACGTTTTATGTATGACAGTCCATTAGAACACTTCCGCGCTGGGACGTTAATAATAACAATTAACAAAGAGACGAATGTCGGAGACAAAATCACGGGGGCGACTATGGCGGCGAAGAAAGCAAAAAAATGAACATAAACTCACATCATTTTATTGCACACCGGCGGCGCAAAGAACTTCTTGTTCTCTTCCAGCCATTTGTCAGTGTTGAACTGTACCGGTGTATCCATTGACGTGCGCTTCTTGCAAGGAGGTTCGCTATTCTGTGACTCGGTCATGCTTGTTCTTCCCAGAAAATCTAGGGTGAAAGGTGAGGGGAGGTCGTACAACGTCCTTGACCTTTCTTAAGATCAGGAGCAGCCGGCTTTTTCTGTCTTTGGGCCGTTATCAAGCCTCCAAATTCACCCGTCCCCCCACCCCACCCACCCCCAGAGAATTTTGCAGACCATGTCATTTAGTTAGCCTTGCGCATAATTGTTTCATATCTGCCTGCCTACCAGTTGAGATGCCCTGGAATAAATTCCAAACAACACTTGAAGGGCGGGGGTGGGGGGAGTCGAAACGTGCCAAAAATGACCACTCAAGGCTTACAATACAAACAAGTGAACACAAGATGACTTCATTAATGATTTTTCTTTTTACATTTAATTGTACATTTGGACATCATAAAGCATGGAGGTCATCTTCCTCTATCATTACATGTGGGCGTGGCCGAAAAATTTCTGTTTACTTGCAAAGACAAAAATGTGCTCCATATTTTTTTTCACAGTATTTGTTTTTGCAGTTTGTAATACCAAAGTTGATCAAAACCTGATACAATTTCACCATGAAGAATTGTGAAATCGAACATATCTGAAACAAACGAACGAACAAACAAACAAAATAAACAAAATAAACAAACAAACAAGTGCAGGAACAAAGGAACTAGGGTGTATTGTCTTCCATGAAAGTTAATGTCGCTGTTACGTATTCCTTATCAAGACTCCAGTCTGTGAGAAGAAAAAATGGTCAAGCCCATATAAATGTTCTTCCCATACATAGGACAGTTCTGAGCAGGACTTGAAAAATCTCTTACTATTCCGGAACGAACACGCATGCACAACTATACACACTCAAATGAAATAAGGATAGTCAAACAAGTTCGTAGACATGTCGAACGCCAGTGGCAGTCCGTTTAGCTTGAAATTCATTCACAAATTCTTCCAGAACATGGCAAATAGTTACGAAAATGATTCATCATCATCATGTGCCCTGCCGCATGGCGTTGGTGATCATGGCCCCCCACATGAGTCTATCCCTTGTCGCTGCAAGAACGTCTTCCACCCTCTCTGTCCTCAGCCACTCTGCAAGTCCATCCAATATTTTCTCCCTGGGTCTACCTGGTGTTCTCTTTCAGCAAGATTATCTTTTGAATCCGTTCTGGACACAACAAGACTATCTTCTGAGTCCATTCTGGACACAACCAGACTATCTTCTGAGTCCGTTCTGGACACAACCAGATTATCTTCTGAATCCTTTCTGGACACAACAGATCTATCTTCTGAATCCTTTCTGGACACAACAAGCTATCTTCTGAATCCTTTCTGGACACAACAAACTATCTTCTGAATGCCTTCTGGACACAACAAGATATCTTCTGAATCCATTCCGGACACAACAAGACTGTCTTCTGAGATCCGTTCAAGACACAACAAAACTGATCTTCTGATCCGTTCAGGCACAAAAGACTATATTCTGAATGCCTTCTGGACACAAAAACTAATTCTGAATCTTCTGGACACAACAAATATCTTCTGAATCCGTTGTGGACACAACAAGATATCTTCTGAATCCGTTGTGGACACAAAAAGACTATCGTCTGCATCCATTCTGGACACGACAAGATATCTTCTGAATTTGTTCTGGGCACAACAAGACTATCTTCTGAATCCGTTCTGGACAAAACAAGACTAAACATCCATATAGCAAAAAAACTGAAGTTGGTCCCGCCGAACCTCCATCCACCCCATGTGTCCACCTGGCTTGGACGGCCAGACGGCAGACTCCAAACTATAACGCCCTCAGGAAGACTGTCTACCCAGAGAGCACTCCTCTACCTACTCAACGTGGTGATGC
>CM060308.1:89287450-89297450 GCA_030674185.1 Monoplex corrugatus
TGTGTGTGTGTGTGTGTGTGTGTGTGTGTGTGTGTGTGTGTGTGTGTGTGTGTGTGTGTGTGTGTGTGTGTGTGTGTGTGTGTGTGTGTGTTGTGTGTGTGTGTGTGTGTGTGTGTGTGTGTGTGTGTGTGTGTGTTTGTGGTTTACGCGCGCACGTGTGTGCATACGTGCATGTACGCGAACATATGGAGATTTTAAAACCTGACGATAGGAATCCAGCACATGTGCTCTACCACTTCCACACTAGTCTAGGACATGGCATATGCCTCATCACTGATATGTCAGATTGATTATGTAAAGGAGAAGTGAGGTGCGACCTGCTTTATCTCAACGAAGAAAGTGAATAACCTGTTTTGGATTTGATGGCTGACAAGTGAGTGTAGTAGGCTTTCTGCAGACCTTGTTAGAGTGGAAATAGAGCGACAAGATACGTACCGTACATTTTCGGGGTGAAAATTTTACATTTAATGTGTGTACGCAATCTTTTTTTTTTTATATTGTTTTTTTAAGCCCGTTATATTGGGGCTGTCGCTGGACTTTGAAGTTTGTTCAAGAAGGATTCATTGCACTCAGACAGTTCCATATGCGCTGTATCCAAACCTACCAGCAGTTACCTGGCAGACTTCCTAAGCCTGCGCATAATCTTATGCGCTGGAAAGGTCTTGTTATAGTTGTTATTGTTTTTAAATCCCAGCCGACTGCGCAGAGCCATATCAGGGCTGCAACCACCTCAAAACATACAAAACTTCAACAGGTAAAAAAAAAAAAAAAAAAAAAAAAAAAAAATTAAGTACACATATATGCATTTCGCGCACTTAATCTAAGGACATGCCCTTGGCGTTGAACATTCCGTCCAACTTATCGCACAGGGGATTTACTACCTAAACACAAATTCAAGCATACTTAAGGATACCAAAAGATCTATATACAAACGGGCATAAGTACCTAATATTGCTTCCGCATATCTCACCTCCCTTGAGCCAAAATTGCACTTAATACATGTACCCAATTATCAATCCTAAGAGAAGGTACGTAAGACTTTATCGAACACGTACAAGTGAATGGACCAAGGCAGAAAATGATAGGAAGAAATGACAGAATGCAAAGGAGGAAGAAAGAAACAAACGGTGACAGAAAATTTCTAGTACAGAATTTCCAGTAGGTGGGGATACTATTTATACTGAAACTGAATGAAACTGAAACTGAAACTGAAACTGGTGAAAGTCATTGCTGCTTTGCCAGTCCGACGAGACTTAATTGGTCAGAATGCTGAAGACAAATACAGTGTATTATGACAACTAAACCAGTGACTAGACAATTACAGTGCAGCTGCTGCTACGGCCGGGACTCGTATCCAACATCACATAATTAGCACATTACACACGACAGCAACAGCTCAGAGGGAAGGGGGAAGAGAAAGAGAGAGAGAGAGGAGAGGGAGGTGGAGATAGGGGGAGAGAGAGAGGGAGGGAAGGAAGTAGGTAGATAGATAGATAGACATATTATATATATATATATATATACAGGTGTGTGTGTGTGTGTGTGTGTGTGTGTGTGTGTGTGTGTGTGTGTGTGTGTGTGTGTGTGTGTGTGTGTTCAAAAGTAGGTATACAGTTATGAAAAAAGAAAACACGTACAATACTCATTGCATTTATTATACAAACAAATGAATATTGCATATACATGTAATAACAAACACAGCCTTAATCCCTCAGATACTCAAACTGCTTGCCGTCGGTATTCACACACTCCTCTAATCGAGAGTGGACACTCATGCACACTCTAGCACAAAGATCTTTATCAGCATCAATTTCTTGACAAGCCTGCAAGATGAACTGAATCATGTCATTAACAGTGCGCGGCTTGCGTGCGAAAACCCTTCCCTTTATATATCCCCATATCCCCCAAAAAGAAGTCCATCTGTCTTCCTGTATTGTTTTAAAATCCATTTGCACTCCTCGTCTGTCAAATTACCAGCTATGGCTAAATTAAATTGCCGCTTAGATCTAAATTAAATTGCCGTTTTACCTGCAAAAAATAAATAAAACATTAAAAAGTTAGGATAAAAAAGTACATGCATATTATTAGTTACGATAAAATATAATTAATGACACTGAAAATATCGAAAATAAGGCCAAGTAACTTAATGTGCTAATAATTCTAATGAATTAAGCATTACAAAAATAATGTGATACTTACTGTATACCTACTTTTGCACCCCCCTGTATATATATATATATATATATATATATATATATATATATATATATATATATGTGTGTGTGTGTGTGTGTGTGTGTGTGTGTGTGTGTGTGTGTGGAGAGAGAGAGAGAGAGAGAACATAAGAGTAGAGAGAGAACAAGAGAAGAGAGAGAGAGAGAGAGGAGAGAGAGAGAGAGAGAGAGAGAGAGAAAACAGACACAGACACACAGACAGACAGACGGATAGACAGAGAGAGATAGAGAGGGAGAGCAGATACGTGATATATAATCTGTATATTTTTCCAGCTGTGACATTGTCCAACTTCAGGGAGTACACAAGGGTGGGTAATAGTTGAACACCATATGTGCTAGTAGATAAGCATTAGATGTGCTTTTTCCATCCAGTCTATCCCCCAAATAGAGAGAGAGAGACAGAGACAGAGAGTGAGAGAGGGAGGGAGGGAGAAAGAGTAAGAGAGAGAGAGAGAGAGAGAGAGAGAGAGAGAGAGAGAGAGAGAGAGAGAGAGAGAGTGAGGAGAGGTGTAACAAAGACAGGATTGAACACACACTTTCCGAATGGAAGTTTGAAATCTTATCCACTTGGATATAGCTCCCGTTACTTTCTCATATTCCAAACCAGTCAACGTACGTGGTAAAATGATTGATACATTAGGTTATCGACTGGAAGGTCGTGGATTAAAACTGCCCCATATATATAATATATATAATATATATATATATATATATATATATATATATATAAATATATATATATATATATATATTGCAAGGGTGCAACCAAGAAAAAGTCAAGAAACCGAAGGGTCCAGGGGCTGGCAGCTCCCCGTATGGGGGGGTCTGGGGGGGGGGGGGCTATGCCCCCAAGACGCTGAGGCTTTTTCAAAAAACGGATTTTCCGTTTCTGACTCTTTTGAAAAAACGGATTCCGTCGTCAAACGGTAAAAGTTGTATCCACATATATATGTGTGTGTGTGTGTGTGTGTGTGTGTGTGTGTGTGTGTGTGTGTGTGTGTGTGTGTGTGTGTGTGTGTGTGCGTGTGCGGGCGTGTGTGTGTGTGTGTGTGTGTGTGTGTGTGTGTGTGTGTGTTGTGTGTGTGTGTGTGATCAACGCTACCATGACGGCGCAGAATTTGGTTAATTTTTTTAAAATCTGGGTTTCAATGGGCGAGTGAGTAGATAGAGACAGATCCTTGAGAGCTAGGAAGCAAAGGGGGTGGGGGTGGGGGCGGCGGCAGAGGAAGAAAGAGAAAGAAAGAGACACAGGGGGAGAGGATAAAAGTCCTTTGGAGAGAGAGAGAGAGAGACAGAGACAGACAGAGAGAGAGAGAGACAAGACACAGAGACAGAGATATCGTTCACAGACACAGAGATAGAGAGAGAAAGGGAAGGAGAGAGAGAGAAAGCGAGAAAGAGAGAGACAGAAAGAGAGAGAGACAGAGAGACAAAGAGAGACAGAAACAGAGACAGAGAGAGAGAGAGAGTGAGACACAGACAGAGAGAGAGAGAGAGAGAGAGAGAGAGAGAGAGAGAGAGAGAGAGAGAGAGAGAAATAACAAGGCCAATTCACCCGCTCCCACCCCCACCACCACACACACAAATGCACTCAGAAAAAGAAAAGCAGAACAAAATCACCAAACGACAAACACATTATCATAAAATCTTCTTTATTCAGTGCACAGGGCCACAAAAATAATAAATATTCAGAGCACAGCAATTTGTGGACCAGGTAGACAGCTGGCCAGGCACAAGTGTGTCGTGTGCATAATCAATAATCATGAATGGATTACTTTCAAAATCGTGTCTGTTTATCCAACACAGAATCAGAGAGAGAAAGAAAGAAAGAAAAAAAAAAAAAGAGAGAGAGAGAGAGAGACAGACAGACAGAGAGAGAGAGACAGAAGACAGACAGACAGAGAGACAGACAGAGAGAGTCAGAGACAAACAGACAGACAGACAGACAGACAGAAACAGAGAGACAGAGACAGACAGACAGACAGGCAAACAAACAGACAGACAGAGACAGAGAGAATCCAAGAGAGAGAGAGAGAGAGCACAAAACAATGGCAATAAGAAATCATTCAGTTCAAGCAAAATCAAACTCAGTATCAAAACAGTCAACCAGCAACCAACCAGCCAACCAACATCGAAACAGACAAGAGAGGTAAAAGTACACACGCACGAACATGCAGACGCACACGCACACACACACACACAAACACACACACACACAATGCACGCACGCACGCACACTTCCTTAATACACGCTCTCTGTTTCTTCTTTCTATTCATCATCTTACGGTATTATCACAAAAAATCACTTTAGAATGCAAAGGGAGAGGAAAACATCAACAAACAACAACAACAACAACAACAACAACAACAGCAACAACAAACAAACCAACATTCACTCAATCATGTGAAAGGATGGTGTCAAGAAAACAGGACAGTCATGCCATTCTAACAATACCCCTTTTATACAAAACAGTACTGCAGAAAATCCAGATTTTGTACATCTCAAGGTAACTGTGACCTTGAAAAAAAGTTCGGTTGAAGGAAACTTTTGATGTGGATCGAGAAAAGTGGTGGCCAGTCGCAAAAGTGAAAACAAAATGACAAAACTGCCCAAAGTTCCCGATAAATGGTCATACACGCACCAACCTCAAAAAGTGATGATTCTAGTCATCTGTCCAGTCTGTGTGACCTTGACCTTGGTGCCATGGCTTCCAAGGTTATGAACTGACGACTCCTAAAGGGGTCCGCACAATTGACCCAGATTTGGTAAAGATCCATTTAGAAACAGCTGAGCTAAGAAAACCTTTACCAACACATTTTTGTCACACACACAACGACAGAAAGGCAGACGCACACACACTTACACAGACACACACACATCTCTTCCGTCGACCTGAAACAATCTCTCTTTAAAAATAGGGCGAGGGCGGGAGAGATGGGGTGGGGGAGGGGGAGGGAGTGGGGATATTAAAAAAAAAAGACAGAGGTTATTGAAGGACGGACTGAAATTGGACGGAATGTGAGAACATGAGGCTGCACCAGTATAAGAAATTCTGTCAGCCTAAATTTAGTTTTGGTTGTTATTCCTTGTTGGTGTGTTGGTGAGTATTGCTTTTTTTATAAAATTTGTTTGTTTGTTATGTATATAACTTTGGTCTCATTTTTGGCGTTCGGGTGTTAGGCTATGATCACAGGCAAAATGATAATAATAAATAATGATAACAATAATGACGATGATAATAACAACAACAATTATTGATGATGATAACAACAACAACAACAACAACAATAATCATAATAATAACAACAACAACAATAATAATAATAATAGCAAATATCACACATACACACACACTCTCTCTCTCTCTCTCACACATACACACATACTACACACCACAACCCACACCACACCACACCACACCACACACACACACACACACACACACACACACACACACACACACACACACACACACACACACACACACATACACACACGAAGACAGGCGGAAATCTTCAGTCGTGTGACCTTTGTCAAACATGCATAAAAAGTCAACAAGGAATAAAATACACACAACACAGGGAAAGAAATCAGTATCAAGACTTCCCTGTTGTTCTGTTCAGCTGGAGAAAATGACTGATATAAAATCTTGCTGATGTCCCCTTCTCACACAAATATATCAGTGGTTATTTATCGTTACGTCGATCATGATCCAAAAAATCCGACTCTTGCATCGGTATCCGTGTGGTGTATACGTGTGTGTGTGTAGTGTGTGTGTGTGTGTGGGGTGTGTGTGTGTGTGTGTGTGTGTGTGTGTGTGTGTGTGTGTGTGTGTGTGTGTGTGTGTGTGTGTGTGTGTCTGTCTGTGTGTGTGTCTGTCTGGTTGTGTGTCTGTATGTATCAGTGTGTGTGTTTCTGGCTTCTGTTCGCTAAAACGTTGGCAGTTACTTTGGTTCAGGCTGACTACAGTTGACAGTTTCTTCGTCTTTGTAATTTCATGTCAGATTATTTTGACATAGTGCAGCATGAGCAACAGAGCTACAACAATAAATACAGGTGGTTCATACTGATATATAAAGTAGAGTGGAACTAAAAGGGATAAAGAAATACACACACATACACACATGTACCTACATACATAAAATAATGAATATGTAAATAAATGACTTAACTAAGATAAGGGTCAGAGACTGCAAGTAAGATAAAGGTCACAGACTGCTCTGCGTGCCAGCACACACACATAGAATACAAACACACACACACATACACACACACACACACACACACACACACACACACACACTCACACACACACACACACACACACACACACACACACACACACACACCACACACACACACACACACACACACACACACACACACACACACATACACACACACACGTGCGCGCGCGCGCGTGTCACTTCGTTCATAAATAAAGCATGATGAAATTAATCTGAGACTGTTATTCAAACGAACATGCACTGACACGACAGTCTTGTCCACGTCGTTCATATACAGACACATATGCAGACACAAGCGTGTCGAGTGCGTCACACACACACACACACACACACACACACACACACACACACACACACACACACACACACACACACACACACACACACACACACACACACACACACACACGCCCTCTCCTTTGGGAGATCAGCTGTAATTTCATGCAGGGAGAAAACTAGTGGTAAGACATGAAAATACGCACGACACATTGCAACGGTCACAAGACAAGACAAGACAAGACAAGACAAGACAAGACAAGACGAGACAAGACAAAACAACACGAGGCGAGACGAGACGAGACGAGACGAGACGAGACAAGACGACACGACACGAAACAAGACAAGACACGAAAAGACAAAGTAGGACAGGACACGACAAGACTTACGATAAAAGATAAGACAAAAATGTTTTGTCGTGGAAAAGCGCTCAGCTGTTATGAAACTGACTCATTCGTTTAATCTTTGTCCATGACAAACTGGCGCAAAACAAGCAGGCAGCTGAACCATGTATGACATGTAAGACTTCTTTTGACATGCTGGAGTTTTCGATTTTATTAAAATGGGTCATGAAAAGAAGAAGAAGAAGAAGAAGAAGAAAAAGAAGAAGAAATTAAGAAGAAGAAGGAGGAGGAGGAGGAGGAGGAGGAGGAGGACGTGGAGGAGGAGGAGGTGGAAGAGGAAGAAGAAGAAAGAAAGAAAGAAAGAAAGAAAGAAAGAAAGAAAGAAAGAAAGAAAAGAATATGTATGCCAGAACTATCAACAATTCTCAGTGCAGTGATCTTTCTGATTTTTGACAGTTTCAGAATAAATATCTCAAGCGGGCGTTAATTAATTTTCTGACTCCCACATCCTGTCCACCAGCTTGTTGCATTATCAGTCGTTACAACAAAGCAAAACGTTAACCTCTTCATTCTCTCTCTGGATTTATCACCATCTTTTCAGATGCTGGTAGATAGGGTGATGGAGTGAGAGGGTTTATGGTTTTACAGCTGGTGAATAGGATGAAGGGTAGAGGGTTAATGTACTTCAAAGGGTTAATGTTTTACAGCTGGAGGACAGGATGAAGGAGTAGAGGGTTAATGTACGTCAGGGAATCTATGTGTAAATTTTCAACACTGCTTTGCTTTGGCTTACCAGTCATCACAATGAATTACACTGAAAAGTCTTTTGAACAGACTCCAACATTAGACAGAAGAAATCCTTTCAGGAAAACACTATGGATTTAGACGAAAGAGGAGCACCGCTGAAGTGATCTCCAGTATAAGAGTACTGATTGAGGAGCATCTCCTCCAACACCAGCGTAAAGCCTGTCACAACTTATCGACTTTAAGACAGCCTTTGACCATAATACAATTAACCCACCATCCACTGCCACCCGCTCATCTTTTGCACGTGTCAGCCAGGTCAACACACAAGTAAGCTAAACCATTCTCCCCCCCCCCTCTCTCACCCCTCCAGCAGTTGTTTTTAACTACCTCCCTGCCCCAGTGAACCAGTCACACAACACAACAAGAATCTAAAGAGGCATGAACAATGCATTATACAACATTAACAATAACAACAACAGTCATCATTTTCGCCGAGTGGTGACAGGTTTCTGGACGTTCTTCTTGGGTTTGGACAAGAGTTTGCCGGCCGGGCTGGGTGACTTGCTTCCTATACGCTTCGTTTTCTTGCGCTCCACTTCCGCCACGTGCAGCCGGAAGTTGGGGAAGAGGTCGGTGCTGCCCTCTAGCAGGGCCTTATAGGTGAACTGGGGCGGTGTGGGCGTGGACAGGGTGTTCTCCAGGGACAGGTGGTCGTCCACCACCAGGTCTTTCTGCACCAGGATGTAGGTGGTGTGCGAGGTGAGGAAGTTGGTGGCGTATTCGTTCATGTGCACGTCCAGTTCCTTCACCAGGCCTGTGGAGAGGACAGAAAAGGAAACCATGTTCAGTTTCGTTAGTCGTTTATCGTCATGTTAACTGATACTCTGTGTGTGTGTGTGTGTGTGTGTGTGTGTGTGTGTGTGTGTGTGTGTGTGTGTGTGTGTGTGTGTGTGTGTGTGTGTGTGTGTGTGTGTGTGTGTGTATGTGTGTGTGTGTGGTCTTTGATTTAATGTCTATTCACTAAAGTGATTTTAGAAAAAAAACAAAAAACAAAAAAACAACCAACATAAAAGTGTGTGTGTGTGTGTGTGTGTGTGTGTGTGTGTGTGTGTGTGTGTGTGTGGGGTGTGTGTGTGTGTGTGTGTGTTGTGTTGTGTGTGTGTGTGTGTGTGTGTGTGTGTGTGTGTGTGTGTTGTGTGTGTGTTTGTTTTGTGGTGTTGTTTTGTGTGCGTGGTGTGTGTGTGTGTGTGTGTGTGTGTGTGTGTGTGTGTGTGTGTGTGTGTGTGTGTGTATGTGTATGTGTGTGTGTGTGTGTTTGTGTGTTTGTTTCTCTCTCTCTCTCTCTCTCTAAGAGATTAGCATTGTTGATGTCAGTATAATGTCCAGGACTATTCTTCAGAGTGGGTGACAGAGGAAGAGCTGGATGGCAATGGAGTAAATTAGACTTATCCCCCCCAGTATACCTGAACTGCTTATTGCAACACAGCAGACACAGATTCTGTTTGCTTCTGTGTCCAGTCGGTCTGACCAACAACACTCGTTACGGGACTAGAGAATGCAAATGTGAATTTGTTCAACAACAAAAAAGAAGAAAATTAATAATAGCAATAATGATGATGATGATGATGATAAATAAATAAATAAATAAATAAATAAATAGATAAATAAATGACTCAACTGAATTAAACTGAACCAAAATGAACTAAACTAAACTAAACTAAACTAAACTAAACTAAACTAAACTAAACTAAACTAAACTAAACTAAACTGAACTAAACTAAACTAAACTAAACTAAACTAAACTGAACTGAACTAAACTGAACTAAACTAAACTAAACTAAACTTAAAATAAAAAAAATGAAATAGAATAAAATGAAGTAAAATGAGACTAAACATAAAATAAAACAAAACAAAATAAATGAAATAAATATAACAACAAGCTTTTTTTTTTTACATTGGACTCTCACCCATGGAGGGTGTACATTGACACAAACGATTGTCATAATGAGTCTACAACAACACTATTAATGATAATAACAGGTCATATAGACACTCGTATAGATTAATAATACCAATTACCAAACGATAGTACAGACAACCATCACAAGCACCTTTATTATTGATTTTGTTTGACACAAGGATAATTTTCAT
>CM060308.1:89309950-89312450 GCA_030674185.1 Monoplex corrugatus
TACCTACACACACACACACACACACACACACACACACACACACACACACACACACACACACACACACACACACACACACACACACAACACACACACGCACACTTACACACACAACACACATACACTTACACACACACACACACACACACACACACACACACACACACACACACACACAAACACACTACGTCTTTTTAATTCATCCACAATATTCACGCGCACATCCACACTGACAAAACAGCCTTTCAAAGGGCAAAAATAGGTTCTTTGGAATACTAGTCTGACACCACCGAAACACACACACACACACACACACACACACACACACACACACACACACACACACACACACACACCACGCACACACAGACACGCACGCACACACACACACACACACACACACACACACACACACACACACACACACACACACACACACACACACACACACCACACACACACACGAAATACGTCTTCTTAATTTATCCACAGTATTCACGCGCACATCGGCACATTGACAAAACAGCTTTCAAAGGTCAAAAATGGATCTGTGAAATACTAATGTGACACCACCGAGCATAAAGATGGACAGCTGAATTATACAAAATCCAATATGCACGCGCACACAGATTCCCTTCAACAGAGGCCTTTCACAGGCCATGCAAATCATGGCTCTTTTATCAGCCAGACACAGGCACTCCGTTTTTCCCTCCTTCCTTTTTTTCAGTCCCCCCTCTCATCTGCCCTCCCCCCCCCCCCCCCCCCCGCACACACACAGCCTTTCCAATGGAACCACTACAGGAGTGTAAACCCTTTGACTCCCGCACCCTATCCACCAACTGCAAAAACATAACCCTTTGACTCCCTCACCCTATCTACCAGCTTCCTCCTTGCAGGAGGAAGCTGGTGGATAGGGTGAGGGAGTCAAAGGGTTAAGTTTCTGCTTTGCTTAGCATGTTTGACGATGCAGAATGCTGGTAGGACATGGTGAGGGAATCAAAGGGTTAAGTTTTTGCTTGGCTTAACATGTTTGACAATGCAGGATGTTGGTGGACAGGGTGAGGGAGTCAAAGGGTTAATTTTTTTTCTCAGCTTAGCATGTTTGACAATGCAGGATGCTGGTAGGACAGGTTGAGGGAATCAAAGGGTTAAGTTTTTGCTTGGCTTAACATGTTTGACAATGCAGGATGTTGGTGGACAGGGTGAGGGAGTCAAAGGGTTAAGTTTCTGCTTTGCTTAACATGTTTGACAATGCAGGATGTTGATAGGGCAGGATGAGGGAATCAAAGGGTTAATTTTTTTTCTTAGCTTAGCATGTTTGACAATTCAGGATGCTCGTAGGACAGGGTGAGGGAATCAAAGGGTCACGTTTTTGCTTGGCTTAGCACGTTTGACAATGCAGGATGCTAGTAGGATAGGGTGCAGGAGTCAAAGGGTCACGTTTTTGCTTAGCTTAGCACGTTTGACAATGCAGGATGCTGGTGGACAGGGTGCAGGAGTCAAAGGGTCACGTTTTTGCTTGGCTTAGCACGTTTGACAATGCAGGATGCTGGTGGACAGGGTGCAGGAGTCAAAGGGTCACGTTTTTGCTTGGCTTAGCACGTTTGACAATGCAGGATGCTGGTGGACAGGGTGAGGGAGTCAAAGGGTCACGTTTTTGCTTGGCTTAGCACGTTTGACAATGCAGGATGCTGGTGGGCAGGGTGAGGGAGTCAAAGGATCACGTTTTTGCTTGGCTTAGCACGTTTGACAATGCAGGATGCTGGTGGACAGGGTGAGGGAGTCAAAGGGTCACGTTTTTGCTTGGCTTAGCACGTTTGACAATGCAGGATGCTGGTGGACAGGGTGCAGGAGTCAAAGGGTCACGTTTTTGCTTGGCTTAGCACGTTTGACAATGCAGGAAGCTGGTGGACAGGGTGAGGGAGTCAAAGGGTCACGTTTTTGCTTGGCTTAGCACGTTTGACAATGCAGGATGCTGGTGGACAGGGTGAGGGAGTCAAAGGATCACGTTTTTGCTTGGCTTAGCACGTTTGACAATGCAGGATGCTGGTGGACAGGGTGAGGGAGTCAAAGGGTCACGTTTTTGCTTGGCTTAGCACGTTTGACAATGCAGGATGCTGGTGGACAGGGTGCAGGAGTCAAAGGGTCACGTTTTTGCTTGGCTTAGCACGTTTGACAATGCAGGATGCTGGTGGACAGGGTGCAGGAGTCAAAGGGTCACGTTTTTGCTTGGCTTAGCACGTTTGACAATGCAGGATGCTGGTGGACAGGGTGCAGGAGTCAAAGGGTCACGTTTTTGCTTGGCTTAGCACGTTTGACAATGCAGGATGCTGGTGGACAGGGTGAGGGAGTCAAAGGGTCACGTTTTTGCTTGGTTTAACGTAATACCAAAGAAATAAGAGGGAAGCAGGGAGAATTTTCATAATGTTAATCAAAGGACATAACTCTTGAGAATTATCTCCCATGTTGTATAGAACTTCTCAAATCTAATACAGTTTGC
>CM060308.1:89317450-89334950 GCA_030674185.1 Monoplex corrugatus
ATCTAAGATTGAGACTGTGTGACAGGGCTGTACTCTACGCTTACTATCATAACATATTCTGGCATCAACCAGGCCCGAGAGATAAAGACACCTGCGCTGCTAGTCAGAAGATTTGAGCAACACCCAAAATGACACATCCGTGAAGTGGATGAGACTCAACTGTGTGGTCCCAGTCTTCCCGATGAGCCCACAGCTCGCCCAACTCTGGGTAGGAGCCGGTAAGAGCAGAAGAATCCCACAATGATTTTTGAAGGGACTGATGGGGATTCGAACCTACAACCTTCCAGTCGGTGGTCCGTTGCGTTAACCACTACACCACGGCGACTGGTAACCCAGAGATTTTCAGCCTGCTTGAGGAAAGACAGAAGTGGAGGACAGAGACCCGGAGAGCAGTGCGGGCAGCCAACATTCCAAGGACTGATGCTGTAGACCGAAGTGAAGTGAACTGAAACAGTATCGCACACCTGTATACATATATCATAATGAAGTGCGTAACCTAGTGCTTAACACGCTTGCCTAGAATGCCAGAAACCCATGTTTAAATCACAGATACTTTTCTCTGCCCTCCTACCTCCCAACTCTAGATCTTAAACGGTGGTCTAGTCCAGGTGTCGCTCTTTCGGAGGAGATGACAAACCGAAGTCCCATAATCAGCACTTGCCCAGCGCGCGTTAAAGATCCCACGGCAACAAGGGACTTGTCCCTGGCACAATTCTGAGGCAAAATTCACTGTCGTATGTAAACAGAAATACATGCATACCGGAAAAAAAAGGAATAAATGGGTGGCGCTGCGCTGCGGCGACGAGTTCTCCCAGTTAATCCACTGTGACAACACAAAACAAAACGAAACAAAACAAAACAAAGGAACAAAATACAAACAGAAGTATGTGTTTATCAAACTATCTGCACATCAGTTCCAGTCAATCCGATCGGAAAAATATACGAGAATAAGTCAACTTTACATAAATATTCTGTTCCTATCACAGTCTTATTTACATCGTTATTTTGAATGCTTTATCTAACTGTCTCTTTGTCTGTCTGCTTCTCTTTCTCTCTCTGTCTGTCTGTCTGATTCTCTTTCTCTCTCTCTCTCTTTCTCTGACACACACACATACACATACACAACAACAACAACAACAAAACAAAACAAACAAAAAATCACACACACACGCACACAAACACACACTCACATGCACACACACACACACACACACACACACACACACACACACACACACACACACCACACACACACACACATACACACACACACACACTCTAACACACACACACACACACACACACACACACGCTAAAAGTGGGTGTGGGATAGGCACACTCCACCCGAGGGTAATTTCGCCCCCAACTGAGGTCGTGTTTTGCCCTGGACAGGACCCCACGTATAGCAGACAGCTTTTTCCACCTTGTGTTTTATAAAGGGTCATGTTCGTTGTGTTTCGTGCACTTACATTGATTTTTTTCCTCAAGTGTTTCTTTGTGTAAAGATTGCCCCATAACTCCTAGGGCCGTACAGTCATGAAATAATAGATGTACAATCTTTTCTTGGGACCTAGCATTCTCAAGTCTGCGCTCATATCTCCCCCTTCGTTGTTTAATCTTCCACAACCCTAAACGAGGCCAGGTGTTTTTTTCACAGGAGAGGAAAGGCAGATGTGGAGGACAGACATGACAAGCATTCTCACCAACAAATGCCTATCAATTAACATCAGGAAGAGAGTCTTGAATGTTATATAGAACCGATAATGTTATACGGTTGTGAGGCGTAGGGAGTCAACAAACAAAGCCAGAACAAGATTGAGGCAGCTGAGATGTGGTTTCTAAGAAGAATGTTGAGAGTTCCATGGACAGCAAAGAAAACAAACGAGACAGTCTTGATGGAGGCAGACACAAGAAGATCATTCATAAGGAAGATAAGGAAAAGACAGGCAATATTTATAGGCCATTTTGCGAAGAAAGGGGAATTAGGGCACCTGGTCACAACAGGAAAGCTGGAGGGAGAGAGAGCACCAAAATATTGGACGGACTTGCGGAGTGTCTGAAGACAGAGAGGGTGGAAGATGTGCTTGTGGCAACAAGGGATAGATGCATATGGAGGGCCATGATCGCCAACGCCATGTGGCAGGGCACTTAATGATGATGAGTAGGCCGGTGGCCACATGGACAAAGCTTTCTTCTGCCAGACTTAAAACTTAAGCATCTAGAATGTAAAAGGTGAGAGTTCTAACTGTACACCAGCCAGGCCTGTCTATGGTGGATGTGGCTTCCAGTCCACCCAGCTCTGAATGGTTACCTGACACTGTTCAGGATTAGAGAGGGTTGTGAGGTGTAGACAGTCAACAAGCAAAGCCAGAACAAGATTGAGGCAGCCGAGATGTGGTTTCTAAGAAGAATGTTGAGAGTTCCATGGACAGCAAAGAAAACAAACGAGACAGTCTTGATGGAGGCAGAGACAAGTAGATCATTCATAAGGAAGATTAGGAAAAGACAGGCAACATTTATAGTTCATTTTATGAGGAAAGGGGAATTGGAGCACCTGGTCACAACGGGAAAGCTAGAGGAAAAGAGAGCACCAGGTAGACCCAGGGAGAAGAAGCTGGACGGACTTGCAGAGTGGCTGAAGACAAGGAGGGTGGAAGAGATGCTTGAGGCAACAAGAGATAGAGACAGATGGAAGTCCATGATCGCCAACGCCATGCGGCAAGGCACCTGATGATGATGAAAACAATACAAGGCAGGGGTATGTGCGTCGCCACCATGGCGCTGCCCCAGGAAAAGTTCAGAGCTCTGCTGTCAGGTTCCCACTACGAACTCACGGCTTGGAGACAATCTGTAGGCTCATCATCATCATCATCATCATCCACCACCACCACCACCACCATCATCATCATCATCATCATGTGCCCTGCCGCATGGCGTTGGTGACCATGGCCCTTCACATGAATCTATCCCCTTTCGCCGCAAGTACATCTCCCACCCTCTCTGTCTTCAGCCACCCCGCAAATCCGTCCAATATTTTCTCCCTAGGTCTAACCCAGTGTTCTCTTTCCCTCCAGCTTTCCTGTTGTGACCAGGCGTTCTAATTCCCCTTTCCTCATAATATGTCCTATAAATTTTGCCTATCTTTTCCTGATCTTCTTTATTAATGATCTTCTTGTCTGCCTCCTTCAAGACTGTCTTGTTTATTTTCTTTGCTGTCCATGGAACTCTCAACATGCTTCTTAGAAACCACATTTCAGTTGCCTCAATTTTGTCCTGACTTTCAGTGTAGAATGTCCACGCCCCACAACCGTACAACAGTATCGGTTCTATATAACATTCAAGAACTCTCTGTCTGATGTTAACTGATAGGCATTTGTTGGCTAGAACGCTTTTCATCTGCTTCAATGCTGTTTTGGCTTGGCCGATTCTGCTGGTTATTTCTGACGTGCATCTGCCGTCTGGTGAGATGATCATTCCCAGATATTTAAACTTATCAGTGAGTCTCAAAGTTGTGCCATTTGCTGTTATTTTGCATGAGGGGATTTCTTGTGTGTGTGTGTGTGTGTTCGTTCTTTGATTTAACGTCTTTTCACTATGAGTGATATTAGACGAATGTGTGTGTGTGTGTGTGTGTGTGTGTGTGTGTGTGTGTGTGTGTGTGTGTGTGTGTGTGGTGTGTGTGTGTGTGTGTGTGTGTGTGTGTGTTGTGGCGCGCGCGCGTGTGTGTTTAGTTTTTACTGATTACCGTGACTTCAGTCTTCTTGCCATTTAGCTCCAGCCTTTTAGTTTGCTTTCTATTTCTATTATATTCACAGCTTTTTGCAAAACTTTGTGAATCTGTAGACTTACCATGTGCAATCAAAGTTGCGAGTCAGACTCTTTTTTTCTCCCCAAACTACACTCAGAAGACAGCCGCCAACACTGTTCCAGTCTGCCAACCTGCTAACACTGTGAAGTCAGTATTATCACAGATCAGTCGGACATTGTCGTCCTGACAGGAATAGGAGGAGGGGGAGGAGGGAGAGAGGAAGGTAAGGCCTGTAAAATGTGATTTACTCCACCTTGGAGTGGGTCTAAGTGGGGCTTGGCGTGCCAGAATAATGTGTAAGCCAGAGACATGAAGAGAGAGATCAGAAACTTGCTTAACGGCACGTAGACCTTTGTTTGCCGCGTGATAACGATCTTAATAGCATGTGGCAGTGACCGCCTGTACGGATATAAACACGTTGCACGGCGGTTAGCGGTTTAGGATACACATACCTGCGAGGAAGCTGTCTGCTCACGGTGCTGGTATTAGTGTCTTAAACTTCATGTTGGTTCCAGTCTACTCTCGTTCTTAACCCTTTGACTCCCTCACCCTGTCAACCTGCATCCTATATTGCCAACCATGCTAACAAAGCAAAACCTTAACCCTTTGATTCCCTGACCCTATCCACCAGCTTCCTGCACGAAGCTGGTGGATAGGGTGAAGGAATCAAAGGGTTCAGTTTTTGTAATTGGTGGATAGGATGCGGGAGTCAAAGGGTTAAGGGTCTGGAATCTTGAATTTGTTCAAGAGGGAGTCCTGGTCCCCGCCCTATGTGCCATGTTTGACACTGGAGGATAAGGAAGGAAGGAAGGAAGGAAGGAAGGAAGGAAGGATATACGTGTTGTTGCACACGCAGACTGACGTTTGGCGTGGACCAAGCCAGGCCGTGATGGCCAGCGAGTGTTATCGTGTTGTGCCGTTCTCTGTATTCATATCTCGGATGGGGCAGACAATCGAGAACATCGTTCACACTCCACTGGGCCTTTTTCATTTCACATATTGGAGAGTCCCGAGGTCGGAGTTGTCGAACTTCCTTATTCAACGTTCCTATTGGTGACCTGGCTCGTCTCCAACTCGCTTTCTGTTTGTGTTTGTGTTTTGTCAGGTACTGTCTGCCTGTCAGTCTATCACTGAGGCCTGGTTCACAGTTTCAGTTTCAGTTTCTCAAGACGACGTCTCCGCGCTCGGAATGAATTCCATATGCACTAACGTCACAGGTGCCATGTGATGGAGAAGATCCAGAATGATCACGACACAAGACTTAAACCTGCACATAAACCTACGAGCTGGCCAGGTCCTGAGGTCCTACCTAGATAGTGCCATAACCCTGGGGTCATAGGGGAGTGAGGTGGTAGAGACCTCAACTTTCCCCGGGGCCATTACCACGAGGGCGGCGCCTGTCCCCTCTTCCTCGATTGAAATTCATATTCATATTCACACACTTTTTTTTAAACAAGACTTTCAGAAAGACAAGAAGGTTAATTGGTATTCAAGGGTTGGGATCAGAGAAATCAACCTATCTCTCAAATGTTTTTTACCAAGGCAGCCGGGCAATGTCCTGCTCTTCACGATTTTCAACTGCCGTGGGATCTTTAGCGTGCGGATCCAGAAGGCAGACGGATTCGACTCGTTTTTCGTCCCCTTCCGAGGGAAGACAGACAGACAGACACACGCACAGAGAGACAGACACACACACACACAGGCACAGACAGACAGACACACACACGCACAGACAGACACGCACACACACACACGCTCAGATGAACAGACACACACATACACAGACACACACACATACAAACACACGCACAGACAGACAGACACACACTCACACACAGACGCATACATACACACACACACGAACACACGCACGAACACTCACACAACACACACACACACACACACACACACACACACACACACACACACACACACACACACACACACACATACACACACACACACACACACACAGAGTCACGCGTAGGACCGTAATTTCAACATGCTGACTGAAAAGGCAGGTTAACAGGACCCGTTTTGTTTAATTAACTGTTATAAAGTTAAGCGTCCATTTATATTTAAGAATATCTCTCCTGTCACGTTTAAAAACGAGAAACTAATAGCAATCGTGATGGTGATTTCACTGTGACATGAAACCACATCATCACTATTCATAACAAACCTTTCATGTAGAACAACAAACGGTACGAGAGATTTCAAGGAAGCGTCCGTTTATGGAAAAACCAATTGACGATATGCCACGAAACGAACCGTGAATTGAAGTCGTTTATTAAAGACATGAACATAAACGTTCGGGAGAAGGAAATAAAAGACCCACCATATGAAGAATCTTCAATCATATCAAGTTTTCTATTCATGCGTTACATACCCCTGGGGAGCGAAAATACGTGTGATAGGGGTATACAAAACGTTGCCCTTTCATATCGGAAGAATCGTTTTTGACGGTGCAAAAGAAAATATTGCTGGAAAATCTACCGAAACGACCATGGATACCATTTGAAGTTAATGATAAAACGAAATATACTATGAGAGAGAGAAGAGAGAGAGAGAGAGAGAGAGAGAGAGAGAGAGAGAGAGAGAGAGAGAGAATACAGACAGACAGACAGACAGACAGAAAGACAGAGACCGAGACAGACAGAGACGAGACCGAAACCGAAACAGAGACCGAAATAGAGAGGAGATAGACAGACAGATAGAGGCAGAGAGACAGAGAGAGAAAGAAAGAAAGAGACACGCACACACACACACACACACACAGATAAGGAGAGAGACAAAGACAGAGAGAGAGACAGAGACAAAAGAGGATGAGACAAAGATAGACAGAGAGAGAAGGAGACACAGAGAAGAGAGAGAGACAAAAACAGAGAGAGAGACAGACAGACAGGCAGACTGACAGAGAGAGAGAGAGAGAGAGAGAGAGAAAGACAGACAGACAGACAGACAGACAGACAGACAGAGAGACAGAGAGACAGAGAGAGATACGGAGAATCCCAGATTAACCTGCTACGAAATTAAAATCCAGCAATATGAGGAAACAACAACAACAACAACAACAACAACAACAACAACAAGTGTTTTAGTTTCAAAAACGAAGAAAACCAGGTTTAATTCCCTTCCCATGAACAAGATTTTTTTTTCTTGAAATCAAGATGCGTCATAACATGAAACAGCAAAACACACATTGCTACAAAAGAACAAGGAATCAAGCATTTACACATGAAGACTCAGTGATACATCGAATATTTATAACATTGCTCCTCCTCCTCCTCCTCTCTGCCTCTGTCTGTCTGTCTCTTTCTCTCTCTGTCTCCTCTCTTTTCTCTCTCTTTGTCTCTCTGTCTGTCTGTCTTCTTTTCTCTTCTCTCTCTCTCACTCTTCTCTCTCTCATCCCTGCTCTGCCTGCCTGCTCTCTGTCTGTCTGTCTCTCCCGTCTCTCTGTCTCTGTCTCTCTGTCTGTCTGTCTGTCTCTCTCTCTCTCCGTCTCTCTGTCCCTGTCTCTTTCTTCTGTCTGTCTGTCTGTCCGTCTGTCTGTCTGTTTTTTCTCTCTCTTCTATGGCACTCACCGTAGTGCGTTGCAATCAGTTGAAGCCGTGTGTTCTGATACAGCCTTGAAAAAGAGTCATGTGCGGTCAATCACACACCACACACACACACACACACCACACACACCAACACACACACACACACGACACACACACACAACACACACATCCACACACATACGCACCACCCACACACACCACACACCACACACCCCAAACACACACACACAACACACACCACACACAAACCAACACACACACAACCACACAGCTCACTTACACACACACACCACAACACACACCACAACACCACACACAACACACACACTCACAACACACACACACCACCACACACACCCACACACACACACAAACACACCACCCCAACACACCCACACACACACACACACACACACACACAACAACACCCAAACACACACACCACAACACACACACACACACACACACAACACACACCAACACACACACACAACACCCCACACACACACACACCACACACACACACCACCCCACACACCACACCACCACACAACAACACACAACCACCCACACACACACACACACACCACACACACACACACACACACACAACACACACCACACACACAACACACCACTACACAACACACACACACACACACACACACACACACCAACACACACCACACCCCACACCCCCCACCCACACACATACACACACACCACCCACACCCACACACACACACCACCACCACCCACCCCACACACACACACCACCACCACCCAACACTCCACACACACACACACACACACACACCTCCTACACACACCCACACCACCACCCCCTCCAATCCCCCCCCCCACACGATACTTCACGTCACAGATAAAGCTTCACTCACGGCCACTACCGTTCAAACATACTTTGATATGAAATATTGCTGACGATTTATCATCGCATGTTGTGTTCATGCCATTTGATATTAAAAGTAAGGGGTCAAAAGGTCAAAATAGCTACCTTTCTTTACTTTACTTTATTTTTTCCTTCCGCTTGTACCGGTGGGCGTCGCGGGGAGATACAGTCGTCTGTCAGCAGCAAGGCGGGTGGCCTGGAGAAGGGACATCTCGTGAGCTCTGAGGGTGTCTGCCACGGAGTCGCTCCATCGTCGTCTTGGTCTTCCTCTGGCTCTCCAGCCAGAGTATCTGGTGTTGTATGCCCGAAGAGCTGGATGGTTTAGGGACATACGTGTGAGGTGTCCGAACCACTTGATCCTCATATGTTCGATGTGTTGTAGGATTGGTGTTGCTCCTACCATATCACCTCATTTCTGATCTTGTCCCGCCTTGTCTTGTTTACTGCTTTCCTCAGGCATTTCATGTCACAGGTGACCAGTTTTCTCTCGAGGACTTTAGTTAGGGACCATGTCTGGCACTGATATGTCAGCGTTGGTAGAAAAATGGCGTTGATGAGTTTCGCCTTAGTGTGTTCCCAATGCTGGGGTGTTTCAGGAGAGCTGAAACACCCCAGCTACCTTTCTACCAAACTTAAAGGTGTGTGGTGCCTTTTACTTGAGACAACATTGCACAGATGCAATGTACTCATTCAAAACAGTCAGAAGATTCCGACACTCACACACTTGGTCTGTTTATGCACTCTCACAGTTTACGCACTCTCAAAGTTTATGTACTCCCACCGTTTATGTACTGTCACAGTTTTAATGTACTCCCACCGTTTATGTACTCTCACCGTTTATGTACTCTCACCGTTATGTACTCCTTTATGTACTCTCACGTTTATGTATTCTACCGTTTATGTACTTCACGTATATGTCTCCCACCGTTTATGTACTTCATCGTTTGTACTCTCGCGTTTATGTACTCTCACCGTTTAATGTATCTCCTCACCGTTTATGTACTTCTCACCGTATATATCCATGTACTCCCACCGTTTATGTACTCCACCGTTTATGTACCCTTTCTCACCGTTTATGTACTCCCTGTTTATGTACTACAATTACTCTCACGTTTATGTACTTCACCGTTTATGTCTCTCACCGTTTATGTACTGTTTTTACCGTTTATGGCTCTCACGTTTATGTTCTGTCACCGTTTATGTGCTCGCACCAGGGCTTTCAGACCACTCAGGACATCAGCTTTCAATATACGGATGTCACGTCAAAGTTAGAAAAGACACCGTGATGGCCTTGAAGTAAAACGCACAAACATTTCCAATAAAGTTGTGGGCTGTATATAAAAAACTGATTGCCTTTCTTCTCCTCTCCATAGAAAAAAAATCTTTATGAATTGATTTTTAGTTAGCTCAACACAGTGTCCTCACACTCGAATGGTTCTACGGTACTGACGTCACTTGACAGGCTAACAATCGTGACAGACGCCACACAACGTTCTACAGTACTGGCGTCACTTGACAGGCTAACAATCGTGACAGACGCCACACAACGTTCTACGGTACTGGTGTCACTTGACAGGCTAACAATCGTGACAGACGCCACACAACGTTCTACGGTACTGGTGTCACTTGACAGGCTAACAATCGTGACAGACGCCACACAACGTTCTACGGTACTGGTGTCACTTGACAGGCTAACAATCGTGACAGACGCCACACAACGTTCTACGGTACTGGTGTCACTTGACAGGCTAACAATCGTGACAGACGCCACACAAAAAGTCCACATACACATAACCTGACAAAGGTCTTGGAAATTGGGCTTAATTTTAAATCATCTTAAGCAATATGAACCTGGATGCACTGCGCTATATATATATATATATTACTAACAACGACGATAAGCGGTATAATAAAAAGTGACATCATTTATGATACATTTTCTTTAATTACAAAAATCAATCAATGAATCAATCAAGCAAGCAAGCCAGCAAGCAAGCAAACATTCCAGGAAAGTGAGGGACGGGGGATTTATCTAATCCTACACTGACACCACCAGAACAACAATGACATTAAGATGGGAAAGTGAGAAGGCCAGCTTTAATGTAACGCGCCCTGGGATTCGAGCCCACAACCAATACCACGTGAATCCCACGCTCAAACCAATTGAGCTACTGGGGCCCGCACCTAACTTTCTAAGATTGATTTGGTTAGTTTTTACATCGACACCCAACCTCATGTGGTATGGCCGACGGGGATAGCCATCCCAGGGAAGTGTGGGGGAAGTGGGATCTATCTAGTTCTATACCGTCACCACCAGAACAACAATGATGTAAAGAAGTGACAGTGAGAAGGCCAATTTTAACGTAGTGCACCCCGGGATTCGAACCCACAACCATCAGCATATGAATCCGAAGCTCAAACTGACTGAGCTACTGGGGCCCGCATAACTTTCAAGCACGGTAATACGAAATCCAAAACAAGTGTGACTGCCCAAAACAAAATCAAAAACAAAATCAAAAACACGTAAAAAGAAATGAGAACGCGTATTTAAATACAACAAGACAAGACAGGCACAAATTTTCGGCCAACTGGTCTTTGTCAAGCGTCAGATCACAAACAAACAGCCGATACAAAAATTGGAGAAATGGACTGAAAAGCAGGGAAGTTTCGGTCTTTTTCTCCTAATTTTTGTACTTGGTGTTTGTTTGTTTGTAATCTTACGCTTGACAAAGGCCAGTTGGCCGAAAAGTTGTGCCTGTCTTGTCTTGTATTAAATACGCGTTCTGATTCTTTCTTCGTGTTTTTTTTTTTTTTCCTGGTTTCTTTCAAGCACTGTGTTAAGCATATATAAATGGTGACAACCTTAAACCCTCCACAGCCATAGATACGCTGATATTACAGCCACCACGCTGACGTCAATGCGGCCACTCAATCCACTCAGAGCTTGTAGTTTCTGACACTTGGGATCTGTGACCATTCATTGCGTGGTGGAGAAATCATTGCCCCCTTCATTGTCTGTCAATCTGCACACCATCAATCTATCACAGCTAGTCGCTGCCATCGACAACCGGAGCTGTGGATCAAATGAATAGGCTTAGGGGGAGGGAGGGAGGGAGGGAAAGGGAGGTAAGTGGTGAGGTTGGGATTGGGGGGGGGGGGGGGGTGAAAAAAGGAACGAGGAAAAAAAAGTGCCTTGTGCGTTTGCCTGAAAAGAGCCGTGATTATGTATGCTCTTTGAAGGCCGTTTGGTACTACGGTTAATGGGCGCGTGCATATTAATGGGTAAGTTATGAAGAGCGGTGTCAAGGGACAGAACTTTATGCGGTGGTGTTTGTTTGTTTGTTGTTGTTGTTGTTTTGTTGGTTTAAACAAAACTTTATTCAAGAAAAGAAGAGTCATAAATACAGCAAAGCATGGGCAGGGCATCAAGCAATGGCTTATGTTAGCCCTCCCCAAAAACAATTGACACACTATTGGCTCAAATGCGGGCAACTTGTGAAATTTAAACCAACAAGAAACAAGAAAGAAATGAAGAAAAAAGCTAAAAACACTACGATTATATCCTTAGCACACTAGGTGAAAGAAAACAATAACAACAAAATGAACCAAAGCAAACTAAGGGAAAAACTCAGAAAACCCAACAAAGCAGGCAAAAACACCCACAATTGATATCACATGTTACTACAAACATAAATGATAGATGAAAAGAGTAAGAGTTGTTTTGTTGTTGTTTTTGTTTTTGTTAATCTGGTAATGGGGGTTGTCTGTTCAGCCCGTGCATACTGGAATGTTGCAATATTTATGTGTTGAACAATAGTTACAGATCCACATGTGCGTACTTGTGTAGACAGACAGACAGACACAGACAGACAGACACACACACACACACACACAAGCGCGCACATACACATAGAGACACGCACGCACACACGCATACACACACACAAGCACGCACACTCCTGTCTGCACCATTCACATCCTACAGCGCATTAAAAACAATGCTGCACGCCTTGTACTCTAAAAGAAAAAAAGCTGACCACATCTCCCCTCTCCTGGCACAACTTCACTGGCTCCTTGTATCAAAGCGCATACAGTACAAACTAGACACCATGTGCTACCTGTCAAGCTTACTTGAGATCTATGTTCCCTCACGTACCTTTCGCTCTGCCTCCGATCCTCTCACTTTTCGCTTTCCACGCACTAAGCTCAATACCTATTGTCCACGAGCCTTCTCTGTTTCTGGTCCACTCTCCTCGAACAAACTTCCTCTCTCAGTCCGTCAAAAATCTACTTTTGTCTCCATCAAGTCCGCTCTCAAAACTCACCTTTACTCCTCTGCATAAAATCCTGACCTCACTCAGCCCCCACTGCAGCCTGTCTCCACCCGGTGTGGAATCACATTGTAACTATTTTTGTATGTAATATGTTTTTTATAATTTTCCATTGCTTTTCTTCTTTTTCCCCATTTATAGCCATGTGTACGTGTGTGTGTGGGTGTGTGTGCATGCGTGCGTATGTGTATGTTCAGCGCTTAGATTTGATTTATATCAAGATTTTGCGCTATATAAATATTGTAATTATTATTATTGTTATTATTACATACACAAAGAGAGACACACACGCGCGCGCGCGCGCACACACACACACACACACACACACACACGCATACACACACACACATATACACACACACACACACACACACGCACACACACACACACACACAATGACACACACACACACACAATGACACACACACAACACACACACACACACACACGCACGCACGCACGCACGCACACACACACACACACATACGCACACACACACAATGACACACACACACACACACACAATGACACACACACACACACACACACACACACACACACACACACACACACACACACACACACACACACACACACCGGGGTTGGTTCTTTTGACAGAGCCGCGGGACTCAGGATCTGATATCTTGAGTTCAGTCCCAGCCCACAACATTAAACACTGGTCTGTTTGCTGCCCATCTTAATGTTTCCATTGTTTTAATAATGGCAGCGTTGTGTTTCAAAGGTCTCTCCCCCCCCCCCCCCCCACCCCGCCTCTTCCCTTTCGCTCTTCAGTTCAAGACTTTGCCAGCGCAGAGGGTTTTGTGCAGGTTCAGCTATTCTGCCAGGTAATTGCTGGCAGATTTGGGTGGAGCGCATATGGAATTGTCCGAGTGCCATGAATCCCTCGTGAACAAACTCCAGACTCCAATACATGGCACCATGCTGATCTAGTAGAGGTCTTGTGGTTCGATCCTCAGCGGAGACACAGTGCTTTTCTTTCCTGTTATTTTGTTGTTGTTTTGTTCACGGCAGACACAAGTAGATCACTTATAAGGAAGATTAGGAAAAGACAAGCAACATTTATAGGCCATTTTATGAGGAAGGGGGATTTGGAGCACCTGTCACAACGGGGAAGCTGGAGGGAAAGAGAGCACCAGGTAGACCCAGGGAGAGAATGCTGGACGGACTTGCAGAGTGGCTGGGGATGAAGAAGGTGGGGGAGATGCTGGGGGCAACGAGAGATAGAGATGGTTGGAAGCCCATGGTCGCCAACGCCATGCGGCAGGGCACCTGATGATGATGATGATTTGTTCACACAGGCTGCCCGGCCCTTTTCAGAGAGAAAAACTGTGGACTCAAGATCCCACGGTTTGAGCTCAGTCCTACCCCCACAACATCAAAGTTAGCTTGTTCACTGCCCATCTTAACCTTTTGGCTTTCGCACTCTGTCCACCAGCGTTGTCAACCATGCTAGTAAAGCAAAAACGTAACCCTTTGACTCCATCACCCTATCTACCAGCTTCCTGCAAAAGGGCACTAGGTAGACCCAGGGAAAAAATACTGGACGGACTTGCGCAGCGGATGAAGACAGACAGGGTGGGAAATGTACTTGCAGCGACAAAGGATAGATTCATATGGAGGGCCATGATCGCCAACACAATGCGGCAGGACACATGATGATGATGATGATGATGATGATGATGATGATGATGATGATGACAGACTGGTCCCCGGACAACCGATCAAGGTGAAGTGAAGAAGGAAAAAGAATCCCAGTACCATGAAGTATCGAACCCAGGACTATGAGGGGTCTCTCGTTTCCTGGTACAGGAGCTGTTAACCGCTTCATGGGCCATCGCTTCATTTGTCTCTAAAAAAAGAAAGTGCACCTGTGATGGTGCACAATAAATGACTACCGTCTGGAAATTATCAATCCGGATATAACAAGAGCAAGACGATCGAACTGTTCTAACAATGTCCCTTTTCGTACAAACATTATTACAGATCATTCAGATTTTGTACTTTTCAAGGTCACTGTAACCTTGAAGAAGCTTTGGGGGGAATAAAACCTGCCGTGCACCAAAGACAATGGTAGCGCTGTAGCAACGATGAGAACAGATTTTAAAAGGTTGTCACACACTCCTGAGAAACTGCTGTTCACACACATTGATCAGAAAGTAATGATTTTAGGCTCAGGTTTGGAGGACACAGTGTGAAGGTCAAAATCGCACGTACACACACGCGCGCACGCGCACACACACACACACACACACACACACACGCACGCACACAACACACACACACACACCATATATACATATATGTATATACTATACATGATACATATATATACATATATATACATATATTTATATACATATATATACATACATGCACGAACACACGCACACACACATACACAGAGAGAGAGAAAGAGAGAGACAGAGACAGAGGACAGAGAGACAAAGAGACAGAGAGACAGAGAAACAATTACGGCCTAAAATCGACACTTTGTTGAATGAGATGTGTGAACAGCACTTTCTCACTAACTTCCGACAATATTCAAAATATGTTATCACTCTTATAACAGTCTATCAATGTCTTAGATGCACATTAAGTTTTAATTCAACAGAAGCGTCTTTAAGGCCACCGTGACCTTGAGAAATACGCCTCTGGATTTTCAGTACTTATCTAAACACAGAGATGTGGTTTCTCAGAAGAATGTTGACAGTTCCATGGACAGCAAAGAAAACAAACGAGACAGTCTTGATGGAGGCAGACACAAGTAGATCACTCATAAGGAAGATTAGGAAAAGACAGGCAACATTTATAGGCCATTTTATGAGGAAGGGGGATTCGGAGCACCTGGTCACAACGGGAAAGCTGGAGGGAAAGAGAGCACCAGGTAGACCCAGGGAGAGAATGCTGGACGGACTTGCAGAGTGGCTGGGGATGAGGAGGGAGGGTGGGGAGATGCTAGGGGCAACGAGAGATAGAGATGGTTGGAAGTCCATGGTCGCCCACGCCATGCGGCAGGGCACCTGATGATGATGATGATGATGATGATGATCTAAACACAAAAAGAAAGATTATCAGAAGGGACTGTAGAGAAATGTGCACCTCAGTCTGTGATGTTAAAAAATGTAGAAACGTAATTATGATAACACGGCCAACACTCCAGTACAGACAATGTGGGCAAAAACAACGTGAATACACATACTCCAGAAAAATCTAAACACACACCTGCATACAAACACACGCACTACACACTCCACACTCACACTCACACATACACATACACACACTCACTCACACTAGCCACACACACACAGCACACACACACACACACACACACACACTACACACACACAGACACACACAGACACACATACACAAACACTACACACACACAGACAACACACACACAGACAGACAGACAGACACACACACACACTACACACACACAGACACACACACACACATGCACACACACACTCTCTCTCTCCCTCTCTCTCTCTCCCTCTCTCCCTCCTCCCTCTCTCTCATACATTTTGTATGTTTTCTTTTGTTTTGTTCGCTAGCGAAAACATGTACCTCTATATCACCACCATCGCTTTGTCACATTTCTTACAGTGAGAGCGAACAACAGAAGCATGCATTGTGGGAAAAGGAACACAACCTGCAGAGCATTGAACAGTTCACTGGGTCTGTATGTAGTAGTGTTAGAGTGTTAGTGGGTTTGTATGTAGTAGTGTTAGTGGGTCTGTATGTAGTAGTGTTAGTGGGTCTGTATGTAGTAGTGTTAATGGGTTTGTATGTAGTAGTGTTAGTGGGTCTGTATGTAGTAGTGTTAGTGGGTTTGTATGTAGTAGTGTTAGTGGGTCTGTATGTAGTAGTGTTAGTGGGTCTGTATGTAGTAGTGTTAGTGGGTTTGTATGTAGTAGTGTTAGTGGGTTTATATGTAGTAGTGTTAGTGGGTTTGTATGTAGTAGTGTTAGTGGGTTTGTATGTAGTAGTGTTAGTGGTTTGTATGTAGTAGTGTTAGTGGTTTGTATGTAGTAGTGTTAGTGGGTTTGTATGTAATAGTGTTTGTGGGTCTGTATGTAGTAGTGTTAGTGGGTTTGTATGTAGTAGTGTTAGTGAGTTTGTATGTAGTAGTGTTAATGGGTCTGTATGTAGTAGTGTTAGTGGGTTTGTATGTAGTAGTGTTAGTGGGTTTGTATGTAGTGTTAGTGGGTTTGTATGTAGTAGTGTTAATGGGTCTGTATGTAGTAGTGTGTTAGTGGGTTTGTATGTAGTAGTGTTAGTGGGTTTGTATGTAGTAGTGTTAGTGGGTTTGTATGTAGTAGTGTTAGTGGGTTTGTATGTAGTAGTGTTAGTGGGTTTGTATGTAGTAGTGTTTGTGGGTCTGTATGTAGTATGTTAGTGGGTTTGTATGTAGTAGTGTTAGTGGGTTTGTATGTAATAGTGTTTGTGGGTCTGTATGTAGTAGTGTTAGTGGGTTTGTATGTAGTAGTGTTAGTGAGTTTGTATGTAGTAGTGTTAATGGGTTTGTATGTAGTAGTGTTAGTGGGTTTGTATGTAGTAGTGTTAGTGGGTTTGTATGTAGTGTTAGTGGGTTTGTATGTAGTAGTGTTAATGGGTCTGTATGTAGTAGTGTTAGTGGGTTGTATGTAGTATGTAGTGGGTTGTATGTAGTAGTGTTAGTGGGTTTGTATGTAGTAGTGTTAGTGGGTTTGTATGTAGTAGTGTTAGTGGGTTTGTATGTAGTAGTGTTAGTGGGTTGTATGTAGTAGTGTAGTTGTTGTGGTAGTGTATAGTTTGTAGTAGTGTGTTAGTGGGTTTGTATGTAGTAGTGTTAGTGGGTTTGTATGTAGTAGTGTTAGTG
>CM060308.1:89342450-89344950 GCA_030674185.1 Monoplex corrugatus
AAGATTTCACCAGCCCTGTCGGTTTCTGTGTTGTGAAGTGATGTTAAGTTGAAGCAAGTTAAAGATTTATATATCACTTCTGTTATCACATTGTTCGTTGATGCTTGATATTGTTCGTTGATGCTTGACTATCGTTCGTTGATGCTTGATTACCGTTCAGCAAAGGAATGAGGTTTGTGAAACGGGTTCATGGGGGAAATGTTGACATGTGCTTAGGTCTTGCTGTTCAATTTTAAACTTCCAGCGTATAAAATATAATTTTGTATGCTGTATGGAGTTCATATGTCAACATTGTCTTTTCATATGTGTATATTATTTGTTTGTTTGTCATTTTTCGTTGCCACATTGTGTGTTAGACGTCCGTTTATTGTGAAGCAAAAAACGAATAAAAACGTTTTTGAAAAAAAGTTAAAGATTTACAAACAACAATAGATGTATATCTATATGTCCTCCCCCCCCCCATCTATCTCTCTCTCTCTCCTCTTGTTTCTCCTTTTTTTTTTCTCTCTCTCTTTCTTTCTCTCTCTTTTCTCTCTCTTTCCTTCTCTCTCTCTCTTTCTCTGTCTCTCTCTCTTTGTTTATCCCCTCCCCCATTCTCTCTCACTTACTTCAGAAGACAGAAAAGATTGCTCTTAAGAGCCGTCTAGGTTCAGCGATCTGTGAATGGGTCCTTGACCTTGCTCAGGATCAGAAACAATGACAGTAACACTGACAAGAAAGACTTACTTTCCAACGCTAACGATAGTAGCTGGCTTAATGCTCACTTTAAACATGCCGTTGCTAAGAATACAGCCCTGTCCATAAAAATAAAAACAAAAGGAATGCACTGATCAATCGATAACACTGGTGGAAATAAATCAAGGAGCAACAACATACGCGGTCGCGTGAGAGAGAGAGAGAGAGAGAGAGAGAGAGAGAGAGAGAGAGAGAGAGAGAGAGAGAGAGAGAGAGAGACAGAGAGAGAGAGAGACAGAGAGAGAGAGAGAGACAGAGAGTCAGAGAGACAGACAGACAGACAGACAGATAGAGAGGGTGACAGAGAGACAGAGATAGACATACAGACAGAGGGAGAGAGAGAGAGAGTGTGTGTGTGTGTGTGTGTGTGAGAGAGAGAGAGAGAGAGAGAGAGAGAGAGAGAGAGAGAAACCGACAGAGACAGAGACACAGAGAAAGAGAGACAGAGAGAAAGAGAGACACAGAGACACAGAGACACAGAGATAGAGACAGAGAGAGAGAGAGACAAAGAGATAGATAGACAGACAGACAGACAGAGAATTCGACAGAGACAGAGACACAGAGAGACAGAGAGACAGAGACAAATGGAGAGATAGATAGATAAAGAGAGAGAGAGAGAGGCAGACAGACAGACAGATAGACAGAGAAAGATAGACAGCCAGACAGACAAACAGACAGACAGACAGAGAATCCGACAGAGACAGAGACACAGAGAGACAGAGACAAATGGAGAGATAGACAGATACAGAGAGAGAGAGAGAGGCAGACAGACAGACAGATAGACAGAGAAAGATAGACAGACAGACAGACAGACAAACAGACAGACAGACAGACAGACAGACAGAGAATCCGACCAAGACAGAGACACAGAGACAAATAGAGAGATAGATAGATACAGACAGAGAGAGAGAGAGAGAAGAGAGAGAGAGAGAGAGAGAGAGAGAGAGGCGGACAGACAGACAGATAGACAGAGAAAGAGAGAGAGAGAGAGACAGAGACAGAGACAGAGACAGAGACAGAGAGAACGAAAACCACTTTTCAATTTACGAGGCTAGAAGCATCAACAATTTTTTTTCGTTTATTTGATTGGTTGGTTCCTTTAATTTTTTTTTCTAATTTTTATATATTTGTTTGTTTATATATTTATGTATTTATTTATTTATTTATTGTATTTTAAGGGGTTTGAGGTTCTCGCCTGCAGAGGATTTACACTAACAGTGACATTATGTTACTTTTTTCATACTATCGTTCTGATTTTTCTCCAAGTGTGTAAGCACGTTGCTTTGCCCACACTGCGCAGCCGATATATTGCTGCATAGTCTGCATGCACCATCTCCGGTGGGCGTGCACGTTGGGTGTTTTCCCGTTTCTAAGAACCCTTTGATCCCCTCACCCTATCTACCAGCATTCTGCATTGTCAGATCCTTCTTGAACGAACTCAAAATAAACTCAAAACTCTTTAATTGTTGTAGAAATGTGTGTGTATGATACATGCATAATTATTTCATTTTAAAGTCAAAACCACTCCAGAACTCCTTAACTGTTGCAAGAAAATTCTTGTTTTCGTATACATTGTTAAGTATTTTATGGTAATTATACTCAGGCTAAAACTCGAGGGACTCGGAGGAGGTCTGGCCCCCAGACGTGCGGCACGCAGGCCCACTGGCGTGTGGATATGCCCTGGTGCCCACGAACCAGACCCCCAGCCATGGGTAAATAGTACCACTGCCTGGTGGATATCTCGGGAGAGAATAAGGCCAAGGGA